>CM053784.1:124373924-124758924 GCA_028749045.1 Cupressus sempervirens
TCACAACTTGTCAATATTGCCAGGAGACCATCCATGATCATTAGAGACAACATTAAATTCTTCAATGCATGGCCAAAAATGGATGCCAACATTAATTTATTTCTTAGATGGAGGGGAGTGCATGAAGACCCTAGCAAGGATTGGTTGATCAATTTTCTTCAAGCATTTGAAGCTTATGTCAAGCGGGATATCAATTTTGATGACCTAGCTAGATTGGAATTCTCACTACCTAATTTTATCAAGTCTACCAGAGAATTAATGATGTATGTATTTCGATCAGGGTCGATTGCTAATGATGTGGAAAAGGCCAAGGACATGGTCATGGTATGCTGGAAGAAAGAGGAAGAGGCTCAAGATTAAAAGCTATGTGATGGTCTAGATTTTTGGGATTTGATATGTTAAGGATAGTCCTTGCCTGGTTTAGGTTCTTTCAGTTTAGTAATATATGTAAGATATGGCCCTAGGTGTGACCTCTTTTAGTTTGTTCTTTGACTCCATGCCTAGTTATAGACTTTTTTGTATTTTGTTTTATAGTTTTTGTAGGCTAGGTTTAATGGTTATATTAAGATTGTCTGAAACTAGTATGGATTTACTACATTATATGACATTTTTGACACAAGCCAGAACCTGCTAGCAGGGATATTGTAGATAGTTTTTTTTTTAACAAATGATATGTAATGTATAAAGGATTCACTAATGAATATATAGTTTAGTTCCTGATATAAAAATTAGACCTATTTAGTGCCAATAATTTTGGTCTTAAAGCAATAAGGTTTTATATACTTATCTAGGTTTTATATACTTATATACTTAGTAGATTTGAGAACTATATTTCCCTTCTTTGTTTTTTTCTTAACTATGTGTCCATCTAGTAGAGGAGTTCATCATGTTAAATGTTTTCTAGTAGGTAGATAGTATTTTCTGATTAATATTAGCTTCTATAGTAGTTAAATGTTAGTAGTATAATGCCTTCAGTTTAGCTTACAAGGGATTATGAAAATACATGGCACTCTAAGAATTAATGGTAAAGTAAATAGATAGTAGATTCAGTATCATATTTAGTAGACAATCATAAGTATTACATAATTCTATTTATAATTCTCATTAGTATAGATTAGGATAGTGTTAATGTATCAATGTTTAGTACACATATGATTAATGTCTAGCATTAGATAGAGTAAATTTATGAATTGATGAATTGATGAATATTAAAATTTGAAGTGGGGTAATCCCGAGTAGCAATGAAATGAAATTACTTCCGACAACTTTGTTTCACTGAGACTAAATTAGTAGATTGTTTAGACTTTATCCTAACATCTTTCTTCTTATCAATTTGATTATGATTCTAATCCCCTAATGGTAGAAAGTTGTATTTTGTCATGCCAATGCCTAGTAGGACCTTCGAAGATTAAATTATGGAATCTTTCCATTTTTTGTACCCAATTTTCATTATAATAGAAGTATCTTTGTAAATATATCATCCAATTATGTAAAACTATGAATGTAAGAGATTCATGCATACTGGGGTATGCGCCTTCAAGTCTATATAATATAGGACTTCGGTCTCGGGAAAGATTGGAGGTTTTCTTTCTTTGTTCTTTCCTACCAGTACCCGTTTGAAGGGAGAAAACCATAACATTTTCTGTTTTTATATAATATAAAGGCTTTTACCATTTACCGATAATTTAAAAAACCCTAAGATATTTAATGTATATATTAAAATAAAGATAAAATTATTATTCCATGTCTATTTATAGGTAGGGAACTAATGTTTTTAGTAGACTCCCTTCCTATTATTTTGTTCAGTTTCAAAAAATTAGATTCTAAGGTTTGGCAAATTCTTTATTTTAAAATTAATTTAGATTGATTTATTCTTATTTTTCTATTGGTCTCTCCCAATTTTGATAGGTTTATGTTATTTTTCCAATTTAAAAAATTAGAAAAGTATGAACAAACATCATTTATTGCATTTAATAGCTGTCTCCCCCCTACAGTTTCATTTAATGATGGAGAAGTGGCTATGCAAGGGAAGGCTTTACCTGTAAATTCATAGACTAATAATTTCATCCACATTAAATTGCCTTCAAAAGTTAATGGAGTCAATTGATTTCATGTTTAATCTTTGACTGTGTCACCATTTGACACTGTAACTAATCTAGAGTGGAGTAAAAAAATGAAATGATTGGTCAATATGTACCTTTCATAAGATTCTAAGCTTATATAATGTACAGTGTAAATATAAAAAATATAAAAATAAAAATGTTTCAAGTCTAATTTTTTAAAAGTTTTTATTTTTAAAGAGTAAATGAAAGTAACACGCAATATTTTTGAAATTATTTTCATGTGCTATATGGTTTAAAATAGATTTAATAAGTAAAAATGTTTAAAAAAATGTAATTAAACTTTTTTTTTTTATTTCATTCTCTTTTATACTTAGAGTTTTACAAATATTTTTTTATTTGAATTTATTCAAATAAAAAATTAAAATATTAATAAAATTTAAATTATAATAATATTTATGTAATTATTATTTTTTAATCATATTATTCGTTATTATATTGAACATGTAAATTATTAATTTTAAAAATAATATTGTATTAAATATTTAGCACTCACATTATTTAAGTTTTTAAAATATACATATATAAATAACATAATTTATATATATGTATATATATATATATATATATATATATATATATATATATATATGTATGTATGTATGTATGTATGTATGTATGTATGTACACACACACACACACACACACACACACACATCTTTCTCACAATATCACAATTGTTAATAGTAGCATATAACACACAAATGATTGGTAGTTTAGTGACTATAAAAAACCTATTAAGTTATAATGCAAAAGATAATCACAAGAAAAAAAAAATTTCCTATAAAATATAATCTTCATTTAGAGTCCTATAAATCATTCAACAATCTTTCTCTTTTTAGATACTTGTTCGTTAGATACTTGTTTTCCATAATGCATATGTATGAGTTTTAACTTTACTTTACCTCTGTGTTATAAAATCTATACATTTAACATTAGCTTTATTCTATGATATGGCTATTCAATAACTAGTTTTTAACAATATTTTCTAATAATCTATTTCCTTCTATTTTCTCCAATAAGAAGGGACTCATGCTCCAAAAAAGCTCTTATTATATACTTAATTAATGACATGACATCTTAAACATATGTCTTGATTGACATTTTGAGATTAATTTTATTATATAAAATTTAATTAAAATTTTAAATATAATAATTTTATAAATATTAAAAATCTATTTGAAATAATAATTGTAAATAAAATCCATTTTATTTTCATCACTTTCCAATTTCAAAAAAGTACATAATAACTAATATAAACAAGAAAAAGTCAAAATGTATCATAATATAATTAGTAATAAAAATAAGTGGCCTACATGCAATAACTAAGGAGATGTGTTAGCTATTGGTTGCTAGTAAAACTCTCTTAGGAAATTAAATAGGGATAAATTCATTCTATAGTCTTACTGAGGTCTCAATTCAAAGAATATAACAAATTCAAATAGATTTTATCAATACTTTATGCGATCAAGATCCAAATTATTTATTGTGTGTAGTTTATATGTAATAAAGTGAACTTCAAGAAATAGAAATAAGAACTACAATTATATAAATTTGGTTATAGAAACATTTGTTTATACTATTTTGATAAAGCCACTGTACACTCTTGTTGAACTCTCAATTTAAAGGCTATCATAGATTCAAATAAACTTTATCAATATTTTATGTGATCAAGATCCAAATTATTTATTAAGTTAGAAAAAAAAAAATTATTATTATTACATGCATCCTATTGATGCATGTAAGTCACTGATGTAGGTCTGCCAAATAAGACAAACCATAATTTGTATTTCTATTTCTTGAAGTTATCTTTATTATATATAAACTACAGTCATACGTATTTTTGTTTCTTGAGGTTATCTTTATTATATATAAACCACTCAATAATATTTTTCTAACTTAATAAATAATTAAAAATATTTTCACTTACTAAATTCAAACATTAATAAAATATACAAGTAAAAATATAATTAATATAATAATGAGATTATTATTAAGTTAAAAATGATCTCACATATAAAGATAATGGTAATATTTCAAATGTAAATATAAATGATTGATCCAATATTAATGAAAAAAAAAAAATCATTTTATTTTTAAAAAAAAAATATATAATTAAAGTTCCTAAATAAATTAAACTATAAAAACTAAGAGCATAATTCAAAGAAAATTTTAATTTAATTTGTTGGTCTCAGATATATTGTGAATCCTAGTATGATGCAAGTTGTTAATTGATACAACATTTTGTAATAGGGAATTACAAAATTTCATAGCTTCTTAACATGTATTCTTTTATAAAGTTATTAGTCCCTGCCTATTTCTAGGTAGGAACTAATATTTTCAGTAGGCCCCCTTCTATTAATTTGTACAGTTTCAAAAAAATTAGATTCTAAGGTTTGATAAAGTTTCTATTATTAAATTAATTTAGATTGATTTATTTTTGTTTTTCTATTGGTCCTTTCTAATTTTGTTGGGGTTTATGTTTTTTTTCCAAATCAAAAGATCAAAAAAATATGAACAAACATTTAATAGCTATCACCTCCACTAGACTTTGTACTCTAAGCTGTCCGATCAAATCTACAAATCATTAATGATGGAGAAGTGACTATGCAAGGAGGCTTTATCTTAATCTCATAAAGTAATAATTTAGTCTAAATGAATTACATTTTTTTGGCTTTTATTAACCCTTGACTCATAACATGTCTTAGGATGAACATTCTAGTATTTCAACTATATTCTTCTCTATGTTGCATGAAATTGTAGACTCATGATTTTTGTACAATAATATTGTGAAACACTTTGCACAAAAAAAACCTCTCAAAACTTACATTTACAAAGAGATCCCCTAGGCATAGACAACAAAAGCCAACTCAATTAATGACACAAGATTTCAGAAACAAGAAATGCTTAAACTGATCTCTTATGCATCGCCCTTCAGAAAAACTAAAAGCAACGTAGTCAGGTTTCAAACCTAAGACCTCCTCCTCCTAAACTAGTGTCAGC
The DNA here is from genome assembly GCA_028749045.1 of Cupressus sempervirens. Classification (NCBI taxonomy): domain Eukaryota; kingdom Viridiplantae; phylum Streptophyta; class Pinopsida; order Cupressales; family Cupressaceae; genus Cupressus; species Cupressus sempervirens. The sequence goes on from CM053784.1 coordinate 124,379,048, forward strand.
TCACTTCATCATTAACATGTTGGATTTCCATGTTTAATGTTGATGTCATATGAAATGATGGGTCAATATATATAGTTTCATAAAATTATAAGATTATATAATGTAATAATAAAAATAGTAAATTAAAAATATTTGAAGCTTAATTTTTTTAAAGGTTTTTTATTTTAAGAGTAAATCAAAATAACACAACATTGTTAAAATTATTTTCATGTATTTTAAGGTTTAAAATAGATTTAATAAGTAAAAATGTTAAAAAATCTAATTAAACTTTTTTTATTTGATTCTTTTTATACTAAGCTTTTAAAATAGTTTTTGAGTTTAGTCAAATAACAAATGAAAATGTCAATTAAATTTAAATTATAATAATATTTATGTAATTAGTTTTTTAAAATTATATTTATTATTATTATTATTATGTTGAACATGTAAATTAGTAATTTTAAAAGTAATATTGTATTGAGTATTTAGAATAGACATTATTTTAAAATATATATACATATATAAATAGCATAATTAAATTATATATATATATATATATATATATATATCATTAAAATGGTTTTTAGTTTAGTAAAATATAATCTTCATTTAGAGTCCCATAACTCATTCAACGATCTTTCTATTTTTAGACACTTCTTTGTTACATACTTATTTTCCATAATGCATATGTATGGGTTTTAATAATACTTTACCTATGTCTTATAAAATCTATATATTTAACATTAGCTTTATTCTATGATATTGCTATTCAATAACTACTTTTTAACATTATTTTTTAATAACTTTTTTCCTTCTATTTTCTCCAATAGACAGGGTTTTATGCTCCAAAAGAGCTCTTGTTTCTAAATGTTAATAAGTTGGGTGACACCCTTTGATTCCACAAAGTCTCTCCATTTTTTATCACCAATAATGATATGGGTCAACTTTGATGTCCTCGTCCTCTTCAAAAATTGGTCATTAACCTTTATAAATATTAGTGATTTTCAAATTACCCCCTCCCCTATTAATTGGGAAAATTGGCATTCAACATTAAAAACAAAAATTGTTCCAAAAAATTAATTCAATAACTATGTTGTCTTTCCATTAACATCCCCATTTGGATGATTTCCTTTCCTAATATATGAAAGTTCACGTGGCTAAGTATTAAGGGTATTTATTAGTCCTTGCCCTTAAAAAGACAGAGACTAATGTTTTCGCATGAAATATAAACATTAATCATCGATTCAAATTTTAGAAAACAATCACATATTCTATGGTTGCTAGTATTTGATATGTACAATTTTGATGATTATTTGATTTTTCCTATTGGTCAGCTACATTTTCCTAGTGGTTTAATCAATTTTTCTATATTAAAAATTCAAATAGAAGCGGCTGCCACATTTGGAGTGCGAAATAGCTGTCAAGGTTTTAAGAAGGATAAGTTTACACACTTCCATATTTAGTGTGTTCATAATGACTATTAAATGTTGCATTAAATCATTAGCCTGGCTTCATTGAATTCCTACAAAAATGGGTTCATTAAGTATAATCAACCCAAGCTTTAACCATTACCTTGTTTCATGTAAGGAATACTATTTTTTTCCTGTAATCTAAGCTGGGCTTTTGGTTTTCATCCAATCAGAGGATTTCACTATAGGTCTTGTGTGGCTTAATTGAATTTGAATTTTTAGGTATTACTCAAATTTTGTCCAGGCATTTTGTTGAACAGTTTTAGGGTTCTATCAACCAACCCATTTTGAGAAAACCTTGTGATCATTGCTATCCAAGAATATACATCCTTTTGGGGCATTTCTTGAAAGAGACTAAAACCCTCATTAACATACCCATTTTGTGCAAATCCAACTATTAGCGATTTTTAGGTTTCTACTTTTTGGGGTTTTTCAAACTTAATTTTTCCCTCTACAGTTTTAGATTTCTTGAACTTATTTTCTAAGTTGTAATTTTTCTATTTGAGACTAAAGAAAAAGAATTGTACCTAGTATTATGTTGAGGATTTTTTGGTTGCTCGGCTAACCCAAGGTCTTGGATTTTTAGTGTGGTTTAATTGAAAGAGATTATAGGGTAGGTATTATTATTTTTGTTTTCTTTCCTTACGGAATAACTAGGGCTGGTGTGATTTTATTTCTTGAGGAAATGGTTGTGCCCAAGAAGGAGGATATTAAAATTAATGAGGGCCTGAAAGCTATTGCATCATTTCTAGATTAACCCAAATACACTCATTCTGAGGACTTGCTTTCTTCATTTTTCATTTTTGTTTTCAGTGATTAATCTTAACATTTGATTTCTGTAGGCTTTTCATGGGGAACAACTTCAAAGTGTCATGGGAACCATTCACATAACTCTTTAAGTAACATAAATTAGATGATCAAAATTTATTTACACTGACTAAAGCAGTTGTAGGGAGGATATGTTTGGTTTGTCTCATTTTACATAGTTTTTAGTTTATTTCCCTTTTATGCAGTTGTACGGAGATTATGTTTGATTCATCTCATTTTACATAGTTTTGATATAGTTTTTAATATATTTCCCTACAAATTCTCCCCTTTTGCTCTCATAGGCTTTCTAGTAACAAAGACAATTTGGAACTTAGTTGTCATGGTTGTTTTTATCTATAAAATTTAAGCTTTATGTTTTACTCATAAAGCTTCTAGTTGTCAAATATCATCAGTTTCAACCAACTCTAGCTTTATTTTAAAGGAAGCCACCTCCATGGGGATTTGAACCTTAGTTTTTTCCTTTATCCCATAATGCTTGCAAAATAGCAACATTATTTACTATTATCAATTCTTATCATTTCTATAATGCCTAGAAGATAACCACATTAATTATCAATTCTTATCACTAACTTTTACAAAATCAAAAAAAAAATTGGCCTTGACTTATAATTGCACAAATGACATTCATCTTACTTCTAGAACTTGTTGCAGAATTGTCCTTCCTTCTGTTGTAGCTCGACCTCCCATGAATGCTAAATAACTCATGAACATTTTTGTAGTTTTTGTTTTACCAACACCACTTTCTTGGCCCTGTATTTGGAAACATTTAAAGCCAAATTAAAAGTCAACCATATATTTAGTTTAAAAAAATAAGTTATAGAACTATCATAAAGGATCAGTGGCCTTACCTGTAAGCAACATCTGCCATTGCAAATACATAAGCATTTAACTCTCCAAATGTAGTGGTGGCCTCTAGAGGAATCCTACATAATTGAGATTTGTGGCTAGAAATCTATGTATGAATTACAATCTCCTCACAAATTAATTCCACACAATTTACTACTTAAAGACCATAGTGAAAGCACTAAAACAAAGAATTCACAATCTTTTTGACACAACACATTAACAAAATCTCCCATATTTATAGCACAATTAGCTCCTTATTTAAAGATGGATGTGAGAATTAGCATCATTTCTTCTTCTTAGGACATTTACTACTGAAGGCCATAAGGAAGACTAGGTGATGTCATTTTTGTGGAAGACAAGGCCTTCAATCTATTTAGCTTCATGGGGGCATTCTCAACACAAACAACAATACCAAACTCTTTCTATCAAGCCAAAGAATTGGTGTACTCAATTACCCTACACCAACACTAGGCTTCTACAATTTATCTCAGGCCCTCTTGCAATTTTCCCATCCCACCCATGAAACAATGGAAGCGGTATAAATAGCAATCATTGAAAGTTTTATCTTCATTGCCCACCCTTGAGTGTCTCCACAAAGAATTTAAGTAGCCACCATCAAAGATTTTCTTACCGCTCTCTACCTTTATCATTTTCAAATTTGTTGTGGGAGTCAAGATCTAGAGGTTTTAGGAAAAGAAATTAAAATTACTGCCATTTCATAATGCTTGGCCCATTTTTTGATCATCCTCCTACTAACACCTTGTACACTGGGAAGAAATGATTATGTAGTGTTCTATCATAATGTCTAGTAGCTGAGCAATTGTTTAGGTGCATGAAATTGTTCATACCACCTATTTTGGAATTGCATGTTAACCAGAAAAAACATAACACACATCATTCATGCTAAAATGATAAAAGGTTAATAATTCTTGTAAAATAAATATTACAAACTAATTATATAAAATTAAAATATCTATAGCTATATATTTTTAGTCTTATTGCCTATGGATTTAGACTTATGAATAAAGTAATGTGTGTGATTTAATAATTTTTCTATTTTAGTAGTATATATTTTAGGAGATTTTAAAAGTGTGGCATTTCTTTATCCAATATCATATCTGCTTTTGAAAACTATATTTGAGATGCTGGGTTTATTTTTTTGGAAATGGCCTCCTCTACAGTTTCTAATATGATATAGAGTTTTTAATAAAAAAAATTATTTATGGCTTAAAGTTTCTATTAGCATTCATCTAAAAATGTGATTTTAAAGTTTTTTTTAGATCAGGATATATAGATGAATTTGATGGACTAATCAAATTCATCTGTCACACAAATACTACTACTATTATTATTAATATATTCGAACAAGTTATACTAGCAATTATTATAATGAATATTAATGTCTGCATTGTGCAAGTGTCAAGGTCGTCTTCTAAATTTCCATATTATTTATTTTCTTTTGTTAAAATTTTAAATTTCATTGTGAGGAGGGTGATTTTGAAGTTGCATGGTAAAAGATTTATTCAATTGTCTACTCTTTGTTAAAGTCATGGTGTAGTAGTGGTCCACTACTTTTCTTTAGCTATCTTTGTATCTTTTATTTTGTAATAGTTTTAATCACTTTGTTCAATGTTAAAAAATTGCTCCATATTTGATGTTTGATAAATTGTAAGGCATATTGATGTATAACAAATTTTTGGTCTCCACATTTCAAATATATATAACCTATTCTTTTGCTATTTTTAATCAGAAATAATTTACAATTTTCTATTTAAATATTAGTTAACTTAATAATTTAAATATATGCTATTAATTTTTTAAATTATTATTTAGATTTCAAATAATTTTATATTTAATTTATTCTTTTAAATTTTAATTGTATTTTCTTAAAAAAAATATTTCAACTAAATTCTACCAAATATTAGTAAAATCAATAGTTTGATTACTTTAAAACCTAAAATATAACATTGGCATTAGATGTCTACTAGTAATGATTAAATATTTAGGATGAGTATATTATGCTTGTTTAAATTATTATGGTTATTTTTTGTGACTATAGTTATACAATAGAATTAAATATGTATTAAATATTTTAAAGTTATATAGTCTATCTTTAGACATGACTCCATTTTAAACACTCACTCTAGCTCCTTCACCTTCTTAGAACTCCATAATTCTCTTTGCTCCTCTATGTCCATCCCCACACACATTATTATCTGTAATTGGATAAAATTTCTAGATTTGACAGTCCAATATTTTGTTCACTATGTTTTTATATTCAGTTACATATTTCTTCATACTTAGCTACTTCTATTATGGCTTCTCAATCAGTGTAATGTAAAATTATTTTCAAATTATCACTTAAACAACTAATTATGATACTAAGAAATATTTAACCAATACTATGAAATATTCTAAACAATGCAATTGGAAACACAATCTTAAATCAATTTACTAGTTTTAACGTTTTCAAATGTAACTTTAACTTTGTCCTCATTTTACACAAACCATTCTTTCATCTAACCATATTAAAGAAGTCACTACACACCAACAACTGTAGGCAGAATGCTTCCCAAGGCAAAGTGATTTGCTCAATGCCCACTTCTTGTATTTGGTGAAATAGAGAAAATGCCTCCTCATAAACTCCATGCCTTGAATAAGCAGCAAGCATGATAGTCCATTAACAAACATTCTGTTTAGGCATTTTGTCAAACACTTTGTGAGTATCCACCACCTTCTCACACTTGACATACGCATTGGAAAGTGTGTTGTAGAGAAGGGAATTTAGGATGAACCCCATTTTATTGATGTGGGCATGGATTAATTTGGCTCAATGCAAGGTGTTATTGTGAACGCAGGCCCGCAAAAGGGAAACATATGTACACGAGTCCATTGCTATTAATTCAAATCTTTTACATATTTGCTTTGTTTTTTTTTCTATTCTTACCTATTTTAATAATAAAATAAACAATTTATTATCTCAATTTTAGATTAATAAAGAAAACATGGTAAAAAAATTTAATTTATTATTTATTATTAAAATTGTCATATAGTTAAGTTATTTAATTTTTTCATCATTCAAATTTAAAATTTGTAAAATAGTATTAAATTATAAACAATATATTTATTTTTTATCTATATATTTAGATATTTAAATAATATATTATTTAAATATATGTTCTAATATACTTATTAGAAAACATCATTTACAATCTAGAAAAATAATTATCTAATTTGAATACATAAGAAAATTAAATTATTTTGATTGGTATTGAAAAATCAATCTCGGAAGTGACTAATTCCATTCTAAAAGTGATTAAATTCAATTTGATTATGACCCATTGGGACTCCAAAATTGTCCAACAATGGAAACAATTATTCGTACCAAATGGGTGGAAAATTAGCCACTCACCCACATATTTATTACCTAGAGAGAAGTTTTGGAGACCCCCATCATATGGCTTTTGGTAGTTGAACTTTGATGGAGCTTCAAGAGGAAATCCAGGTCCATCGGGTTTTGGAACATGTATTAGAAATCCCTCTGGTTAGGTTGTGGCTATCACAGTTTCTCCTTTGCCCATTGATACTAATAACATAGCGGAGGCTCATGCCCTATTGGCCAGGCTTATTTTAGCTAAACAAGGTTGTTTCCATAGGTTACATATAGAAGGGGATTCTTCAGTTATTATTGATGCTTGTATCCATAGGTGCATCATTTCTTGGAAGCTAAAAATATGTTCTTAACCAAATTTGGAGACTTCTCGATGAATATTTGGATATTTGCATTTCACATATTTATCAAGAAGGGAATAAAGTTGCAAATTTTTTTATCAAATTTGGGTTGTGTTGGGGTTACTGCCTCTACTTTTCATCCTTTACCTTTTATTGAGAAATACAAGGTTCTACAAAATCTTATTCAAGATGACTTGGAAGCCTCTACCCGTTCAGCATCTAAAGTTCATACTTCAGGCGTCGAGTCCAATAAGAAGGTAATTGATGTTGAGTAATGTAGATTAATATTAGATGTCGAGATAGTCTTTAGGTTCCGAGCAAAGAAAGCTATATTCAGGTGTCAAGTGAGCTATGTTATGGTGTCGAGTAAAGCAAAATTATATCAGGTGCCAAGTTGGTCAGTACACATAGATGGTTGTCAAGTTTTTATCAAATTTGGGTTGTGTTAGGGTTACTACCTCTACTTTTCATCCTTTACCTTTTATTGAGAAATACAAGGTTCTAAAAATCTTATTCAAGATAACTTAGAAACCTCTACCCCCTCGGCATCTGAAGTTCATTCTTTAGGTGTTGAGTAGATGCCATGTCCAATAAGAAGGTAATTGATGCTGAGTAATGCAGATTAATATTTGATGCTGAGATAGTCTTTAGGTGACGAGTGAGCTATGTTCTGGTGCTGAGTATAGCAAAATTATATCAAGTGCCAAGTTGGCCAGTACACATAGATGGTTGCTAAGTCCTACAAGAAGGTAGTTGTAGCAGATTAATATTGATTAGTATCAGATACCTACGTTCAGGTGTCGAATTGTCTAGAAAACATAGTTGTTCCTATTCTAGTATGAATGCAATTTATGCCAAGTGAAAAATAATAGGTGCCAAGAATATTTGATATCCTTCAGGTGTCGAATTAAGGTGCCAAGTTTAGCAGGATTGTTTTAGGTGCTGAGCAGAGTAGGTATTTTTAGGTTTTTTCTAGTTCACTGATGGGTGGGAGCTTGGCATGTTCTTTGGAGCTTGGCATGGTCTAGGGAGCTCAGCATGGTCTATGGAGCTCGACATGGTCTATGGTTGCTCGGCATGGTCTAGGAGCTCAGCATGTTCTATGTAGCTTAGCATGGTCTAAGAGCTCAACATGGTCTAGTAGCTCGGCATGGTCTAGGAGCTCGACATGCTTTGGGAGCTCAGCATGGTCTTGGTACTCGGCTTGGTCTTTGTTGCTCAGTATAGCTTGGGATTTATAGGTGCTCAGCTTTGTTTTGCTGATAAAAACTATATAAATCTATGTATATATTAGGGACGATGCTGGCTTTTCTTCATTGATTCTTTCCCAGTTGACCTCATTGAATCAGAATTAATAAAATATTATAGTGGCTTGCCACTTTTGCCAAAAAAAATTAAAAATTAAAAAATTAAATTAAATTATTGAAAAATTCATATTATTGTCTTAATATTAGTTAACTAAAGATGAAGAATTATTTTGTAAAGAAATTATATATTTTAAAAAATAAAAAAATTGTACATTATATGTTATTAAAATAAGCTAAAATTTAAAAAATTAATACATGATTAGTTTAATGACCATAGGAAAAAAATACCCTACCATACTATGAGATTTGGAGTGAGTAACTAGCTCGATTCATGTCATGTGGTTGTCATCTTGATATCTTTGACTAGTAGGCTTTGACATAAACAATATAACATGCTAACAACAATAACTTCTACTATAACCCCAAAAGGTAGGGACTTCATCTCTCAAAGAGCTCTTGTTTGATATAGAAATTGACATATTAAGAGAGTAGATATTCTCATCCTAAAACATATTTTTATTTCATTTAATCACCTTACTAAAATTGTTCTCGCCGTCACTAAAATAGTGTAAGAGCTTAGGTGAAATAGGAAAGAATTTGCACATAAATACTTTATATGTTGGTTTCTATTAAACTATACACTTTTTGTAGTATGAAGTTGTGAGAATGTATACATGGTAAAATTGATAATGGAACCCCACAAATGTACCTAAAAATATAGATGTTTTGCTAGAATAATATGTTAAGTTATAGTATAAATATATTTACTAATCTAGGAAGTGATTTGTCCTTTTCTCAACATTAATGTACCCAAGAGATAGGTATAGTAGTGGATAATGTGAATGTTTAAATTCAGAAAAATGCACGACACAAATTTTTTTCTCTCATTCTATGGTTTCAATACAAACCTCTATAGGAAAGGTGTGATGTTATCTTCCAAATCTTTTTTTTCCCTATTTGGTGAAATCTTGCTCTATGATTTCTACTTCATTTATATCAATTTTAGTCAACATCTTCACACCAATCATGTATAATTTTATTTTTTTGAAGTAATGCATGTTATATATGATGTAATGAATGACAAATAGTAAAATTCCCTTTCTTACAACATTACATTCATGGGCACCTTTCATTAGAGCTTAGAACTCACTTCTCAATGAAATCTCATCTTTTAGAAGGTAAGTTTCATTCAACATAGTAGGACTACCCTTTAGAAACTCAAGGAAAATAGATAAGAATGGAATGCTTATTTAACAATGATTAGACATACTTTAATTAAGGCTTATTAGTCATTTCCTTCTAATGGCAGGGATTATAGTTTTCAATCCTCTATTTCTTATTAGCTATGTCTCAGTAGTTGCCTAAATTCAAAATATCTCCATTTATAGCATTTTCCTTACAAAATATCTTATTAAATAAAATTTATTGAAATTTTTTTATTACCTCTTTTCCTTTTTCCTAGTAATGTTTTTATTTTTTTGCTCATAAAATTTGACAGAAAATAGGGGGATTTGTGGTACACACATGGTCCTTCCAAGGAGTTCCATGTGGCCTACTGCATGCTATTAAATATGTCATTTAATGCAAGGTTTTCCTTATATTTATCAATTTATAGTTTTAAGGTTCTTCCTCTTTCATACATGAAAGCTCCATTTAGTCTAATAGATTATTGCATAAGACTTCTTTCTCAGTGATATATATCAAGGCAATAGAAGAAGAGAAGATTATATAGTCCAAGAAAATATTGCATTGATGAGATTTCTATTTCAAGAGCCATGTCTTCCCCTCCTACGCCTCCAACACTCTTCTTCAATTGCAAGTTCTTTGTCTCATACTTTCATTTATAGAGGTTATATTTATATTTGTCACAAGAGGAATATGGAATTCCAAAATATCTTTAGAAGTTGTGTTGTAATATTTATCTATACAACGAGATCAAAGAATTATTTTTGAAGTTACTCAAGTACAAGGTTTGTGTAAATGGCACTTATAGTGACTCTCCATTTCAATCACTTGGCTATGGAGCAACAAACACAACATGCTCATATCTTGTTAATCATCCTAATAAGTTCCAATTTTTTCCCCCATTTCACACGAGGGTGTTTACTTTTACTTTAATTTCAACTTGAATTGAATTCTTGAACTTAGGTATAAGGTAATCTATTGTATGTAGTTTTTCTCTATTCACCCACTTTTGACTCTTGAATATGTCTAGTACAAATTTAAAATTCATGGAAACTTTGTATTTTATGGGTTTTGACAAGAGATAATATTCAATTTTTTTTTTCCTTATACACATATCACTGCAAGCTTATTTCCATTTATGAAATTTAAAAAGGGTTTGGTTAATTTAACAATATTGAATTTGTCAAGTTTTCTTTTTAGAATAATAGTGGACTACTGAGTGCCATTTTCTTCATTAAGATTTACATGCTACTCCAAGTCGTCCATGGGGGGGTTCACAAGGACTATTATATAGTATATAGTAATGCAAAGGACTTTGGGAAACTTTAGAATAAAAGAGGGATTCATGTTAGTCTTTATGCTACTGTTACTTTGAAATTGAGTATATTTTTGAGAAAAACATAAATATGCAAAAAATGTTAGCTAGAATGGGCTTTGCTCCAACTTCTCTTTACTAAACCTGACTTTAAAAAAAAAAGTTAAGATGTTTTTTTTTCTAGTCAACTATAGTAAATTTTGGTAGGATCATTTCCATGACAAGACCCTTCCAAGACAACTGCCATAAGTTGTGCACATTGTGTCCTTTGATTATCACTTTTGATATGATTGTATTTACACGTGTGATGGACTTGAGATTAGATGATATGATTAAATATTATCTTTTCATTGAGATCATACCTAGCCTTGTATTATGGTGCTTACCATAACCAACAGTGATGTGACAATCTATCATATTTCAACACTTTTGATGAGTTTGGGGAAGTTGAACCTACAATTTTCTAGTGGAAGACATTTTCACTTTTATCACTTGAGTTCATCCTTAAGATACTAGAGTTTCATAAAAATGATTTTGTGCAACAAATTTAATTATAAACCATTTGATTTTAGGTTGAAAAATTAGATAAAAGGACCCTAAAATTAAAACCCAAAAAACATCTTTATATAGAAACTTAAAATTCATAGAAATATATAGCAACTTGAAATTCATAGATAAAGGTTCTCCTAACCTTTTTTAGACTCTGAAATTGCACCCAATAAAACCTCCACTTTTATAATGCACTCAACCTCAATAGAAGTCAACACAACCTCAATGGGAAAGTCAAGATAAGACAAACCAAGGCAAAAAAAAATTACTACATAAAACTCAACCTCTAGAGGAATTATCTCTACCTCAATAAGAAATATACCCAAGATAGAAAACACTAACACAGAAATAGGAGCTTAGTGCAACAAAGCATGGTAGAGCCTAGAACAAATACCTGTATCAATGTTCAACAACTTAAAATATTTACACCCCAAATACGCCACAACAACTACCACCAAAAACCATCTACCACTAGTAAAAAAAAGATATAATATGGTAAAGGATGCCTAGAATTGAGTGTGGAGGGGAAATACAATCAACAAGATAAATCCCATCTCCTAAAGCACCTGCAACTTTGCAATAAAAAACCAAATACCTATCAAATAGAAATCAAAAAGTCAACAACATTCATTGATTTAGATTATTTGTACCAATATTGTATAACAACATTTTATTTCTTTTATTTTAATGCATTGAGTGTGTACTCATTAATCATGTAGAAATAATTGAAAATCTTATATAATAAAAAGAAAGAGAATTCTAGTATTTTGATTTAGAGCAAAAAAGAACATAAATATACAATATTATCATTTTAGAAAAAAATGATGATTTTATGGAGTTGAATTTGATAATTTATATGGTTGTAAAGTTAGTTTCATTAAGACAATTAACCAATGAGAAAACAACACTTTCATTTCTATAACTTTATAATAGTATTTTAAAATATCATTCATCTGCAATATTAGTAAAAGTTGAAAAGGTGAATTAAAATGAAGAGTGCATAGATTTTCCAATAGAAAAAGGGCATAGCTGTCCAGATTCAATTTATTACTCACAAGATAGATCTCTAGTCTAAAGATAGGTCCATTTCAGATTTATTGTTAAGAGATAGATCCATTTATATAATTATTCTAAAAGCAAGCAACTATAGCATATTAATCTTAGGCCTTAACAACTTAATCTCCTACAAATTTAATTTTTTAAATAAAATTTAACTATACACTTTATCTTTTGCACCTAGGTATTGATTTAATTTATACTTTAGTGTTAGTCTATATAATTAGTATATTTGAACTTTAAGAAAATACTATTTTTTCTTATATATTCTAGATTTTTTGAAATAGAGAAAGTGAATTGTGTTTTATTTGTATCTGGTAAAAAATTAGACGTGATGCAAAGTGTGCCAAGTGTAATAGAAGAAAACTACCATGACAGTCTTAAGACATTTGGAGGTTGAGGAAATTTGTGCGCAATGCCTTTCCTTTAGTGGTAACGACTTGCTAACTATCCATATTGTGGAATTTCAAAACACATGTGCACAAATCATAACAAAAGGAGGACACAAAACAAGTGCATTCAAAGATGCATTAATATTTACATTGCTAGGTTGTGGAGGTGATTGAAGCATTGAAAGTGAGGTAGTTATTGGGATAATAATTGAGTCCTTTAACTTCTTGTAGTTATTTATAGAAGAATAAAACTCTAAAAATTTGATTTTCATTGTATTTTTATTGAAAGGGATTAAAAAGGCTTGTATATAAAGAATTCACACCCATAGAAAAAATGAACAAAAAAATTGATACACATGTACCTTGACAAGTTTTATTTGCCAAGGAATAAATCTAAAAATAAATAAAGCTAAATCCTAAATATTCTTATGCATATTTTAGTGAATTCCTTATTTTTGCAAAAATTGAAAACTAACTAAAATCATCCTCTAAAAAATCTCTATTTTTTCCAAGCATCAATTATCAACACTTCCACCATATGTTACCCATCTAACACCATACCACACAATTAGAAACTAAAATAGAAAACCAATTTACCTCTAGATCATTGTGAAGTAAAATTTGAGTAGACTAGATGTATTAATGCACATACAAAACTTTGTAAGGAAGCTAAGGTGCGTGGAACTGCTTCCTACACTAATCTTTGATAGGACGATTATGCAAATTTTACTAACTATTGTAGAGATCTCAAGAAATGCATAATAACTTAATCAAAATAACAATGAACTCATAACACAATAATTACTATGGGGAAACCATTCTAGGAGAAAAACCCCACCCTCCAAAATCTACAAAATATATTCTCAAATCAAGAAGATTACAATACACTTGGAATGCAAGTTCTTATAGGAGCACATCACCACAACTTGAACTCGGACTCAAACTCAAAGATACTCCTTCTAGCACCATTCTTGCAAACTAAACTCAATGATTCAAACACCTCCACAAGCCCTCCTTTTATAGTGATTTTCCACTTGGAAACCATTTGTGGTTTTACAAAACCATGGGCCAAAACCATGGGCAAAACAACCATGCCACATGTTACCCACTTGTAATTTGAAACTCCAAGAATAAAATTTTCATCCATAATTTTGTCCTCTAGTTTAAACCCCCATAAAATTCATATAATGAGTTGTTTATACTCTAAAAATAACCCTTCTACATTATTTTAGAGACTAGACACATTTTTAACAACTCATACACCTTTTCCAACTCATAAACATGTGGAAAACTATCACAAACAAATTCTAGAATTTTCTAAAGAAATTCTAGAGTTTTCCAGAAAAAGCTTGCAAGGTTGAGACACAATTCACAACATTCTCCCACTTTTCGAACACCTTGCAAAAGTTAGGGGATCCATAGTTTCATGGACTTAATTGCTAGGGGCCAAGAGGCCCATAGTCTCTAAACACAATCTAAACATCTCTGTGCTCATGGGCTTAGTTAATAGATCAGAAACATTCACCGAAGTACCTACCTTCTCAAGCTTCACCTTGTCATCCTTCATCATATCTCTCACAAAATGATATTATACATCAATGTGCTTGGTCCTAGCATGAAATGTTGGGTTCTTCACTAGGCAGATTGCACTCTTACTATCACTATAAATTGTCACTGCACCCTGTTTGATCTCTATTTTTGAGCATAGTCTCTTTAGCCAAATGGCTTCCTTGCAGGTATGAGTAACTGTCGTATACTCTACCTCTATAGTGGACAAAGGGACCATAGCTTGTTGCTTGCTCATCCAACTTATTGCACCACCAAATAATGTAAATACATATGCACTAGTGGATCTTCTTCTATCAACATCATAGGCTTAGTCTGCATCCACATAGCCTCAAATATTCAAGAAATGCTCATATCATGTTCCATGAAAACATATAGAGTATTTTGAGGTACCTCTCAAGTATCTAAAAACTCTCTTTACTGCATCCCAATGTGCTCTTCCTAGATTAGACATATAATAGGAAAGTACTCCCACTGCTTGAGCAATGTTTGGTCTTGCATAGACCATAGCATACATCAAATTTCCAAAACCACTCTGATATGGTACTTGACTCATCTCTTCCATCTCCAATGGGAATGAAGGACACTATGAGCTAGAAAGTTTTGTTCCCATAGTAATAGAAACATTCAATGGTCTGGAATCTTGGATATTGAATCTTTTTAGAATATTACCAACATACTTAATCTAGCCTAGCCAAAGCTTTCTATTTTGTCTATCTCTTATAATCTCCATTTGCAGAATGTACCTTGCTACACCAAGATATTTCACTTCAAACTTTGTTAAAAGATGAGATTTTAATTCTACAATCAAACCTTTTCCTTTGCCAATAAACAACATGTCATCAACATATAAGGTGATAACTAGGAAATAATCACCATTAAAGTTGTAATATATATAGTGATCATATTTGGATCACACAAATTGCAAATTCAATACATATGTATCAAAATTTTGGTACCACATCCTAGGACTTTGTTTTATAACATATAAGGATTTCTTCAATTTATAGACCAAATGACTATTACCTTTCACCACAAAGTGCTTTGGCCATGTCATATAAATTTCTTCCAAATCTCCATGAAGGAAAGTTTTCTTTACATCTATCTACTCAACTTCTAGATCATAAGCTACTGCAATAGAACTTGTAAAAATTGAATGGATGTCATTTTTTCTACAGGAGAAAAAATTTCACCATAATCAATTCCTGTAACCTAGGAGTAACCTTTTGCAACCAAACATGCTTTATACTTCTCAATGCTTCCATCTGAACCCATCTTCCTTTTGAACACCCATTTACAACCAACAAACTTCCATCCTTCAAGCAATAGTACAAGGTCCCATGTGTCATTCCTCTTAAGAGTTTCCATCTCTTCTTCCATGGCTATCTTCCAAGACTCTAAATCATTCATACCAAGAGCCTCTTCTACAAATTTCAATTCATCAATAGTAGCATTCAAAGAAAAGATACACATCCAATCATTAAGAGAATATCCATACCTTTCTAGTGCTTTCCTCTATCTACTAAACCTTTGAACAAGATCTGGTTTTGGTTCAAGTTCATGATTAGGTTCTCCCTCTTCCTCTAATGATTTAGAACTCATAGAGCTCTCTTCAACATCTCATCTTTCTAAGGGAATTGATTCAACTTTCTTAGGTGTAGTAGGAAGTTGAATCACATATTTCTTTTCTTTTATGGAGAATATCCATACCTTTCTAGTGCTTTCCTCTATCTACTAAACCTTCATACAAGATCTGGTTCTGGTTCAAGTTCATGATTAGGTTCTCCCTCTTCCTATAATGATTCAAAACTCATAGAGCTCTCTTCAACATCTCATCTTTCTAAGGGCCTTGATTCAACTTTCTTAGGTGTAGTAGGAAGTTGAATCACATCTTTCTTTTCTTTTATTCATTCTAGATACACTAAAACAAAAGAAGACTCAGTTTCTCTAAAAATAACACTTTTGGAGTAAAATACCTTTTGTGTAACAAGATCCTAAGTTTGTATCCTTTCACACCATAACTATATCCGATGAAGATACATTTGATAGCTTTGTTGTCAAATTTTATTTGCTTCCCCTTTGGAACATGAGCATATGCCTCACAACCAAAAACTCTCAGATGTCTAAGTGAAGGCATGTGGCTCGACCATTCTTCCATTAGTTTCTTATCACCAAGATTTGATGTAGGAGACCTATTTCTTAGGTAGCAGGTAATGGCTATAGCTTTGGCCCAAAACTTTTGTTCTAGTCCAACTCCACTCAATATACTCCTAGCCTTATCCATCAAGGTCTCGTTCATTCTTTCTACTGTGGAGAATATGGAGTTGTTTTCTCTCTTTTATTACCATAATCTTTACAGAATGTGTCAATATTATTGGAACAATATTCACCGCCATTATTAGTTCTCAAACGCTTTATCTTCTTTCCAGTTTACAACTCAACCATTGCTTTAAATTCTTTGAAATGACTAAAAACTTCAACTTTGTAACTTCTAAGAAAGTAAACCCATGTTCTTCTACTGAAATCATCAATGAAAGAAACATAATAAACTGATCTACCAATAGAAGGAACATCAACTAGACCAAATACATCCAAATAATTAGATCCAAAATATATGAGGACTTATGAGAACTTGAGTAAAATTGAACACACTTTTATTTGCCATAGATACAATGATCACAAAAATCAAACTCAAGATTGTAGTCATTCAATCCATCAACAAGGTTTTTATTCTTTAAGGTTTGTAGACCTTTCTCACCTATGTGGCTAAGTCTCTGGTGCCATAACATAGTCTTCTCTACAGGTAACTTTGATTTAGTAGATAGAGCACCCTTGCATACCCAAAAACCATGACCATCTATTTAAAGAGAAACTCTCTCCTTCTCCAACAAAGTAGTCCTCTTCACAATCTTATCAAAAGTACTATTGCACTCAACTATGCATGCATCAAGCTAGTATAATGTACCCAATCTACTTCCTCTTGCTATTACCATAACACCTCTCATCATTTTCACACCTACTTTAGAAAATTGTACATGCAAACTTGCATCTATTAGTTTATTAATAGATTAAAAATTCCTCGCTAGTCCTGGGATATGCAAGACACAATCAAATCTTCTAATTCTACCATAAAAAAATTTCACATGAATACTTCTATGACCAACAATATCAAGAACTAAGTTATCACCCAAATACACCTTACCACCATCAAATTTTTCATACTTACTAAACCAATTTCTATTGGGAGTCATGTGAAAAGATGCCCCCGAGTCTATCAACCATTCATTATCACCTACATGAGTGGCCAATGCTGCGATGAAAGAATCTCCATCTTCCTTCTTAGACTCAGAATCTTGCTTCTTCTTTTTCTTTTCCTCTTTGCAGTCCTTTCGGAAGTGTCCAAGTTTGCCACAATTCTAGCAAATCGCTTTGGTCTTGCCAAGAGATTTTGATCACCCCTTATTCTTAGACTTAGAATGACCATGTTGCTTCTCATTCTTGCCTCTTTCATTTGGTCTTCCTCAAACACTCAAAGCCTCTTCGGCATTTAGAGAGACCTTCCTTCTCATCTCTTCAAAAAGTAGAGAACCAATAATGTCCTCGATCTTCAAGATGATTGAAGTGCTCCCTATGGCCATGACAAGGCTGTCCCATGAGTCTGGCAATGAATATAGCAATATTTGGCACCTTTCTTCTTCATCCATCGACACCCCAACTGAGGTCAACTGAGTCACCAACATATTAAAACTTTCAAGATGCTCAAAAATCTATCCACCTTCCATTCTCAAGGAATACAACTTCTTCCTCAAGAAAATCTTGTTCACAAGTGATTTCACTTGACAGATCTCACTTAGCTTCTTCTAAAGCTTCTTCATGGTAGTTCTTCATGGA
The DNA here is from genome assembly GCA_028749045.1 of Cupressus sempervirens. Taxonomy (NCBI): domain Eukaryota; kingdom Viridiplantae; phylum Streptophyta; class Pinopsida; order Cupressales; family Cupressaceae; genus Cupressus; species Cupressus sempervirens. The sequence goes on from CM053784.1 coordinate 124,397,163, forward strand.
CATTAATTAGTATAGAGTCTACAAGACACAATCTAATGAGACTTTTAGCTTTTCTGTCTCTCACATCATACTCTATAACTAAAGTTGGATCTTTGGGCCTCAGCTTCTTTTCGCCAACTACATCCCATAGATCCCGATCAATCAATAGATATTCCATCTTCATCTTCCACATCTCAAAGTTTGTGCCAATAAAATTCTCTACATCAATCCTCCCTGATGTGCTTGTCATCTTTGCAATCTTGCAACATAGAGATAAAATCCTCTACACAAGCTCCCACTCAAAACTTGATTACCTCAAAAAACCCTATACCCAAAAAATAGAACCAAAACTGATTAGACTCTGATACCACTTGTAAGGAAGCTAAAGTGTGTGGAACCTCTTCCTACACTAATCTTTGAGAAGAGGATTATGTAAATTTAACTAACTATTGCAGAGGTCTCAGGAAATGCATAATAACTTAATCAAAATAACAATGAACTCATAACACAATGATTACTATGGGGAAACCCTTCTAGGAGAAAAACCCCACACTCCAAAACCTACATAATGTATTCTCAAATCAAGAAGATTACAATACACTTGCAATGCAAGTTCTTATAGAAGCATATCACCAAAACTTGAACTCAAACTCAAACTCAAAGATACTCCTTCTAGCACTAGCCTTGCAAACTAAACTCGATGATTCAAACACCTCCCCAAGCCCTCCTTTTATAGCGATTTGCTACTTGGAAACCATTTGTGGTTTTACAAAACCATGGCCAAAACAACCATGCCACAAGTAACCAACTTGTAATTTTTAATTCCAAGAATAACATTTCATCCATAATTTTGTCCTCTAGTTTATAACCCCCATAAATGTCATATAATGAGTTGTTTAAACACTCTAAAAATATCCCTTCTACATTTCTCTTGAGACTAGACACATTTTTAACAACTCATACACCTTTTCCAACTTATAAACATGTAGAAAATTACCACAAATAAATTCTAGAAATTTCTAAATATTTTCTAGAGTTTTCTAGAAAAACCTCGCAAGGTTGAGATATAATTCTCAACGAACTTCATTTGGAAAAGAAATTCCAAATGAAATGAAAATTGTTAAACATAAGAGAATGACAATCATCACACCTAAGTCACAGGAAACACTAAATTTCATCCATTAAGTTCAATTTTCAATGAATTTTTACCCTTTGTGAACTTCATCCAAATTTTATAATATTTAATTTAATATTGTTATTTATAATAATAGTATTTTATATTAAAAATTAATATTGAGTTATATATTTTAATTATTTGGCAATGTCAAACTATTTTAAGAACTTTGTGGATATATTACTTCTATTAAGTCGAGAGGCTTTCTATAGTGGCAACAATCTTCAATGTAAATATTTTCTATTTAAAAAAGACTTTGACATTCATTTACATGTCATAAAAACATAATAGAATCTTGACAATTACATAGACTAAATATAACTAAAATTGTAAAAATTATAGAGAGGAAATGGAAGTAAAAATGAGGTAGATGAAGAGTCTCAAACAGTTTTCTCACACCTCGTAGGCTCACATAATATTCAATGATGAAAATTATAGTAACAAATACATTCAAGGTCAAATGACCTAATGGTGTGATAGCTTATCTTCACTACCTATCCTACAAACATGGAGATTAGGTTGGCTACTATCACTCCTCACATTCAATGAAACAATTAAAAATAATGGGATAGAGATTATAAATTAGTTAGCCAATGGTCTTTATAAAGTTTTATGTGCATAATCTTTCTTGGTCCTTTTTAATCCTGATCTTATCTCTTAAAGCTTTCATTTTTTATTAATTCAAAGCACACAACTCCGTCCAATAAATCTACCTTTCATGCCACACTCAACATATGCAATGGATAGTTTAAATCATGTGAACTAGTGAAATTTTTATTTACAACCAATTCCTCCTCAATGTAGTGATGGTGGATTGGTTCCACTTTCCAAAATATGGTTTACAATCTTCCTATGACCATGCGAGGAATTAGAGCATATAATTAAAAAAATTGGAAATATTTATTACATTGTTTATTTTATTGCTATGATTTTTTTAATTTGATTTTTTCAATAGAATATGATTTTTTTATTGCTATGATTTTTAAAAAAATTTGTACATGGTGAAATAAATCATTGTCTAAATTTGATTTGGTGAATTTTCTAGTCTCATAAAACTAAAGAAGAATTTTAAAATTTAAGATTTCTATGTATATTTTTTGATATATTTAATATTTCTATGTATTGATATCAAGGCATAGTATATATAAAAATAAATACAATAGTTTATTCATGGATTTTTTGTGTTCATTTGAATACAATATTTACTAAACTTATATTAATTCTTTTGAAATTGGATACCTCTCGACTTATTTTTACAATAAAATTGAATTAAATTTTTTAGGTATGCTAGTTTACAAATAAATAAATTAATATAAGTTAAATTTGATGTTGATGTTTGTTCAAAATTTAATCCTTGTCGAATTTTATCCAAATTTTATGATTGATGAACTTGAATTTGAATGCCAACCTTATGACTTAGAATACACTATAAACTATTAATCTATTGTATTTAAATATTAACATAGCTATTCATCAAATAGTAAAGTTGACAAAATATGAAATTTGCATGATTGGAACATTCAATCTATCAAATCACCTTATAAAACTTGCATAATATAATTTCATATTATAGTTCTAGATGCAAAATTAATGAATCAAATCAATATAATGGATAAATACCCGGTCCCATCATTGAATAGAGGAAACAAAATGAAGGCAGGGTAGTATAGAAGAAGAACTCGAGAAACATATAAAATAACCATACAATTCAATCTTTATGATTTACTAAGCAGACCATTTTCAAAGGTGTTTGACATCATTTATTTTTTGGCATACATATATCACATACATGATGTGCACATAATACACGCAATTGGGAATGGATGGATGCAAAGATAAATTACACCTAAATTTTTGTCTACAGGGACATATGAACCAAATCTGTGCATCTGGGTATATTCACAAATGCATACATATATGTGTTAATATATGTATCAAGGCACTTAAAGTTAGAATGTCTAGCAGTCTTCTTAGAATGAATTATGGTTAGTGGAAAAAGTGTTTGATGCTTCTCCATTTTTATAGAAATTAGAATATGGTAGTGTTGAGTGAATTAAATTTGACACCAGAAGATGTAAGACTAAGAAAATGTCTGAAATAGTATGAATATCTACCAATATGTTCTTGTTTGATGCTATCCTCTTTTAATTAGTAGATGGGATATTAAGGGTGGACAACATGACATATATAAGGAGGAGGAGCATCTTTTAACATGGGCTCAATCAAAGATAAATTATGGAATTGTTCTAAGCAAGATCTTCATCTTGCATCATAAAAGTTCGGTTCGAGGGCTTTGAATACTTCTACCCTAATGGGTTCACATTATTTCTTTTTAAGATGGAACACGGCTTGATTAAAACTTGTGTTCCCTTGTTCTTAATTGAAAGGTATTATATGAGTACTTGTGGCCAATGAGCTAAAAACTGATGAATTACCATATTAGAAATACTAGTCAATGGTTCAAATGGATAACCATGCAATGGAGAAATCTTTGTATTGAATTGGGTGAATGACTTCTATAATAAGTGACTGATTGAGATGCATTATTCTCTGTGTGGAATATGTGGAATATGAGGTGTGGAGAGTTGAAATTGTCAAAGGTGAAAACTTAAGTCAACTACTTCAAACACTCTTCATGTCTCAATCAAGCTATGAAATATGAAGTTTTTTTATAGCACGTTGCAGCAACCTATTAGTAGGTATTCCATGATGTTAAGGATGCTTTTCCTAGATAACATTGATACCCAAAATTTCCAGTGCAGACAATTTTGCAATTACCCACTAGCATGCAGTAAATGAATTAGAAACATAGAATTTAGAGTCAACATTTAAAGCTTTGTCATGCACTTTTTACTAACTGGTCTACTCTAGAAGATTAAGAAACGGAACAATGGATCACATCTAATTATGGTCTTGTGTCATCAATCTCACTTGACGTGCATGACGGTTCCTTCTACTGTTGCAAACATTTTCCTACAATTTGCTAAGATTTATTCATAATATGCCAAGAGTGAATCCCATGACTACTTTTTTAATATGTATAGATGTACATTTCTTATAAAGCCAAACTATCCTGTTCAAAACTCAGAGCACGGGACAGAGAAATTTTTAAATACAATACAAGATCTCCAATCTATTTGAAATTTGTTTTTAATATTTATAGTGTTAGTTTTTCCATCATTGTTTATGATCGTATTCTATAATCCATTTGAAGAGTGAAAATTAGTGCATTTGATAGTGATGGTTTCCTTATTAAATAATCAAACAATTGATATAAAAATGAGCTAACTTGCTCCATTGTCACATTTTGTTGTAGAATATCTTGAGAGCGGAGCAACCGCAGTCGACACCTGATTTGCAGTTGAACTGGCTGAAAACAGGAAGAAGAAGAAGAGGAAGTAAAGAGGGGACATCATAAGAGGGCCCGACGCATTCATATGCTAAATGGTGTGTAGATAATCCATCATATATGTTGTCCTCCTGGTGCGCAAGTAGGGTAGTAATATATTTGAAAAGCAGTAAAATGACACATGACTCATCACATGGAGCAACTGGATATTTTGTAAGCTCCAATTCTGGAAATAATTATGCTGACTCAGAATCAGATAGGATAACGATTAGTATCACCTACTTTATTCTAAGACTATTCTCATAATCTACTAGTATGAAATTTTGAATCCTTAACCTCTCTACAATATTAACCTGTTTAATAATCTTCAATTGACTTTTAATCGTATTATTCTTAGAAAAGTATTAAAATTTATTCTACTGAATCATCTTTGATATATCATGAGAAATGTACAATTAATTTTCAAATAGTAGTTTTAATAAAAATAAATAATTATTATATCAACATTGTGAAAGAATATACATTTAAACTAGAATATATTTTTTTTTGTAAAAGATGAATTTCTTTGAACTACTACTCATGAAATATGAGTCATTATTTTTTAATTTTTAAATGTTTATAAATTCTAATTTATAAATACTATAGGTTTTTCTCCTTAATGGTATGGGGCTCCTTAAAGATTTTTATGGATAGAGCTTTGTTCATATGTACTTTGTATAAATTTGGGTCTTGCATGTTAAAATACCAAAGAAAGTATAACTACCTTCATTAATCATATTTAGACAATTAAATTACAAACTTTTTAATTTATTTTTGAATAGCATTAACTACCAAAATTACAACAAATGCTTATACTTCAAGCTCCTATTTGAGAAAGATGAGATTCTATTTAAAACAAATAGCTATTAGCCTTTATTTTTACCATAAGATATTATTTAACATTGTAATTTAATAATAAAAATTACTAAATAGTTATAAAAACTAAATAAAAAAATTTGTAATAAAGATATATATGTGTTAATAAATAAATTAGAAATAATATATTTATCATGTAAATTAAAGAAAATTTAGATCTATACTTATTTAAGATAATTTGATGGTAAGTTAAATATATGTGAAAGTGTGAAACAAGTTTAGTAATTAATTATAGATTTAGAACTTGGAAGTCCACTAATCTTATGATAATAGATCACAATGTGTAGTCTAAAATATTTATGCACAAATTTAACACATAATGTTTCCTTAAAGATCTTCAACTTTAGTAATGAATTTTTAAAAACTAGCATTAGTTACTATTTATCTCTTCTAATTTTGTGAGAATGCTAAAAGTGAGATATTTTTATCAAAAGGAGATTTGATAATATGAAAAAAGTTATAATATTTTAGTCAAATGAATAATAATATGCTTATAATATGCTTAAAGTAATTGTATTGCAAAAAAATTTCTTTCGTGTTCTATACCATAATCATTTTATATATCCATGTATGACCTACTATGATATATTGTACTAAAATAAGAAATGTCAGTATGCGTCAATCTACATATTTTTCTATTTGAGATAATTATTCTTTAGTGATGAATAAAAGAATCTTAAAATTGATTGATTAAGTTATATCATTTTTTTAAGATTGATCATGAGCCAAATAATGCTTGGTGTTTTCTCATTCAAATCCTTTCTTGATATCCAACTATAACTATATGAAAAGTGTAATTTTTATAGTGTGAAAAGCCTAAATTTCAAGGATATTGTGAATTTGGTATTTTTATAGGGGGCATGCTATCTCCTTACAATTTTGTAAGCTCTTGCATTTTTGCATATGTTTGAAATACTTGTCCATTAAATTGGTTAGGAAAGATATGTCTATAAATGAAAGGATAACAAAGTTTATGTTAGGCCAAATAATTTCACCTTGTTATCTTAGTGCAGTGTCATAAATTATATCCCTCTACAATTTCACAGTCATTATGTGATCAATATTCTAGATGTTTCTTATCATGCCAAATATTTCTTATTGATCATGCACATTTTATTACAAAATAATTCAGCTTGACACAATCTTGATATCAATGACCATGGCCTTGGCCAAAAATTCTAAGATTATTTTCATAATCTTGAAGTATGAAATTTTGAATTCTTAACCTTTTCACAACATTAACATTTTTTATATTCAACTCACTTTAAATCATATTATTCTTAGGAAAGAACCTCTTTACAATATTAATTTTTTTAATAATATTCAATTGACTTTAAATCATATTATTCTTAGAAAAGTATTAAAATTGATTCTACCAAATCATCTTTAATATACCATGATAAATGTAAAATTATTTTTTAAATAACAATTTTAATTAAAATGGAGAAGATGATAGAATGGAGAAGATTCAAATGAATTTTCTCTAGATAGGGGTTGAAGAGCACAAAAGATATCACCCTATTGCCTAGGACCATGTTTTCCTTCCCAAATGTTATGGGGGTGTTGGTATTAGAAAAATTAGATACCTCAATAATTCCTTTCTAGACAAATAGATCTGGCACATCTTTTAGAGCTCAGGAGAATGGAGGGAAATTATGATTGAAAAGTATTTGAGAAGGTAATCTCTCAACCTTTTGCTCCATGAGGCTGAAAGTCCTCAAGGATCTTACATATGGAATGGGATCCTAAAGGCTATGGCCTTGGCTAAGTCCAAGGCTAAATGGAAAATTGGCAAAGGTGAGAATATCTTATTTTGGCAGGATGACTAGATGAGCCAGGGGCCTCTTATTGAGTGCCCCAATTATGGTAGATGGGCAAAGCCATTCATAAGAAGATATGGTCTAAAAGTTAGTGATTATAGAACAAGTAATGGATGGCAGGACTTATCTATGATCTCTTAGGAACTCAATTCTTTGATGATTAACCTGAATGCTATTTTTATAAATAACAAGGGGGATGAAGTCATTTTGGGAGGTAACTCGAATGGCCAATACTTTGTTGCCTCTAGGTACTTTTCATTGTGGGATAGAATGGAAAAACCCATCTAGGCTAAGGCATGGATCCCTGGCCTTACCCCTAAAATCAACATATTCTTCTGGCTTTTGCTCCAAGAAAAAATCCTTACTTTGGATAATTTAGCTAGTACAGGCCAAATTATCCCCAATAGATGCAGTTTATGCAAGCATGCTTTGGAGATGGTTAATCACTTATTTATTCATTGCTCCTATTCCTCCAATGTTTGGAACCTCCTGACCAGGGACTTAGGGGTTAGCTAGTGCCCCCAGTCAACATTCAAGAATTCTTTAGCCAATGGAGGAGTGCACATTAAGGTTTAATTACCCAATTAATTGGCTCCTAGTCCCTCCTACATTTTTGCTAGGGTATTTGGAAATAATAGAATAACCGAATCTTTAGAGACATGGAATCCCTTGAGTTTTTCATTGCTGAGAAAATCGAAGGATTAATGAAGGAGAACTTCACTACCACAAAGGAAAATGGATAGTGACAGGAAAAGATAGGAGGCCAACTGGTATTTTCCCCTTGAAAATCGGTACAAGGCCAATTTTGATGGGGCTGCTAAAGGGAACCTAGGCCTTGCTGGTAGTGGAGGCATCATCAAAAATAGCTATGGTGGAGGAGTTGTGGCTTTTTCTTGCCTGCTCAAACATCAGACAAACCATTTCGTTGAAGCTAGTGCTGCCAATCAAATTGTTAAACTAGCCTTGGCTTCTAGAATTGAAAACCTATGGCTAGAGGGGGACTCATTAAACATCATCAATTGTCTCAATGGTCACTCTATGCCTTCTTGGACCATTGCAAATATGATCGAGGAATTAAAGTTTGACCTAGGCAAGTTCAACAAGACCTATATCAACCACATGTATAGGGAGGCCAACTCGGCTACTGATTGGTTTGATAATGAAGCAATGAAGCGGCAGTGAATAATTTAATTATGCAAGATCACATCCAAGAAAGTACTAGAAAAATCCAAAATTAATAATGGGAAGATATGCAAGATTGCATGTTGGGGGGGGGGGGGGGGGGGGGGTTTGGGGAGTTAATAAAAATTATGCAAAACTCTTTTTAAAACATAATAGCATGCACAGATGAAAAGCTTTAAGGGTTGTTTTGAATACTACCATTAATACTAGTATTTTCAAAAATGTTTTTGAGTTTTGTAGTCTAAAGGAGGCTGAGGTCTGTAAGAATTCTGTGAGAAGGTGGGGGCTTATTGTTTTAGAGGAAACCATGGTGGGGAAGAGAAGCAGGAGGGAGCCATTGGGAGAGGTGGGGAACTGGAAGGAGACACCAAAGGTTTGGCATAAATTGGAAAAGGGTAGAATCACTAGATTCTTGGAGAAGCTCCATGGTTTTGATGCGGGGATCACAAAGATTTTGGTGGATTCTTGGAAAAATGGGAGAGTCAAAATTGACGGGATCACCCACCATGTCAATGTGCATTTGATAGCTTGGGTTACAGAAATCCCTCTAGAAGGGAGCAATTTTTTCAGAGATAAGAAAATGTCAATGAATGTTGTCAAAGTTTTGTGAAGGACAAAAAAGAGCTAAATAAGCTCATCAAGGTGGAGATATATTTCAAGATGGAGTCGATTAAAATGCTATGGAGGTATGTTCTCAGGATTATCATTGAATATATTTCCCTAGACCCCAGATTTGATAGGATAAGAATGCATCATTTTGTCTTGCTTAACCACTTTGGCATGATATCAAAACCTCTTTTCCTTTTTATCTCTTCACCTCCATGAGCAAGGGTATTGAGGGTTTCAAGAGGAAACCAACTGCTAACCTAGATCTTCACGAGGGATTACTCCTCTTGGTTTATAAGTATCTAAAGTCTCAAACCAGGGGAAAATCCCTTGGTGATATTGGGTGTGCATTTGAGGAAACCAAGAGCTTGGACTCTGAGGATGTGTAGAGCATAAAATTGGAAGAAGAGGACATTGTATCGTCTAAACCCAAAGAAGAAAGGAAACCCTCTGCCTGCTTTCCTTGCAGAAAGAGCCCTAGAGGTTTACCCCCCATTCCCCCTAAGCCTGAGCCTCAGAAGGAGGAAGAGGATAATGATGATGATGAGGATATTGACTCAGAGGAAGTGGAGAAGGGGGAGAGTGAGGAGAAGGATGTGAAGAAGGGGAGGGAAAGTTAAAAGGAGGAGGAGGATTCAGCTAACATGTTGGGGAATCCTAAGGAAAGGAAAGAAAATGTGGCTTTAGAAACCAAAGACTAGATCCCTGAGATTTCTGGCCCTAGCCCCACTTCCTCCCTGTATGTTGATATTTTGGGAAAAGATAGCAGAGAGGTGACAATGAAAAATAGGAGGAGGGCTTGGAGAAATTTTAATTTAAATACAACCAATTTGGGGATTTTCAGGGAGCCTTTGAATATTCAAGTGATGGAGGACATTAATGGCAAAACTCACTATAATGATCTCATTGATCCTAGTTTGGTTGTGATCTTTGATAATGTAAGGGAAACTAGGCTTAACCTTTTGAACAATGCCAGAAACAACATGATAAACAACTTCTAGTCTATTAAATGGTTATTCCATGAAATTGAAGAACTCAAGTGGAGAAGAAGCCAGGAAGGTAACCAAAAAATTGGTAGCAACTAGGGGCACAATGAAGAGGACAGAAGCCAAGATGGAAGCCAATGGCACTCCAACATCTAGGAACATAGGGCAGACCAAGAGGACAGAATCACCAAGGTTGAACAAAGAGTCCAAAGGATGGAGTTCTCCCACCAAAACCTAACAAATCAAGTGATTTCCACTTTGAATGCTCCGAATGAGAACATTAACAGCTTAGGTGAATCACTGATTAGTGTTGGATTTGGTAGGGAAAAGATGGAGAAGACTAGCCTAGAAATTGGGCAGGATGAGGATGATCTGAAAGAAACTAAGGACCAGGTGGATGCTTAGAACCAGGACCAGGAGGATGTCAACAATAGGAAGACCAAAGAAGCTGCAGAGTCCCTGCAAGTTCTTAATAGAGAGAATTGATAGTTAGTGTTTTTGTTGCCATCTCATTCTTTCCTTGTGTAGCTAGTTTTTTGTTTCCTGGGCATGGGCCTATTGTTTGGGGTTGGCTTTTGTTAAGCAGTTTCACTGATCCTGGACTTTTCTGAATATCTATATTTTTGATATGTTGTAAACACTTTCGGGTTTTAGGTTCCCTATAAAACCTGTTTTACTTAATCAAAAACAATTTTAATTAAAATAAATAATTATTACATCAATATTTTGAAAGACTATACATTTATACTAGAACATATTTTGTTATAAAATATGAGTTTCTTTTAACTACTACTCATGAAAACAAGTCAATATTTTTTTATTTTTAAAGTATATAATAAATTCTAATATATAGATATAGTAGTTTTTATTCCTTAATGGTATGGGGCTCTTCAAAGATTTTTATGGTTAGAAATTTGTCCATATGTACTCTAAATAAATTTTGATCTTCCATGTTAAAATACCAAAGAATGTACAACTACACTAATTAATCATATTCATACAATTAAACTAAAAACCTTTAAATTTATCTTTAAATAATAACATTAACTACCAAAACTAGAGAAAATGCTAATAGGGAGCAAGATAAGATTTTATTTGAAAAAAAAATAGTGATTAGCCTTTTTTTTTGTGTTTAGACCATAATATATTATTTAACATTGTAATATAATATTAATAATTATTAATTAATAAATTTAAGTAACTTTGATAAAATTAATTAATTAATATCATTAACACTAGATAAAACCTTTATAGAAGAAAGGAGGTGACGATGATTGAAAATTATAAGATATAACAAAAGGCGAGAGATTGAAATTGAAAAGCTATATATATATATATATATATATATATATATATATATATATATATATATATATATATATATATATATATATATCTATGTATGTATGTATGTATGTATGTATGTATGTATGTATATCATGTCATTCATGTCATAATGTGCATAATGCTATAGATCTAACATTTTTGAAGAAAAAGTATGTCCCCTTGAAATTCAACTTCACAACATAAATTCACATAGATCTCCAACTAGTTAAACAAATAAAAATATATATTATAGACATAGAGAAAGAAGCTTATACTTTTATAAATAAGAAGACTAGATGATAGAGTGTCTTTGGTCCAAATCTAAGCATCTTGGCCACAAATGTTTTTGATTAAGTTAAAGTAGGTTTTGAAGGGTGCCTAAAACCCTTTAAAACAAGATAACTAAAAGATAAAACATTAAGAAGAACAAAATGAATAAACTACATGAAACAAACTAGAAGAACAACTAAAGCCATCCAAGAGACCCGATCCGCACAAGAGACATGAACCAAACACAATAGCCACAAAAATAAGTAATAAAAAACTAGAGAATAAACAAAGATAGAAAGAAAACCAGACCAAACTCTTAACAAACTCTATGGCCTCATTCTCTATTTTCACCATGATAAAGGAGCACCTACAATAGGCTAGCAGAAACCCTGAGTCTCATAGGTCATTTTTTTCTTGTAGTGACTCTAGCTAAGTCAGTAGTGAATAAGAGGGTATTTGGGGCCCTAGTGTAGTGTTTGGGATGCGAAATAGTCAAGTTGGAAACAAGTTATCAATATGTGGCACATAATTGCCAAAGTTGTCAAACAATTGCTAAGTTGCAACTAGGTATGAAAGTTGTGTCTTGGAGCTTCAAAATGGTGGGATAAAGCATGAAATATATAATAAGGTGATAAGGGGTCAATTATGACCATAAGTCATCAAGTTGGGAGGTCCAAGATAAGTTAGAAGGGAAAATGTAAAATGTTGTCATTGACAACATTTCTTGAAAAGTTACAAAATGATCTCAAGTGGTTATGAAATAGTTTGATTAGTTGGATCTCATGGCATCAGTAGATATAATAACATCTACAAGCCCATCTAAAGGGTTGGTCATTGATTTTGGAAATTTTGAATTATAGAACAATGAAATTTTGTTCATGTTTTTATCACAATTTATCTTGCAAGTTAAGCATTTTGATTGTTATGGATTTATCATCAGCTATGTGTGTGGTAGTTGGTTAGAGTAATGCAAATAATTACCTTTTTTTAAAAAAAATTGTAGTTGCTAAACATAGACATGCCTACTAATTAAGTACGTTGGAAGGAATCCCAAGACTCTATAATGTACATGTTGCCAATGTCATGAAAGAAGCATCATAACTCTCACATATTTCAATCTCCTATTTTGAGATATTTTTAAAAACCTTGTAGTCTATTTTGAAATGCACAAGCTTTTGATTGTTCCATCTTTTTATGAGATTTGAATATTATATTGGGTTTAAATTTAGATTTTATTTTTTCTTTTGTCCTTGTTAGATCTCTTATAAATTGGGCTATAATTTGACAATTTTAGATTTCAATTCTTATTAGATAAATTACATATATTTAAAATAAAAAATAGATGGTTGAACTCTATGCATATTTAAGATAGCCTTGAGAAAAATTAGAAAAAATAATAGGAATAGGATAATTATATACAAGATATCAATATTTTAAATATGAAAACTCTAAAGGAATATTAACCAAACAATTTTCTAGTAAAATTTAAAATTACTAGAATAAATCTTTAGTTTATGGAATGAATTTATTTATCTATACTATATAAATCACTTAAAACATTAATCTAATGAGAGCTATTAATCTTAAGTAATTTTAAATTGAATCTGCATAATTAATTTGCAAATTGTAACATGCACTAAATTGTTGATACAGATATAGACAAAGTAAATTAGAACAATTTATGCTCTACAACATGATCATAGGTGACCTATGAGACTATATATTTGAATATACTTTGAATTCAAGAAAAATACTTATTTTGAAGAAAAAGATGACTTTTAGATGTACAATCAATTAAATATGTCTGAAATATTCATCTTGATTTAGTAAAAACATTTCCAAGAAGAGCTACCAAGAAAAAATAGTATTAGGATTTAACTTTGAGAGTAACTTCATCCTTTTGTAAATAATAAAATTATCTCTATTAATAGAATTTAGACATAATATATATTTTAATAGGTATTAATTCCCTTAGGTAAAAAAAGTATCACATCTTATTTCAATTTTATAATTATGAGAGGATTGAATCGTAAAAGATAGAGTTAAAATGATACATCTCCACTATTAGATGTCTTTGGATTTTGAGGTAAAGTATCTCACAAATTATGGGTGTGTCCTATAGGACTCATTGATACTCACTCATTAACTTGGTGCATTAATAATAGATAGACATGATAGTGCTATGAAACCCTATAAAGGCTTTGTATTAGTACTTTCACTTAATACAAATGGGATATTTCTAACTAGATATAAATTGTTTCATTTATTCTCTAATGTACATGGCTATATATCTCTTATGAATCTTTCAAATGTAAATTTGTTTTTTATTTAATTTTTAAAGGTTTAAAAGGGCTCATAATCTTTATAAATATCAGAGTAGAACCAAACACAAAACTCAAAATAACAAAATAGATTGGATCAAGATCATAGAACACTATCTAAGTGAAATCACTAAACCAACTTTTAATAAGGCCCTCAATACCTTCATGGGTTTTCACAAGGCTCTCAAAATCTGTCCAACTCCTTCAAATTTTGTGCATTATTAGATTCAACACCATCATAGTACATTGTATGGAAAGTAGTCACTATATAAGTATTTTGATGTATGGTGTAGATGTCTCACATTGAATGGAATTTGTGTTGTTGGTAAATGTTTCGTTGTATAAAGGCCTCCTTATCTATGAGTATAATGACTACATGTTCATCTTCTATATGTGTTATATGGTATTAGAGAAGCTAAAAGGGATCTATTTTTAATCTTTTGTTGATAACATAAGTCCATGAAAAGCCATTTAAATTTGTAGTCATAAGATGAAAGTGTTATGAAATTTAATATATTCTCTCCTCTCATGTCATGCTCTCATGTTTCCTCATATCGTCCATTCCACTTCAATGATATAGATTAGACCAAAGAAAAATGATATAAAGGAAAAAGTAAACTTGAGTTAGAGTTCTTAGCCCAAGTTTGATAGTAGAGAGTGGCTCATTCTAAGGAGGTCATTGTTGTATTCATTGATGATTCTTACTTAAACATGCCCCTTTTTCATCATATAGTCCTATGTAGGTATCTCGTAGTTACATGTGACTAATGAATATACGATTGCCTAATGTTCACATACCTATAGAGCATCATTTGTTTGTTAAATATTTGTGCATACCATTGATTTGAGAGATATGGATCTTAAATCATTTGAGGCCATAAACCATTCTATAGATAGTAGGTTTAAATCAAATCATTTGTTATGATGGTCAATGGTATTGTTTAAAAATAGAATAAAATTTACTATATAAATACATGAGGTGGATGTGAGACAAAGTGTGTCATTGATTTACATTCAAGAAGGTAATGCAAGACTAGGGCTAAATTGGTACAATCTTTCAAACAATAGGATAGGTTATTTCACTGTAACAAAAAAATGTCTCCATCAATTTTATTATTATTATCATATCATTAATGATATGATCAATTGATCAAAAAGAGCTCTAATAGAGCTTGAGTCCCTGCCTTGTGTAAGGCTCAAATGGTAAAATAATATAAAAGGAAATTTTATATAAATCAAGTTAATAGTTAAAAGAGAACACATAAGTATAAGATTGACACTATATTTATTTAAATACTTATTCTTTTAATTTTCTTAATATTAGAAAATATTTTGACACACAAATATTTGAACATTATTTTAACTATTCAATAGCTAAATTATAACTTTCCATGTTTATTTTTTACTCCTTGATGGTCCATGTTGACAAGTCTATTAGTGTCATTATAGTTTCACAATTTTATCATATTAGTGTTTCACACTTAAAGTTTTTAATTTGAGACAATATAGCATGATGTTATTATTAAAATGTGATATAAAATGTTGATGCTTCTTAAGCATTCATATTCTGAAAATATTTTAATAATGATCACTTCTCTTAAGATAATAGATTAAATTATATTAAAATTATGTTAATTCAAAGTATATTAAAATTATGTAAATAATCTAATTTATAGTAATTTTTTCTACTAATTATAAATTAATGTTAAAGAGGTGACATAATTATTGTTTATTTTTAAACATGAATTAAATATATTAGTTTAGATAACATGACTAGTTCTTGAAGACATAAAAATAAGAATATATGTATTAATATGATTTTTTCTTCTTAATTAAAATTAATAATTTAATAGAAATTTATCTTTTATTTATTTTTATATATTTAGTTATTATAGTATGAGCAATATAAATATTAAAGGTATTATTTATTTAATTTAATAATTTTGAAAGATATAATTAATTCAAACTATTTTGCATATACAAATTCTATTGTGTAAAAAACATTAAAAAAATCAATTAGAATTAAAAAAACAAAAGGGAAATAGTTGTGTGTAATTAATAAAAATATATTAGCATTTATATAATTAAGTTTTTAACAAATGAATAATTATTAAAGTTATATAAAACTTCCATTCAAATGGATAGTTATTAAAGTTATATAGAAGCTCCAGAACATTTTAGTGGATATTGATTACACCATGTAACTTCCAGTCGAAAGTCATAGTGCATATGCTCTGCCATTGTAGAAATTAGTCTTGAGGCTGAGAGGGTGAATACATAAATTAATCTATGTAGCATGACCAACAATAATTAGTTCTTTGTACAACAAGTCAATCAAAGAAGGGTTTTGTTTGTCCAATATGAGGGCAAGTTGCTGCAAATCTATACATATACCTTTCAAAAAATGCTCTATGAAATTTTGTTACACTGAAACGAAAGAGAAATGATTTCACCCAGGATCATGCCAAGAATTAATTGTGCTCAAGAACTTCTTCTTGGAGAGGGATTCTTAAACTTAACAGGATAATTTATTTCCAAGATCTTTTCATATATAGTGCCAAAGTATATTTTCCATCACCGGATGAAAATTCACTATCTGCAGAGGGCTTCTTAAGATTAAGAGGACTAATTATTTGAAAATTGGAGAAGAGTTTCTTCCACATTATGCCTCATAAGAAAATTATGTCATAGTATGTATAGGGATTATGGTAGTAGACGTTTACCTTAGTTTCTTTGGGAACCACACATAGATGGTGCAAGCCAAGGTGCCAAAATAGTTTAAGTGCCTTTGCCAATGGCATGGTTTCCACTATAGTATGGTGAGGTATTTATGACCATATGAAAATTCATATACATTTCCTCTTCCTCTGCACTTACTTCAATCTCTTCAAGCTTATACCTTTTTCTAAGGTGTTTCTCAGTTAGGGGACTTATCTATGATGGGGAAGAGATTGTGCCTAGTGCTTGTTAAAATATGTATAATGTCTCCAGCCTTCTCTATGCTATGAAGGGTTACTAGTGCGCCAATGACAACATCCCCTGGGTATGATGTATGAAGCTTCCAGAAAAACAATAGAAGTGTTGGAAACTTCAGGATAAGTATAGAGAGAAAATTTCTATAATTTTTTGAATTTAAAAATAATAAAGGCCCTAGCAAAAATAGAAATGGCCTATAGTAAAAGAGAAATTAATGAAGAAAAATAATTTTAAAATAAATCACTTTTAAACTTTAAAATTTAAGTAATTTTTTATTGAAAGTTTAATTACAATCAAGAAACTGAAAACATTAGTTCCCTACCTATAAATAGCTAGGGACTAATAATCTACTGTACTTGTTACTCTATTTTTTGAAGATTGTACAGTTTCATCAAGCACAATTCATTTTAGAGTGAAATCGCTTTGTGAGAGAAAATACAATTAAAGTTAGTTAAATTTCAAGTTGTATAAGCTCCAAAGAAGGTGATATTACTTTACTCAAATGTGTTGATTAAATTATCTATCTTTTGCAATGCTGAGAAATTGTAGCTCAACACATCAAAAAAATTGTTGAGCTTCTTGTAGTTAAGTTTATCAATGTTGCCAATAATGATATTATTAAAAAAGCCTTTGTGTATTCAATTGTGCAATGCAAGATCAAATGAGTGTATCAAATAAATATGAATATAAGGATGGATGTTGATGTATAGTCTATGATTCTTATGAGTTGGGTGTGTTGAAGCTATGATGAAAGTGTGAACAACTTAGTCAAGTTGATCAAGGAGGTGCAAAAATTTCTTAACAAAATTTATAGAGGCTTGACAATATACTCTATTTTGGTTTCACTTTTTATTTTTTTGGTGGTGAGCCTCTGTATTGGAAATGACCTTTTCTATATTTAAGGCATTCCTATCAAGTAGTTAGTGTTGAACCCTTGGTATTTGGTCTTTTGATTGTTGTCATTGATGTTAATAATGAGCATATGATATGGATAACATAATGAGCATATGGTATGGCTAACATCATATTTGATGTCTTTTAATATTGTTCAAAACATATTTAAGACAAATACATAAGTGTTATATAATTAACACTTAATGTTCACATTGTTTTTGAAAAAGAATATAAAAAAATAGTTTTGGTCTATTAGAAAGTTGACAAGGTATTTTTGTTAGATAGACACCAACTATCAGACCTTTTTGATAAGCCTTGGGAGTCAGCTAAAATGGGTCTTTGTTAGTTTTTGCATAACACATGTGTGGAAAGAGAAAATTTGTTTGTCAGAAACATGTACCAAATTGTTATGATAGTTTTGGCAGTTTTGAGCGGTTTTGGTCTAATGGAAGTTTGGGGTATGTAATTGCCTCCAAAATTTCAACTTTCTTGGTTTATAAGTAGAGTATACATTCCTCTAAAATATCTAGCAAGTGGTTTTGATAGAAGTTGTAGAATTAGCATGGAATTCGTTGTAGATTGAACAGTTTGTAGGCAGATTTTTAACAGCCAAGAAGAGGGTAACGCTTTATGTTTCTATTTTTCATATTTGTGATTTGATTTTCATTGAAGAAGTCTATCAAAGGTAGAATAAGGGTTATATATTTTTGCTTCATTCATTCATATCAATATTTGATCAAATCTTGTAATGGAAAAAGAAAATTATATATTTGGATATTGGATGTTTTGAAGAAAATAAAAGTATATCCTGCATTATGTTGTCAACTAAAAGTTGAAACTAATGATTCATGATTTGTGTCATAATAGAGAGATCCTCTAATTTTATATCTTATTTTTTCATTTTGGAAGTTGGTGCTTTAGGTGTAAGGGATTAGTGTTCCTTGAAATTGGTGTTTCTAAAACATGATGTTGATGCTTCCCAGAGTTGTAGCTCTAAAAGATTTGCCCAAGAGGCCAATAAAGTTTCAGATTCAAAGTGGTTTTTTACCCTAAGGGGTTTTCCACATTAAAATATTGTGTCACTTTTTTATTCATTAACTATCTTGCCCATGTATTAAATTTTTATAACTTGCTACTGTTTCAAGTTTTTAAAAGTATTTTAATCCACTGATTCACCCCCGCTCTCACTAGTGTTTTTATTCCAACAAGTGGTATTAGAACAAGATTACCTATATCAATTTTAACAACTTTTGGTAGATTTTGGTTGAGTGGAATACTTATCTTTTATGGCTGAAGATAGTTCTTCAAAGGTTCCTATATTTGGAGGATTACATGATGCTTTTTGGGAACTAATGATACAAACATATTTTTTATCTATTAATGTTGATGTTTGGGTTTCAATTTTTAATGGTTATAAAGTTCCTAATACTTTGCCTATAGATCTTGATGAAAAGAGGAAGTATGAAACTGATATGATAGCTAAATTTGCTATACTTAATAGTTTATATACAGATGTTTTTATTAAGGTAATGCATTGTAGTTCTTCTAAAGAAGTATGGGAAAAATTGAAAAATAGATATCATGGTAACGATGGAGTTAAAGAAGCCAAGATACAACATTTAAAATCAATTTTTGAAGACCTTAAGATGGGTAAATATGAAAAGGTAGAAGACTATCTCCTTAAGATAGATGAAATTGTAAACGGCATAAGAGGACTTGGTGAAAAAATTGATGATATTGATGTTGTAAGGAAAGTTTTGAGATCTCTTCTTGATAAATTTTATTCTAAGATATTTTCTATAGAAGAAACTAGAGATATTAACAAGTATACAATGGAAGATATTCATCGAGCACTTGTAGCTTATGAAATGAGAAAGTTTGGCAAATAGGAATCCACAAACAAAGAAGTAGCATTCAAGGTGGAAAATAAAGTGAAGCAAGTCTCTTCACATAGTGACTCTAGTAGTTTTGAATGTGATGAAAATGAAGTTTCATTCATGGCTATAGAAACTACTTGTCAAGAATCAGATAGTGATGATGATGTTGAACTTGTTGAGGCTGATTTAGAATGTGAATTTATTTATGCACTTAAAAAGATCAAGGAATTTAAAAGGAACTTAAGTGTTCAAGAAAATCAATTCTTAAAAGAAAAAGAGAATTTTGAAAAAGAAACTAAGGACTTAAATCAACAAGTTATAGAATTGAAATTACAAGTTGAGGAACAAAAGAGAATTGTCTTTGTCACTAAGGAAGAGTTAAGTTCTAAAGATTGAGAATGTACAAAGTTAGTGAATGAAATAATATCATATAGAAGAAAGTTAGAAAAATATGAGAACACTAATTTGGATGATACATTAAGGAAACAAAGGAGAATTGATGATCTAACAAGAATTGGTTTTGAACTTGGACAATGTTCTAGTGACAAGAAAGATAAATCTTTATTTGAGATATTTAAATATGAAAGTAAAGGATACAAATCAGAATGCTACCACATAAAATGTAGGTAAAAACATAGATTTTAATCACATTTCTAATGATAAAAATCAGGTTACATCAAGCACTTAATTTATGGGTAAAAGATACTCAAACAGGTTCACTTCTTTCTTTGATGGGTATTGCTTCATGTGTCATCAATATGGACATAGAATAAGTAATTGTAGATACATGTTAAGGAGGTATCCAAAGTTTCATTTTGGTTATTCCTTTCCTAAAATGAATAGTATAAGATGTTATAAATGCAATCTCGTTGGTCATGTTATGAGTAATTGCAAAACTAAGTCAATTCAAAATGATCAATCTTATGCTAGTCTACAAGTTGATAAATAATTTGATACTAAAATGACTAAGATATGAAGGCCTAAGATTAATAATTCTATGCTTGTTCATGGATCTACATTATGAAGAAAAAGACTTTTGGATAATGATAGTGGTTGTTGTAGACACATGATAGGAGATAGAACAAAGTTTGATAAATTGATTAACTACAAAGGTGGCAATGTTAGTTTTGGTGATGATTCTTCAAGGAAAATTAAAGGATTCGATTCTTTGATGCTTAGTGAAAAAATGTCCATTCATGATGTGTATTATGTTGATGGATTAAAGTAAAATCCTCTAAGTGTTAGTCAAAATTGTGATGATGGATATGAAGTTATTTTTGATGACCATGGTTGCCAAATCAAATTAAAATCTAGATAGTTGGTTGAATCAAGTAAAAGATCTAAAGGGAATGTATACAATTTAAAAGATATCACAAATACTAATATTCATGAAGATGTTTGTCTTATGGACAAGTGAATGAAAGTTGGTTACGGTACAAAAGGCTTGGGTGCTTGAATTTTGACAACTTATTAATAGTTAGTAAGCATCATAAAGTAAGAGATATGCCATTTATAAGTAAGCTAGAGAATGTTATTTGTAAAGGGTGTCAACATGGTAAACAAAAAAATGCATCTTTTCCTTCAAAAGAATATTTTTCTTCTAAACCATTACAGGTAGTACATACTAATTTACGTGGTCCTACAAGGACAATGTCATTAAATGGTGAAAAGTATTTCATGCTTTTTATAGATGATTATACAAGAATGACATGGGTAACATTCTTAAAGCATAAATCAGAGGCATTTAACAAGTATAAGATTTTCAAGAAAATGGTTGAAAATGAGTTAGACATGAATATTAAATGCTTAGGATCAGATAAAGGTGGTAATTTTATTTCAGATGATTATTATTATTATTGTAGAAAACATGGCATGAAAGGAAAATATGTAGTATCCATGATACCTCAACAAAATGAAGTTGTTGAGAGAAAGAACTGAACAATGAAAGAAATGGCAAGGACTATGTTAGATCAACCTAAAGTACCAAATAGGTATTGGAAAGTAGTTCAAATAGCAATATATATATTTTAAAAAGGGCACAACTAAGGGTAAAAACTAAGTACACTCCTTATGAGTTATGTTATGGAAATCCTACATCTATTAAGCATTTTAGAATTTTTGGAAGTAGATGCTTCATTAAGAATTCTAATGATAAAATAGGAAGCTTTGATTCAAGATGTGATGGAGGAATATTTTTAAGATATTCTTCTCAAAGTAATGCTTACAAATGTTTTAATAAAAGGTTGAATAAACTTGTTGAAACTATATATGTGAAAGTGGATGAAGTTGTGTAGGATAAAAGGAAATACAAGATAAAAAAGAAATAAGAATGGATAATACTTTCCTACAAGAAAGTGATAAAGACTTAAAAGAAGCACATAATAAAGTTGTTGAAGTTGAAGAAGAGATAAAAGATCCAATAGAAACACTAGAATGCATAGGTACAAAGGCTATAGGAACAAGATCGAAGAAGTATCATCCTCAAGAATAAATTATAGGAGATAAACATGTAGATATTCAAATGAGAACTAGAACTACATCTAGTGAATGTGCTAATCTCTGTTTATTATCTCAAGTTAAACCTAAATCATATAAAGAATCTAGTATGGATGAGTTTTGGGTTAATGCTATGAATGAGGAACTAAGTCAAATTGAAACTTTGATGAAACTTTTGCATCGATAGCTAGAATTCAAGCAATAAGAATCTTTCTTGCATATTTAACTTTTGAGGGCTTAAAAATGTATCAAATGGAGTTAAAATGGCATTTCTTAATGGTTATCTTGATGAAGAGGTTTATGTGGATCAACTCGAAGGATTTGAGAACAAAGACTATCGTAATCATGTCTACAGGTTAAAAAAGGCTCTTTATGGTTTAAAACAAGCTCCAAGGGCTTGATATTCTATGTTGGATCAGTATCTTATCAAAAATATCTTCAGAAGAGATGGTGTTGATAGCAATTTGTACATATATGGTACATGTGATGATTTTCTCATTGTTCTTGTTTATGTTGGTGATATCGTATTTGGATCCAGTGATGATGGTTTAAGTCAAGGTTTTTCAAAGCCTATGCAATCTGAATTTGAAATGCCCATGCTTGGGGAACTATCCTATTTTCTTGGGTTGCAAATTTCTTAGTTGGAAAATGGTATATTCTTATCCCAAACCAAGTATGCAAAATAAATGTTAAATAAATTTCATATGGAAGATTGTAAGCCTATGGAAACACCAACAATAATAGGATGTAAACTTACTAAAAATGATGATTCTCTTGATGTTGATCAAACTACTTATAGATCTATGATTGGTAGTTTACTATATCTCGTAGCTTCAAGGTTTGATATCATGCATGTTGTATGTTTGGTTGCAAGATTTATATCTTCACCACAAGAATCTCATGTTATAGTAGTTAAAATGATTTTTAGATATATTCAGGGTACTTTGGATTATGGGATTTGGTATCCTAAACATGATGGTTTCAGATTTGTTGCTTATATTGACTTAGATTGGGCAGCTTGTCTAGATGAAATAAAAAGTACTTCAAGAGCAACATTTTTCTTGGATAATAGGCTAGTGTGTTGGCATAGTAAAAAGAAAGAATCTACTATACTTTCCACTACAAAGATTGGATATATAGCCGCATGTTCTTGTTGTCAATAGGTTCTTTGGATGGTTCAAACTTTATTAGATATGAAAGCAATAGTGTCTAAACTAGTTCCTATCTATTGTGATAATCAAAGAAAAATTAGTATTTCTAAGAATCTAGTTATGCATTCAGGCACCAAGCACATTGATGTTCATTATCATTTCATAAGGGAACATGTCTTGAATGGTAATGTTGAATTAGAATTTGTTCCTACTTCAGATCAACTTGCTAACATATTTACAAAACCTCTCTCAAGAGCCACATTTGAAGGGTTAAGAACAAGATTGGGTGTTTTATCTCTGTCTTCTCTTGCATAAGTTCATAAATGAATGATAGGTTTTAAGGGGAGCATATTTTTCTTATCTTTTTGTTACACTAAAACCTTGGTATATCTCCTTTGTCATTGATGTCAAAGGGGGAGAAAAATGAAGATGTCTACATGATGGATATATAGGTATTGATATAGGATATACTAGTATACATGTACAAATAAAAGATATATAGTTACACATGGATATATAGGTGGAAGTTGGTATTGACATCAATGCCAAAGGGGGAGCATGTTGAACCCTTGGTATTTGGTCTTTGATTATTGTCATTGATGTCAATAATGAGTATATGATATGGCTAACATAATGAGCATATGGTATGGCTAACATCATAATTGATGTCCTCTAATATTTTTTGATACCTAAGTGTTAAACAATTAACATTTAATGTTCACATTGTTTTTGAAAAAGGATATAAAGAAATAGTTTTGGTCTATTACAAAGTCAACAAAGTTTTTTATTAGATAGACCCCAACTATCGTACCTTTTTAGAAAGCTCACAGAGTAGCTAAAATGGGTCTTTGTTAGTTTTTGCATAAAACATGTGTGGAAAGAGAAAAAAGTCTATTTATCAGAAACAAGTACCAAATTGTTATGACAATTTTGGTAGTTTTGGTCAAATGGAAGTTTGGGGTATGTAACTTCCTCCAAAATTTTGACTTTCTTAGTTTACAACTAGAGGATGCATTCCTCTAAAATATCCATCAGGTGGTTTTGATAAAATTTGTAGAATTGGTGTTGAATTCCTTATAGACTGAATAATTTGTATGTAGATTTTTAACCACAAAGAAAAGGTTAATGCTTTATGTTTCTATTTTCATATTTGTGATTTGATTTTCATTGAAGAAGTTTATCAGAGGTAAAAGAAGGGTTATATATTGCTTCTTCATTCATTCATATCAGTATTTGATCAGATGTTGTAATGGAAAAAGAAAATATATTTTGATATTGGATGTTTCGAAGAGAATAAAAGTATATCTTGCATTATGTTTTCAACAAGAAGTTGAAACTAATGATTCATGATTTGTGTTGTAATAGAGATGATCCTTTGATTTTATATTTCATTTGTTCATTTTGGAAGTTGGTGCTTCAGGTGTAAGGGATTGGTGTTCCTTGAAATTGGTGTTTCTAAAATAGGGTGTTGGTGTTTCCTAGAGTTGTAGCTCTAAAAGATTTGCCCAAGAGGCCAATAAAGTTTTAGATTCAAAGTGGATTTTTACCCTAAGGGTTTTTCCATGTTAAAATATTGTATCACTTTATTATTCATTAACTATCTTGCTCATGTGTTAAATTTTAATAACTTGTAATTGTTTCAAGTATTTTAAAGTATTTTAAACCACTGATTCACCCCCCCCAGTGGTGTTTGTATTCCAACAGTTAGCATACAAGCAATACCCCTTGTTTAGGTAGTTAGCCTTGTTATGTGAATTCATCGATTTGATGCAACATGAATAGATGTTGTTATTCATTTCCTCAAAATTAGTTTTTCCATGATATTTTCCAAATTTGATTAAATCTAGTGTTCATTGTATTAGTGTACATGTTCTTTTAATGCTTATCTTTTTATTGTGTTTTATTGTGCTTCAATTGAAAGACTATAAGTAATAGTTTATGTATGTTAAGAATTTACCAATAGTTCCAAAATTTGTATTGTTTTTAAGGTAATAATTGATTCACCCCTCTTTTTTATTCAACCAATTCAATAGGTAGATCTCTTCTTTGCAAACCAACATCAAATTAAAAGTACAAGTCATTGATGTTATCTAGTTATTATTGTCCATGCCTATAGGTGGCTAAGTATTTTTTTATCAATTTTATATTCTAATACTAGTTAATACTACATACTTAGCTTTCCATCATAGTTTTTCTAATCATTTTCCTTTAAATCAAAACATATAATCATTAGAGTGAAGGCTCATTGCATTCAGTGTTTAATTCCTCTTGAGCACACTAAGTCATAATTCTTATGGTTGTTTAATAGGACATAGGATTGCACCCCCTTGCAATCTATTTCTATTGTAAGCTAACAAATTTACATGAGGTAATAAGTTTTAAGGCTCATAGGTATATGCAAGATCATGGTGTGCCAAAATGTGGCAATCTAAAAAATCTAAAGTTTTGAAATATCTCAAACCATTTCAAAATCTATTCCAATTTTTTTCGCACCTCCCTGATACTAAATGAAAACAATTAATATCTTTATAAGTTCTACAATATCTTTTGATACCAAACCTATACGGTCAACTTAAAAAACATCCTAAAAATGTGCTTTTGGCCTATTTTTATATGATTTTTACTTCAAATATGTAGCTAATGACTTTTTTTCACCAAAATTTGATGAAATAAAAAGGGTTTCTTAAGAATGTTCTTATATTTCCATAAATGTAAGGTTTGTCAAATTATGAGTATAGTAAGTAATTATTACTTATTTTCTAATGGAGTTACGTATAAAGTGCTGACTAACACACTACTTTAAAAAAAAACTATAACTTTCAAATGGTACAACATTTTTTGAATCGAAAAGATGCATCACATTCTCTCTTTCTTCTACTATAAGGGAAAAAATGAAAAATTGAAGTTTGTGGAGTTTTGAATTAGTTAAGGTTGTCAAAAATGAGAGTTTTTTAATTCTAAAAATACTAAATTCAAAAATTAGTTATTTATTATTTATTTAGAATAAAAATACGCAAAAATATGTCACATCCAGGCATGAGTCTATTACTTATATCTATAATATTATTAAAAAATATTATCATTTGATTTTGATTAAGGTGCTCAGACATACGTCTACTTCTTATTTTTGTTCTAAATTTTTTATAATATTGCATTAAAATTCAAAATTTTGACCAATTAATTTGTATTTTTTTGAGATAAGTCCTAGTACTTTAGAAACTAGATTCAATTTTCTAGAGATTCTTTTCTCTCAACTTTTTGATATAAAGTTAATAATAAGTAGAAAATTGCACGTCAAATTGACATAACTTTGATTTTCTAATTTTTTATTGCCACTTAAGAGCATAGTTTGGTTGACCATGATCCTACACATACCCTCATATCTTATAAGTATATCAAATGCAGGAGCATCTTGGGTTTTGGAGCAATCTTGCATCAACCAAATTTTATTTTATTTTGTACAAGTCTAATATTTGTGAAGTAGTCATTGCTACTTTCTATTTCATGGCAAGCAAAGTTAACATCTTGTTAAGGACCTATTTGGGATCTTCATCCTAATTGTACAAGCCTTTATTATTTGTATGTCTCAAGTTCTATGTCATTCTTTGTGGTCTTTGTTTCTTGTATTTCTCTTCTTATGAGGTGTGTTATTTCTTTTGGTGAATTTTTTTTGAGTCAAGTTGGTGTGTTGTGAAGTTAGGAGTTGACTCCTTGAACATGTATATATCTTCCTTTGAGTGTGTGTCACTTCATGTTTAAATATTATCTTTGGTTATGATTTATATCTCCAAGGTTGGACCTATAATATAATTAAATACCTGACTAGTTGACTTCTGTCTTAGCTGGCTATAAAAGAAGCTTGGTTAGAGGTAGTTTAGGAGAGGGAGGAGGTAGTTACAATGGAAGAAAATTGAAGAAGAGATAGGAGTGCGAGTTTGAATTCTTGTTTCATAACTTTATTGTATATATGGCCATAACTTAGAAGGCCTCACAAAAGGTCATGTTTCTTGATTTCTTCTAATAATTGCAATAGTGTGGTGGTTAGTTGTTGAGCCTCATGTTCAATGTGTGACTTATCAATTACACTCAAGTAAAAGTCTAGAATCTTTCCTTGTGAACATTGATTTGTATGTTGCTTCTGTGTATGACTCTGAGTAGGAAATATTTGTAGGCTTAAGTTGAGGTGTTCCTACTTGAGTAGTCATTATCCTTACATCAAGTGGTATTAGAGAAAGTCATTTTTAATGGATTGGATCATGGAGAACCTTATTATATTGGTTATAGGGTGGCAAGTCTAAAATCTAATCTATAACTTGTAGAAGGTTTTGATCTTGTAGGAACTATTATCAAGATGGTTCGTGGTAGAGGAAATGTAGACAATACTATAATGAACATGTTGCGGTAGATTGCAACCATGAAAGAATCTATGGAGGCAACCCAAAGAAGAGGTGTACATCTTGAAGATGTTATTAATGAAGAAGAGGTAGCACCTAACCCTAATCCTAAACTTGAAGTTGAACAAGATGAAGAAAGGCTTCTAAGATTTTTGTCTAGAGAAAATGCTAGAGTTTTTGTTGAAGTTTCTTTCTATGATTGAAGACTTGAAACTAATGTGGTATTGGATTGGATCTCTAAACTGAAAAAATATTTTGAGTATGAAGGTACTCATGATAATAAAAAGGATAAGATTTTTGGCAGTGGGCCAACATCCCTCATAGGGTTTGTGAAATGGCCTTAACCACCTCATGTGGTTCTATAAGACTATTGGTTGTATCAAACATTAATAGGTCAATCTTTTGGCACAACAACAACCCTATCACCACTCTAACAATTGGTATTACAGTTTGGTCACAAGTTTGAATCTTGCAAGCCATGGTGAGTGATGTTGGGGGGGGGGGGATTAATGTTGGCAGTGGTCCAACATCCCTCACAAGGTTCATGACATGGCTTAACCACCTCCTATGATTCTATTAAATTATTGGTTGTATCAGAGATTAACAGGTTGATTGTTTGGTGTAATGACAACCCTATCCTTTCTAACAAAGATAGTAGTTGTCAAATTAAAAGGTCATGCATCTCTTTGGTGGGATCATTTGCAAACTGATAGACATAAGAAAGGAAAAGAAAATATCAACAAATGGATGAAGATTCTTGGAAAGATGAAGAATAAGTTTCTCCCTACATATTACCAAGAAGCTTGTTAAGGAAGATGTAAAATTTAAGGAAAAAAGACATGAGTGTGAACTAATATACTAAGGAACTCTACAAATTGGATATTAGATCTAGACATATGGATGATGAAGTTGAAAAGGTGGCTAGATACTTGAATGGTATGAGGATATATCTATTCAAGATGAGATCATCTATGTTAAGATAGATAGCATGGTAGAAGTATATAAATTTGATTTGAAGGATGAAGAAAGATTGATAGGGAAACTTGATCAAAGATAGAGAGGAAGAGGTGATATATATCAGAGAAGCATAGGCAGAACATTTGGAGAAGGTAGAAGATTAGACAATATAGTACAAGATAAAGGATTGAAGGATGAATCTACTAGTAAAAGAGGTAATTACTCTATAGGTAGCTATACTAATTAATCTAGGAATAACAATAATGAAAAAAGGAAAGAAATATTTTGGTTTGAAGGTAGTTGTTACAAATGTAGAGAAGAAGGTCATAGAGATCTTCAATGTACTAACTATGGAAAGAAGATTGGTCGTAATATTAGAAATAATTTGGCTTGTGAAGAAGTTGATGAAACATCTAATGAACTTGAGAACGATGAGAACCTAATAGTAAGAAGGGTCTTGTGGAATGAAAAAATTGATGAGGAGCCTATTATGAGGAAAAGTTTATTCAAAGCGAGATGTAAGATAGCTGGAAAATGTTACAAAGTAATCATTGATAGTGGAATCTCTAATAATTTGGCATCTGAATAACTAGTTAACAAATTATACTTGTGGAGATTAAGACATCCTAAGCATTACCATGTTGCTTGAATCCAAATGGAGCATAAACTACTTGTAATTGAACAATGCCTTCTCAATTTTAAAATTAGGGATTATCATGATGAAGCCTTGTGTGATATTATGCCTATATATTATTTTCATATTATTTTGGGTAAACCTTGGCAATATGATAGAAAAGATTTATATGATGGTAGATTGAATCAATATACTATTTGGGTGAATGGGAAGAAACAAATATTGTTTCCTTTGGTAGAAAAGTTGGATGAAAGTCATTGTACTAAAATTCAAGTATGTTTAGTGGAGGGTAAAGAGTTTGCAAGAGAATGGAGGAAAAAAACGTTTTCTATGCTTTGATTCCAAGAAAAAATGAGAAACAAGATGAGTTAGAACATGCACCTGGGATTGAACCTTTATTGATAGAATTTCATGCCATCATTTCCAAAAATGTAATTGATGGTTTGCCTCTTATGAGAAGTATAAGTCATTATATAGATTTGATGCCCAACACTACTTTTCCTAATAAAGCACCACATAGGTTGACACTTGATAAAAATATTGAGCTAAATAGACAAGTAAATGAATTACTTAAGAGAGGATTGATTATGGAAAGTTTTACCCCTTGTGCAATAGATGTTACACTAGCCCCTAAGGAAAATGGAGAGTGAAGAATGTGCACTAATCCTAAAGCTATAAATAAGATAACAGTGAAGTACAAATTTCCTTTTCCTAGGATGGATGACTTAATGGATAGTTTGAGTGGAGAAAAGCATTTAATAAAGATCAATTTGAAAAGTGGATATCATTAGATTAGGATTAGAGAGGGAGATGAATGGAAAATATCTTTTCAACCTAATGAGGGATTGTATGAGTAGTTGGTTATACCATTTAGTTTAACTAACACACCTAATACTTTTATGAGGCTAACGAATGAGGTTTTGAAAATATTCTTGTGTAAGTTTATGATTGTATACCTTGATGAAATTTTTATATTCAGTATAAGTAAGAAGAGCACCTTGAACATATCAAACAAGTCTTACAGAGATTGAAGGAGGAAAAGTTGCTACCTGAAGAAATATTCATTTATGAAAAAGGAGATTGTGTACCTTGGTTTTGTAATTTCACCTGATGGTTTGAAAATGGATCCTGAAAAAGGTGAGAATAATTCTTGACTGGCCTACACCTGAGAATGTTGGAGAGATATGATCATTTCATGGATTTGATAGTTTTATAGGAAGTTTATTAGGAATTTTAGTTCTATTTGTAATGCTATGACTGAGACTATAAGAGTAGATAAAAGGGATTTCAAATGGACACAAAGTAGAAAGGAGTTTTGAAACATTAAAACAAGAGGTTTCACAATTACCTACACCCACCTTGCTTGATTTCAATAAAGTTTTTCAAGTTGAATGTGATGCTAGTCGAAGTGCAATTGAAGTTGTTTTGAGTCAAGAAGGAAGACATGTAGCTTTCTTTAGTGAGAAATTGAATGAGGCTAAGAGAAAATATTCAATTTATGGTTAGCAATTCTATGCTATTGTTCAAGCTTTGAAGAAATGGAGACATTATTTGATGCCTAAGGATTTGGTATTGTACACTAACCATAAAGATTTGTAGTATTTGGGAGTCAAAATAAGCTGAATGAGATACATATGAATTGGGTTGTTTTCTTGCAAAATTTTCCCTTTTCATTAGAGCATAAAAGTGGATAGTTAAAAAAACTTGTTGATGCATTGAGCCAAAGAAGAAATTTTCTGACAGAGATGAGAGTTGAGATACTTGGTTTTGATGATTTGAAGTGTTTGTATCAGACTAATCTAGATTTTGCAAAACCTTGTAAAGTTTGTAAGGAACAAATAGTCCATGACAAGTGGACTGATTATTTCATTCAAGAGGATTTGTTGGTCAAAGGAATTCAGTTATGCATACCTAGACGATTTATGAGAGAGAACATAATGAAGGAGAGACATAGTGGTGGACTTGCTGGATATTTTGGGATTGATAAGAATGTGAAACTGATTTTTGAGAGATAATTTTACCCACAAATTTATAGATATGTATAGAGAATGATTAGAGGTTGTAGAAATTGTCTAGTAGAAAAGGAACTAGTTAGAATGTGGGATTGTATTCACCGTTACCTGTATCTAATAGGCCTTGGGAAGATGTGAGTATATATTTTGTTCTTGGATTGCCTAGAACTTAGAGAGGTGATGATTCTATTTTGGTAGTGGTTGACAAATTTGCAAAGATGGCCTATTTTATACCTTGTAAGAAGACCTCTGATGCAATGTATGTAGCTGAGTTATTTTTCAAGGAAGTGGTAAGATTGTATAATTTTACTAAGACTATTATTTTAGATAGAGATACTAAGTCAATTGGTTACTTTTGGAGAACACTTTCAAAGAAATTGAATATAGAATTGAAGTAGTGAATAGAAGCTTGGGTAACTTGCTAAGATGTTTAAAGTTGGAGATAAACCTGCTAATTGGGATTTAGTTCTTGCACAAGTAAAGTTTGCATACAATAATTCTGTGAATAAAAGCACTAGGAGGAAGCCTTATGAGATTGTTATTGGAATTCATCCTAAAGTTGCCACAAAGTTTAGAGAATTTCCTACTAAGATAAGGAGTGTTGAAGCCAAGGACTTTGTAATTTTCATGAGGATTTTACATGAGGAAGTCAAAGAGAATTTGGAAGATAGTAATCATAAGTATAAATAGAGAGATGATAAAAGACATAAATCTTTTGAAGTTGGTGATGAGGTTATGATTCACTTGAAGAGAAATAGATTTCAAGTTGGTACCTACAATAAATTGAAATGAAGAAGATTGACAGTTGAAATGTGTATGAAGTAGAATTAATATGGATATATCACCTATAATCAACATTGCAAATATTTTTGAGTACTATGAATATGATGATGAGAATGAAAATAACCAAGATTATCCAAGAAAACAAAAGGAAAACATTAAGAAGATTATGAGTAAAAGAGTAATCAAGAGTACTAGAGGAAAAGACTACATGGAATACCTAGTTGAGTGGAAAGAATACCAGTTGAAGACATTTCATGTATCACAGAACCTGAGTTGGATCTTTATGATTCGGGTTAGAATATGAGCAATGCTTGATGTGGACATTAGGTCTTTATTAACCACAAGTGTCTAATACAAGAGCATCTTGGGATTTGGAGCAATCTTACATCAACCAATCTTTTTTTGTACCAGCCTATTGTTCATGAAGTATTTGTTTCTTGTTGTAGTTTCATGGCATGCAATGTTAACATCTTGTTTAGGACCTATTTGGGATCTTCATCCTAAGTGTGCAAGCCTTGATTGTTTCTATGTCTCGAGCTATATGTTGTTCTTCACAATTTCTATTTCATGTATTTTTCTTCTTGTGAGGAACGTTGTTTCTTTTGGCACAATTTTCAAAGTTGAGTTGGCATGTTGTGAAGTTAAAAGATGACTCCTTGAACACCTATGGATCTGCCTCATTTCTTTGGTTATAGTCGATATCTCCAAGGTTGGACCTTTAATGTAATTAAATGTCTGACTTGCTAACTTGTGGCTTAGCTAGCTATAAAAAAAAAGCTTGGTTAGAGCTAGTTCAGGAAAGGGAGGAGGTAGTAGCAATAGAAGAAGATTGACAAAGCTTGATAGTAGTGTGAGATTGAATTCTTGTTTCATAATTTCATTGTATATAGCCATAACCCTGAAGGCCTCATATCCATCCATGTTGCTTGATGTCTTCTAATAATTACAACAATGCGGTGGTGAGCTAGCAAGCCTCATGTTCAATGTGCGACTTAATAATTACACTTGAGTAAAAGTCTTGAATGTTTCCTTATGAACATTGATTTGTATGTTTCTTGCACTTGTGACTCTAATAAGGGAATATTTGTAGACTTAAATTGAGTTATTCCTACTTGAGTAGTCATTATCTATGCATCAATATCTAAAATAAATTTTACAACCATATAAATAAATGAATTTTCAACCCACAAGTTCAATAATGAATTTGGTGTTTTGTTGTTGTAATAATAACTCTAGATCTCATAATTAGATACAACCAAAAGCCCTAGACAAAAATTGCATATTTTAGTTTACATATGGACTTAAAATATGCAACAAAAACTATAACATAAAATAGTTCTCTAAATGATAAACCTTTTAAGTAAAAATTCTCACACTTCAAAGTATAAGCTAATTATATTATTGTCAAAATAGTTACATTGTAATCTTAAAGGCACGTGATAGTGTGAATATTGTGGTAGGCTTCATTTGAGGAAAGATTCAACCTATTTTACTTAATCACTATTAATTTGTGGAGATATTTCTAAAGGCAAAAATAAAAAAAACAATGGTTGGCATCCTAAATAGGGAGCATCTTTTTCTCTATCTAGGACATAGGTCTTCTTCATTGTTTAACTCATGCCAAGAGCAATTTATGGCTTTGTAAAAAAATATTACGATTTTTGTAAGCCTTTATCACCAAATTTCATTTATCTTCTACATAATAATTGAATGGTCATCACTACTTTGTTTAGTAACTTTTCTTGATGTTTGAAGTGTTTGCATTCTAACATTTCTTCTTTTAAAATTAGTTCTAACTAAAGAACCACTTATTATCACCTTTGTAATATTGATCAATTATCAAGAAAAAAGATAAAACTAAACTATAATTTACTTTATACTCTTTTTTCTCTCTTTAATTGATCTATTCTTTTTATTTTATCTCAATAAATCTAGATTTTTTAAAAATATTTTACTTTTGTTATAAGTTTTTATTCAAAATACATGTATAATTAATCACTATTGTTCTCCTATTCATTAATATGTCCTTCACATTCATTAATTATTTTCTCTTCAAGGAAAATAGAGAGTATATATGCAGACTCGTGAAAAAGGAATATAAGTCATTTGTGAATTACAAGGATAATGATAATTAATGAATCGCCAACTTTATTCCCTATTTCAAATTGACTGGGACTCATATGAGAAGCGGGAGAAGACAACCTATTTTGACAAAAGATGAAAGGCAATTATAAACAAGGATGCAAAGCGTCTAGTTCCTACCATCATGTATCTTGAATTGAAGGCTGTAGTGTCAAGGTGAAATAACTTTTTCAGTTTGCTAATTATTATTGTTTGATTTGCTTCTATTTGTTTTATTTGACTAAGTGAATGAGGCAATAAGACAACGAAATTAACTTTTCCTACTACAAAATACAATAGTTGATTTGTCATATTTTTAGAATCAAATTTCTTGAGAACAATTTTGGGGGTCTTAATTCTAGATTAACTTTGGAGAACTTGAGAGTTGAATAAAAATTTATAAATCAACAGAATAATTTAGAAGATATTTTACAATAATGATTCATTGCTATTTGGAGGAGTGCTTGTTATCATAAAAGTATTCAAGAAAATATAAATATGCTAAATCTTGTTTCCATAATTTGGATACATAATCTTTTATGCATTATCCAAAAATAGAACTGACCATTAATTTTTATTTTCAATAACATTATTTACATTGAAACAATGATAACAACATTATCTAAAGTTAAGAAAGAAGGCATTTGCATTATATTCATTCATATGCATGACAACACTAAAATTTATGTCCATATATGACATATGACAGTAGCAAATAGTTGTTTCATTTTTTTAATTTACTTCATGGCATATACACTAATCTTATAGGTTCAATGCTATAGAGGGTGACAAATAAGTGAAACCTGACTAACAATTTAGAAATATGTCTGAAAATAAGGTACATAGTTATAGACATGTTTGGTATAGTATTCAACCTAAGCTATTGATAGAATATTGTCTATAAGCATATTTACAATATAGCATTTTGGTTTGTGATAGTTCAATGGACTTTGTAGAAAAGGTTCTTGTAATAAAGTGTTCTGTAGTTTTTTTATTCCTCTTTCGCGTGCAATGTCAACAAAAGAATTAGGTTAAATATTTGTTATTGATACATGAAACATTTGTGCAATAATTCATCTTTTTAGTGTTTTTTTTTTAAGTATTTGTAAGCTCACCCTTTCACTTGTTTGAGTGGTTTGAAGCAAATTGACATGTGTAATTGCATTGGCTTGGGTTAGTGTGAAATTTTCTTGAATGCAAAGCTCTCTTAGCATGAATACAACTTTGGATTTTTGCTGCATATATTCATGATACTTGATGGTGTGGAGTGCTGGGATTAATTGCTCAACCATCGTGTTGTCAATGAAGCATTGGATTGGTTGTTTATTTTCACTAAAAAGCAATGACTTGAGGTGTAACTTATGCACATAGTTGACATCTTGCTTGCATCCAATACAGTGTGTAGTTTCTTCTTCAAGGATTCCATATCCTTCAAATTTGTGTTGGCAATGTGGGTAAAACGCTCCAAATGGATTGGAGAATGGAATTGCAATCTTCAATTTTCTATTGACCTGTTTCAAAGTACAGTTTCTAAGTGTCAATTACATTTTATAACAAGAATTGTTTACATTTCAACAATGATTTTCTTTTACCTCTCTAGTTTCCTGCATTATGTCATATAACATTTGCAATGTCATTTTGTCATTTAGCTTGCAAATAAATGTGGACAGGCCTGTTCAAAGTGTTTTTTTTCTATCTATCCTTCTTACAATGTTTCTAAAAAGAAATGTTGGTGTTTCATTTTGAGCAAGATGTTCTTCTGCTGAGATGTAGCGCTGAATAAAATTTGGATGGATTTTCAACTGCATAAAATATACAGATAGACTTAAAAATATTGAATTGAATGTTTTCATAATAAATAGTCCACTAATTTGAAAAATTACAATCGGAGAAGTAATTTGTATTAATTGTTACCTGTGCTCTATCTTCCTCAGAATGACCATCCTTTATTTCTAGAATGTTGAGGTTGCCTTGCTTTTCTGCTGCAATGACCAATGCACCTACTGTTCCAATAGGGTAGTTGCTTGTGCTATTTAACAGGTTCCTTATTGTGGTGTTGGGGATGAAATTGTAGTCATTGCATATGCGATTGATTATTTTGACAGTGCTTGTTTCATTTAGTACAAGAATGCATTCACAATCACCTCTATCATAGTCTGATTTTGATTGAATTTCAAATCCACTTATAGAAACACCCATGCCTAGGATTATTTTGTCCTCATATTGGTCGATTAAATTTTTATTAACACTCACTGTTATTGTCATCTCTCCTTTAGGATCTGTTAGGTCTGCTCATAGCACTTCTCGTGTTTTGTTGACTTTGTCAAGGTTGACTTTGTAGAAAACTAAGACATCTCCTTCAAATGTGTTGCCTCTTTTTCTTGCATTCAAGTCTTTTATAGAAATGTAGCCAGCAGTTTTCACTTTTGTCCTGCATTGGCACGTATGTTAGTGCATTTTTCATGTGACTATGAAACTGAAAAATTATTAAAAGAAAATAGAAGTTACCTTTTTGTAGATTGTTCTTGTCTCATTTGTGTAACCTTTCCTGATCTTTTGTTTGCATCCATTGATTCCTCTGCATAAATTGTGGGTAGGAAAAATTTGTTTAGTGCATTAAATTTTTTGTTAATATGTAGATATTTTGTAATTTGTATAATGTGGTTATTGAATTCCAAAGTTTCATGTTAATACAGTAATTACTAAACTATTTTTTCTTAAACTTTTTTCCATGGAATATTCTAAGTTGTTTTCATTTTAAACATTGTAATATTGCTTATTTTGTTTTGTTGTACTACATTATTTTTTTGGCAACAAGAAATGAGAAAAGGAATTGTTATGTTGTCTAGTTATGTTAGCTTGATGTGATTATATGGAGTAGATAGTTGTTGGTGATAAATGTATTTAGAGAAATGTAGGATGTTGTTGGGTGAATTTTGACTAATTTCAGTCATGTTGGGGAAAATTGTCATTTATTGGATGGATTTTTAATATTGTTGATAGGTGATCAGTCCAGTATGCTTCTGATTTGTAAATATTGCATATATTTGTAGTTATGTTGGACCAAATATGATCAATAAGTGGAGTGTTCATATTGTCTATATGTTGTAAGAGAAATTTAAGTTTGTGGTGTTGCATGTAATTGTTAAGAGTTTTAGCTCGGTTGTTTGTTGTTTGCATATTTATATTGAAATCTCCTAATATGTACAATATGTTATTTTGGTCTATGTTGTTCAGTACGTAATTTGGAGCTATCTGTATCTCATCTATATCGGAGTTTGGCCTTGCATATAAGTTGATTACATTAATTTTATTCTTGAAGCTTGTTATTATGATTGTTTGTATTTTTACGTTTTCTGCAATGTGTTTGTTGATCTTGGTTGCTAATAATCCTTTTCTTGTTAAAGTTAGTAAGCCATGGATACCATGAATATAAAAGTAGTTGTATGTGTCAATAAAAGGTTTATAGTCATCAAATTTTCTATTGACTTCCTGCAGGCATAAGATGTCAGAAGAGATGATGTCATAGTTAGTTCAGAGGTCAAGTAAATGTGCATGGTATCCACGAGTGTTTAGTGAGCAAATGGTCAAATGTTGTAATGATTCCAAGCATATGTGATGATTTTGAAGTTTCCATTGTGCGATTGTACTTAGTCTTTCCATTTCTCTAATTATTTTTTGCTTCGCTTTGAAATTTTTGGATGTAAGAGGCTTCACAAAGTATAACTAATCAATTGTTCTTGTTCATGAAAGTGTTGTATATATGAGGCCATGATTTTTAACTCTTGTTGGATCAAAAGCAAGTGTTTCCATTGTTAGTCCTTGAGATCGATGGATAGTACGAGCACATGCAAGTTGAATTGGAAATTTTTTTCATATGGTTATTTTTTTATTTGCAGTCATTTTAAGGATTGGTCTTGGAATGCGTAGAATTGGTACCCAATCTTGTTCAATTTCATCATTGTAATATGTAATATACTTTTTTTTTTTGGTGTCCTATGTTTGCATCATTAAATTTGATCCATACAATGTCGTGCCCGTTATTTCTAGTGTATAATTTAAAATTTCTGTTAGAGCCATTGACAATACCATCTTGTGTGTTGTAGTTTCCTGAATAAATTTCTATGAGCACTCCTTCCTTCACATTTATTTCAGCAGAAAGGCATGTTGTATGAGCATAAAGTCGTAATGCATTGTAGTTTTCCTCAAAATCATCAATTTCTCTTAATGTAATTGTATTTTCGGGTATACTTGATAACATATTCTTGTTGTGTTTATCCACATCTGATCTCTTGAAGTATAGGAAAGGAAGAGTAGGGTCAGTTGGTATGTGTTTTATGCAGTGGTCATTAAGGTATTCTATGTCTTCTACTATTTGTTCACCTATACAGATTTTGTTTAGAATGTCAAAAAATGTGTTGTCTTTTTGACGCATTGTATTTCTCAAAGAGAAACACTTTATATTGACATTCCAAAAATTGTAAGGCATCAAGTCTTTAACTATTGGTTTTCTTTTGAAGACATTTGAATCTAGAACTAGTAATGCCTGGTATAGGTCACCACAGAAGATTGTGTCCAATCCTCCAAAATAAATTGTAGGTTTTTGCATGATGTCACGCAAACGTAAGTCAATGTATCTCAAGAAAGAGGATCCCACTAAGGATATCTCATCTATGAGTAGGATTCTAACCTGGCAGTAATGCTTACACATTTTGTCAAGTGTATCACTATTTAGAGGGATAAATTAAGACTTATTGAATGGTATGTGTAATGCAGAATGCATTGTAACACTGTCAATGTTATAGGCAGCTTTTCTTGTATATGCAGCTATCAATCCCTTTGGTTTGTCAAGGTCATCATTGATGTCATTACTATATAGATATAGCAGTGCATGGTAAATAGCTTTAGCTGTAAATGTTTTCCTGGTGCTAGCACCACCTGTTAGGAAAAGGTGTATTGGTGTGACCCTATCTTTTTGTTTCTTGGTTATGATGTCTTTAACTATCATTTGTTTCTTAGTATTGAGTGTTCGATGCAAGTTGAAGTAGTCAATGTTATTCATTATTTGTGGGTGTTTGGCTATCTCAAATCCAACATTTGATGATATACACATGTTTTTATATGAATTTGTTGGAATGTCTATTGATATGTCATAAGCTTCATGTATTATGTCATTTTTTTCTTTTTCCTTGTTTTGTTTACTGGACTCTTTGAGCTGTAGTTCATTTTCCTCTTCTTCAGTGTTTTCCTATTTTCTATTCATATTATAACAAAATTTTGCACGACTTCTTATAATCATTTGTTCATGGTATGCATATGCTAATTGCCAAGAGCTGAAATTTTCAAAGATTGTTTGAATACTTACTATAAATGGAACATATAATAGGACTTGTTCTCTATAGTAGTTTTCTGGATCAGTGTGGATGTTGTAATTCATAAAATGTATTATAGCAGGTTTTTTTTTCTTTCTACTAAAATATTTAGTTCCATTATATTCTGAAACAAATTTGGCAAAGCATATGTGGTTTAGAGTTTTTGAACGGTTAACATAGTAATGTAGTGAAGATTTTGCCATTATATTCTCAGATTCATCTAGCTCTTCTCTCAACTCTTTTGAAGATTTAAGAAAAAAAATGTGCTCATCATCAAGTCTTGTGTCAATGAATATACATCTTCGAAAACTTTTATTGAGTGGCATTGAGAGGACTAAATGTGCAGCTTGTTGTGTTGACATCTGTTGCAAGTTCAGTAAAGCATTTCCTAATTTTTTTATCATGTGAAGTGCATCTAGATTATTTCTTTGGTGGTCTTTTTGAATTTGTTTGAATGCATTTGTCATTGATTTGTCTACTTTTTCCATATATGAGATGCAATAGATAGCCCCAGCATATGCATTTAGTACAAATTGTGCATCTATATTTGCTCTCTATAACAATGGCATTTTCTTTGAGAAACTGTTATTCCATATTTGACAAGGTTTTTGTTTGAGAAATATAGTAGGCCTATCTAATGTTGACCTAATTGAGTTGACATAGTAGTACTCTGTCAATTGCAGCTCATTTAGAAACATATCATATGTGAATAAACTATCATAGTTTGCTTTTTGTAGTGTTGAGAATATGTTTGTTGCATTTGTTGATGTTGTATTAGAGCTTTTTGCTAAAGGTTCAAGTATCATTATTTTTGGAAAGGGAGGGATGGGAAAGTTTTATCGGCATGTTCTTCGTCGTAATCTTTTACATCATTTTGTATGATTATGTATTTGCAGTTTTGCTAGAGATTGTTCTAAGTGCTCTGTACTACAAGTTATGTAGTTATTGACAAAATTAACTATGTCCATATTTCTTTCTCTCCCATAGATTGGGGCATTATCTACCCAAATTAGAAGATGGTCATGTTCATTACCTCTATTTTGAAATTTTGTAATAGAGAAAAAGTCAGAAACTCTACCAAAGAAGGAGACATTAGTCATTATTAATTTTTGGATAGCTTTTATTCGATGTCGATAATAACGTGCACATGTAACTGGGTCTTTGTGAATGAGGGTGTTTATGTTAGTATTAATTTCACAAGTTATTTCATTGTTCTCTCCTTTTGATTCATTTATTTTGTGCAAAGAGTGTAAAGTTTTTTTTAATGGTTCCCAATTTTGTTCTGCACTTGTAAAAGTAAGGAAAAAAGTTGGTGGTCCCAATTGACGTATCATAGCAAAGGTATTTTTTTTGAGTTGTTGGCAATAGTCTAAAGATATTTGTATCCTTTTGAAGTCAACATAGCCAATGTCTGATTTTAATATCTTCTCCAAGTTTGGCTTGTTTTTGATGTCTTTTGCAATGAGTTTCCTTCCTTTAAGTTGACCTTTTCCTATTCTGACCCAGATTGTTGACAATACTTGATGTATTAGTATCTTGATTGCTTTGAAGAAAAGATTTGTTGTATGGAGTGCAAAATTACAGTGACTGTTTAAGACTTCCCATTGTGCCACTTTTTGATAACTTAATTTTTGTAAGACATGATTTTTCTATGGTTGTCCAAAAAATAGTGTAGGAAAATTCATTTTCTCTGCATGTTTATCTTTGAGTATTCCTATTGGATAAGATTCTTCAGCAGGTGCTATTTCAATAATTTTGGCATCCATGTTTCGTATGCTTCTTGAATCTGTAAATCCATGTATTAGTGTTTTTGATGGCTTAGCATTGTCGCTATCACTTTTTGAATTAAAATCAGATGACATAGATTGACTTAATATTTTATCTTGTTGCTCTTCCTCTAGTAATTGCAACCATGCATCATTGATTTGAACATTTTCTAATTTGTACAATGTTGTGTCTACCAATTCATGAAGAGCTTGCATAATAAGATTAGGCCTTACCATTCCTTTTTGAAAGACACTTTTATATTCAAGTCATCACTTAAGAGAGACTACAATAGTTGATGTGTTATTCAATGATAGGGGCAAAGCATTCTGGACAATGTTCAAATTGGCAGGCACATTTATGATAGATACGGTTAGACCAATTTGTGATCTTCTATGTCCTAGTTCCCATATTTGAGCACAAGCAATTCTCAAGGACACTAGTCTTTCCTCTAGTTGACTTAGACATTTTACATGTTGTAAAGGATCATTTGTTCCAATGTTCTCTGGTGTTGCAAATTTTGGAAGCTTTGATTGTTTAAGAGATTTGTCACATATTTTGCATATGTTTTCATTATCATGTGGGTAATTACGTTTGGTCAACATTTTGTATATATCTTTTTCCTTTGCTCTTACATGTTTGATATTTTTTTTGAAATGCAAAGTGTGACAAATTGGGCAGGTATATTTCAGACTGTCTTGTATTTCAAGTTCATATATTTCTACTAGTGTCTTCTTTGATCTTCTTTGCTTTCTTTTTAAGCTATTAGTTGTTGGTGATATATTTTTTGGTGATATAGGTACAACATTAATATTGAATTGTTGTTTATGACTATTCAAACTAGCTTTATTACAGAGTAGACTACTTTCATTGCTTATCATTTTAGATCTAATGAATTTTTTTGTGTTTCTGAGAGATTGTGAAATAATTTCCTTAGCAGAATGCATATTCTATTTCTCTTTATTGTTTTTAGCAGCTCCTTGCATTTTTTTTCTCTAATGTTATGATTTTTTAACATGTCCATATTCTAACCAAGAAATTCTCTAAACTTATGAGAATTCATTGTATGGTTTATGTGTCGGACTGGTTGCAATTGCACCAAAGGTTCAAAATGGCCACTTTGAGGATTTGTATCATGAAATAGTATACAATATGGTTCTTTGTTCAATGTTTTATTGAAGTCTATGTATTGTTTTCCTATTTTTAGTGAAAAGATACAAATACAAATATTTAACCACTTGGAAAGCCAGTGAATGCAAAATATGTCTCCCCATAAACCTGTTTCGTTACTATTGTTCACTTCTTTTGTAGATAGATGCATTCGTCGCAAGTAAGTGTTCTTGTCATTTACATTATGGAGGTCTTTGATGAGAAGAGGATGCAACTCATGATTGTATGCATGTAATGCTTCTGGATCTACTTTTGCAAGGCACATTGAAAAATAGTCTATTGTACCATTTCGTAGCTCTTTGACAATTTTTGTAAATTGAAGTAAGTATTCAATAGAGTCAAACAAGCAGTCACCAACATTGTATTTGAATTTTTGTAGTCTACAAAGTCCTTGGTTTGCCAACTCTATATCAATGTTGCATGATCGATTTTATTAGTCATCTTGACAATGTGAATATTTGATGATCAAAAGTTGCAATTGATGAGTATTTGTTGGCAATGTGCACTTGTACTTAATGCATTTAATACATAGTAACTTCTAACATATGATAATGATCTTCATAGGAAGTGGATGGAATGCATTCTATGAAACTAGTCAACTTCTCTATGAATTTTGGATTCCTTGGTTAATTGTTAGCTGTCGTGTCTTGCCCTGTGCATGAAAGACAAATACTTTGTTAGTTTTATTTAATTACACTTTTCAACTTTGTGACATATAATTTTGTTTAGAGTCTTCCAACATATAGACAGGAATATGTACGTGATCATGTTGCAAGATACATTAGACAAATTTGGAAGAAAATATTTCTTACTAATTAACAATACTTAGTAATTTATGTTTGCCACATTTGAATATGTACTATTCATAATCTATCCTAGTATACAACAAAAGAAGGATTGTTTTACAACAAATCATACATACTATACTTTTTATAATCACCAACATATAAATATATCTGCATAAGCATTACAATATAGCTATAAAAACTCACTATAGAGAATTCAATGAAATGTTTGAAGATTTTTTCTTATGTGTGCAAGCATCTTCAACATTAATCTATATGTGCAAAAGCCTGTGTATATTCACAAAGATCTTATAGTGGATGCGCAGATCCAGGTATATGTTTCAGGAGTGTTCTTTCCATATTATTTATCACACCTCAATTTCAGATAACTTGCTTTTTAGAATACCAATTTCTAAAATTATCTTCTCATTAATTGACAAAACTTTCTTATCGACATTATTTGTCGGGAGAAGAGTTCCATATGCTTTGCAACCTGTATTATGTTCTGATGCATCCACGAAATTGCTTTTGTAGTCCACTATTTCATTCATACTACAGAGAC
The DNA here is from genome assembly GCA_028749045.1 of Cupressus sempervirens. Lineage (NCBI taxonomy): Eukaryota > Viridiplantae > Streptophyta > Pinopsida > Cupressales > Cupressaceae > Cupressus > Cupressus sempervirens. Next base: position 124,441,039 of record CM053784.1, read on the forward strand.
TCATATCATAGGTGCTTGAATCTAATTCTTTAGGTCCACTTTTTGGGTTCTATGGGAGCATTGGTTTAAGGTTGCGGCTGTTCATGTTGTCGTACCCTACAATTTTTGAAAAAAATATAATTAGATATCTTTCATATTCAAATGTATTTGACTGAAGTTTATTTGTGCAAATGATTCTAATTAGTTGACTACACTATCTTATAGTTTTCATTGACTATGATTAGAAAATGCATCAAAAATAGTAAAAGGAAATACCATTTTGTTGTTGTACTCCTTTATATTGAAAGTGCTCAGATTTCAAAATTTCAATAGCATTTTGCAATAAATCTAAACCTCAACATTGGAATCGTACGTTGAGGTTGGTTTTCCTTGAAAGCTTGAATGCATGTTGGAAGTATTGTCCAATTTGTATGCATCATTGATGCTATCATTTCCAACACAGTTATGGGCAACTATGTTTGCTAGTAATCCTGATGATGTATGTGTATACGATGGGAGATAACTAGTTTGATATTGGTTAGGAAAAATTATTGATGATTGACAATCTTTAGTTTGTTGGACTACATCGAAATTATAATTTGTAGGCATCATTACACAATGCACATCAGGTACTACTGTGCTATCAAATGGGATGTCATCTAAGGATGGTCTTTTTGATAGTGTACCATGATGTATATTAGACAATGGTACACAATGAAGCTTTATGTTTTCCTCTTCATGGGTTGTGGTTTGGTAGATTGGGTTTTCTGTTATCAATGGCTTAATATGCACTAATGTATCATTAGTTTCTATCACACTTTTCTTATAGCAGTCTGCACAATCTATCATTCCTCTCATAGAAAGTGTTGCTTCATCATATGCATTTGCAGCTTCTTCTAGCGATTCAAATGTTCCAAGCCATTGGCATCGCTTAGTTTGTGGATCCATTATCTTTGTAGCATACTGACCCCAAGGACGCCTCCTGATACCCTTGTATTTCCTATACTTTTGGACTTTTTTGCACCTAGAAGACAAGTTTTTGCTTTGTTTAAACGTGGACGTGTCTTCATTCTCCAAATCTATAATTGTTTTTTCCTTCAAACAAGTCATCTATATTCTTGGTTCTATAAAGACAGTGCATAATTCAAACAAAGTAGACCAATTGAATAGATGAAAGAAATAAAGATATTAGTATAGAATCTTTTTACTAGAATGCTATGTAGAAGAATTCAAAATGTTTAGCATCATTTTGTTATTTTGAATATAACAATTTAGATCTCATTGCAAGTAATGAGATCTAATCATCTAAATTTTTCAATTTGCAATCCTTTATTATTATTTTAGTAATCAGTAAGAGTAGACAATGTTTAAAGTCTAACACTTCTTTTGACAGATTAATGTATATCATGTAAGGGTGCAGATCTAGTATAAAAATAAACTTACATAAGAATTCATAAAATGGATGCGACAAAAGAAAGAGGTAACATGAGTTGATCTTATGAATCAGTAAGACTAGATGATGTTTAAGGTCTAACACTTCTTCAGATAAATTAATGTAGATCATGTAAGGGTCTAGATCCATTATGAAATAAAAGTTGCATAAGAATTCAAAAACTGGGTCCAAGTAAACAAAGAGCTAACATGACTTGATGTTATGCTCTTGGTGCAGCGAGTATTTTGCAGCCATACACTTCCTTTAAATTATATATGTTCGCATTGATTAAATTACATGATTCTCAAAAATTGACACTCCAAATGTATACTTGTCTGTATGTTATGTCCTTTGAGCTCCTAAAGACTACATATATTTCTCCATTATGTACAAAGTCACATAAAAAACTATTACGTCAAATGCTAGTAGGAATATGAAGAAACGTGTTTCCTTCATAGTAAAAAATAGCATTAAGAGAATGCATATGTTAAGTAGCGTGAACAATTCAGGTAAAGGCATGGTGCCTTCAGGAATCACCACAACAATTTTCTTTGGGGAACTTGTTTGTATGTGGAACCTTAAACTTTATATACCACGATTATGTCTTGAAAGCTTGTTTGCCCTGTCATATGAATATGGAAACCTTTTGTTACATGCCTATTGCTATCTGTCTAGCAGACCATGTAATTATAAATCATTTAACATTATCCTCAAATAGTATTATAATTAATAAATTGAAAAGGCATGTTGATTGACATTGCTATCTTTTGTCTCTGATTAGAAGTCACATAAATTTGTTGTAGAGTTTCATGTGGAATGCAATATTCCAAATTTGGTATTTTCTTAGTGGAGACCCATGAATGACCTTGGTTCTTATGTCTTTTTAATATGTAATGCTAATTCTATCATTTTCTCAAACAATTGTGTCAATGTTGTAATGCCAAATATTGAATAATATGACAACTTAAAATAATAAATACTAATTGTTTCTACTAACTAATGGATGGTTGGGTCTTCTATCATTATGCTATGTTCCTCCTCTAATGTAGCTACATCTATAGCTATTAGTGCACAACTATAAAAAATTACATTCAAGTGCCATTGTAGTCTAAAAAATTAGGTATTACGTACAGATGCCATTAAGACTTTTACAGATCAGAAAGCTATAATTGCCCTAATCAATTTTTAATTTCCATAAATTTTTCACGAAGAAATTGTAGTAATTATAGTTGAAGTATCCTATGATGCTTGAAAGAAATCATTACAAATCATATGCAAATTTGATGTGCTTTGCAAATTTGGAATTTCAACGACAAAGAAACATAAATACAACTTTGTTCTCATGGGATCAAAATATTACATGAAATTGATTCTTTCATCACTAGTTGCCATTGTAGAAATTATAGAACAATCTATTTCTATAGCAAAATGGAGCATATACTTATACATTATAAGTATTTACTTTTGGCAACTATCATGTTGTAAAAATTAATTCATCCATAGAGGATGCGCCATCTTCCAATATCTGCTACAAGATGAATGCTAGGTGGCATGTCATTATTTGAAAATACAAACAAATAATGGTATGAGTAGTGGTGCTTTATGGTTTTAGTAGCTATAGCTCTTGTATTATCATCATACCATTCTCCTAGAAGTTGTATACTATCATATCTTATAATCCATTCAAGTGAGAGAGTTGGATATGATATGAGAAGCTTTATTATGCATACAAGTGTCCCACTTTCAATAGTGGTTTTAAATGGTGATAGCTAAAAAAATAGTGTTTTGCATGCTTGATTAAAAACATCTATGAATTGTTCTATAATATGATTTTCATAAGGAAAATGGACTAGAATATCTTGACAGTGAACTATGATATGAGCTTCCTTATATACTCACACAAGATATTTCAAGTAAATCAATTCTCCATTTGTCATGAATGGAGATAAGACACGAATTTGATTGGTCTCTAGTATTGTTTGAATGTTTCCCCATCCATTGTATTGAAACATTGCATCATGGTTTTCATAAAACTATTTTTCCAATATATTCCTTTGACATTCACTTGGAAGTTGTTGGATTCTTTCAAGGACCTCAGATTGTGGATTTTCATGATCTATTGGGTAGTTTATTGTATTGGATGCATTTAAAGTATTCATATTCAGGCAATAGAAGTACAGGAAACCTGTCAAAAATGGCCAAGAATTCTTAGATTTTGCTAAGCGTCAATGAATTCTAAGATATAGCTTAACTTGATTACATAGTACAAAATGATAATGAATTGATTTTTTCAAATAATTGAATATTTGTTTATCTAAAATTTCAATATCTCTAACCTGTTTATAATCTATGATTTTTTTTGTTTTTAGTTACTTTTCAGTTCATTTATTAATTATTAGAAGCTATTTTGTATCTTAAATATATATCAAATCTAAGTAAATAAACATTGTTTTATGGATAGGATTTATATACATAATTTTTTTGTATAGACATGATAGAAAATATGTTCAAACTATGTTTCATGGTATCTAAACAATGAGAATTTGAAACATCAATTCTTTTCTCTATGTGACAATTGATATAAACATTCCTCAATCAATAATTTAGAAGAGAATATGGAAAACCAAATAGATAAATTTGCCAAAATATCAATAGTAATGAAATATTACTGTTCTATAAATTATTGTCATAATTACCACTTCTTGATAATTACAATTACAAATAAAATTTGGACTTTTAGTTTCAAAACTCCGAATGGAAACATACCAATTCCTTGTGGTTGGCAATGTCAATTGTCTGAAAAAATTCCAAAACTCCTAGCACAGTTCAAACATCTGTGAAATCTAAAAAATTTAAAAGTCAGCAATATAGAACATACAATCCATAAATAATTTTTTTTCACCTTATCATAATACATTTTTTACAATGAAGTATGACAATATGCAAAGGAAAACATAATTTATGAGGCAATTAGACATCATTTATGATGCTAGATACCCATTGTTTAATTGGTGTAATGATTTTCAATCTATGTTCAAATTTCTCCATTTCTACTAATACATCTAATATTTAATGTACAAACTACTTCAGTACAACAAGTCTTTGTAAAAATTACACTTTCCAATATGGAAAACAAAAAGACATATTACCAACTATGGATACAACATTTATCACACAAGAAACATGTCAATTAATTTATCGACATCAAATGTTCATAATTTAAAGGGCATTTTCAATACTATTCTTAATCAAATAATAATTTCCTATCTAATGTATATGCATGCATTAAATTTGATCATCATTAATTTTTATTTAAAACGTCACATAGTTAAACATTAGTGCAAAATATAACAGTTTACTATTTATAGCAATGATTTTACAAAGCGGTAGAATTCATTTTTCTAGCAAGGTTAGAGGTGTATACAAATTATTGTATACAAATTACATATGCTATGGAATATGTACATAGAATCATGACATGTTATCTATGATAACCAGTGATGTATTCAAATTTTGGCAAACCAAGAAGTACTCAAAGGAGCAATTGTTTTGTGCATAAGTTGTGATTGGAGGAGGAGACATATGCATTTGGAGGAATATGAGTGCATTGCATACGGCTAAGATTCTCAAAGCACTCTGCTGCAAAAAATGGGAACAATGAGCATGCAAGGCATGATCTACAATTGCCTTATATTTACTACTAATCGCAATTTTAAGGAAATTGTACACACAAGTTATGACGGTAGATGAACTTAAAGATTCTAGTGAGAACAGTCCACCTATAAGGTCATTACTCATCTCTATAACATATGCATCAATGTATGGATCATAGTCTTCTTCAGGCTTGAAGTAATGCTTCACATACGCATTTGCTAATTGCTTCACAATTTGTATATCTTCTAAGAGGTCCATGCAATTGGTCAAGAATTTAGAAACAATGTCTGCATAATGTGTTGAACTAGATTTATTCTGCAAGAATTCTTCACTGAGGACTATGCACAAAGATTTCTCAACATTTGGGCATTCAATAATAAACACAGTCTCCAAATGTGTTGAGTCAATTGCACCAATAATTGGAGAAGTCCATTGTGCACTTGCACATGGAATAAAAATTTGATCACACATTCTGAAAGTCCAGATCTATGAGAAATGACTATGAAATTAGATTTAAAAAAATAGTTATAGATAATAATTAATATATTTTTAGACATGGAATAATGTATTCTTATTTGACTTATTTGCAATGCGAATCATAGTGTAATTTTTTTTTATTAGTCTGTTGGCCTTGTTAGAATGGATTTTGTTAGCTTAAAGAATAAAGTTGACAACTGAGTGTCAATACACTTAACCAAGATCAAGAATAGGTGCTGAGTGCAATAGATACCGAGTAATCTTTAGGTGCCGAGTAAACTGTAGGTGCCGAGTAAAGTGTAAATGCCGAGTAAAGTGTAGGTGCTGAGTAAAGTGTAAATGCCGAGTGAAGATCAGGTGCCGAGTAAAGTTTAGATGCCGAGTAACACAGTTTTGTGTAAGTGCCGAGTAAGTTAGTAGAACAGCATGTGCCGAGCAACAAAAATATTTTAGGAGCCGACTAATCTAGGATATCAGCATAAGAGTTAGGAATCGCACAAACTATGATGAAAATAATCTTTACAGCCGACATAAGGAAATCTCAAAGGATTTAATGATCAGATCGAATCTTTTATATTTCCTATGTAATTTGCATGCAGCCAATAAGAAAAATGATAAAGGCATGCAACCAATCAGCAAAAGATAAGTATTAAGTGGAAATGAAGATTGAATATGGATCGTAGATCCAGACCTAACCCTAAATCCTCGAATGTCTTTATAAAGAAGATGATATCTCATAGAGAAGACATGATAGAGAAGGAGATGATGAAGATGATGATATAGAGGAGAAGATATAGAGTGGTTGATATACTATTTTCAGAAGTGAAAGATATCAGATCACAAAGGATCAAGATCAAACGAAGTAGAACAGAGCCAGCATTCAGCAATCAAGGATTGTAAACTAGCAGGTTCATTTTACCTAATACTTTCTAGCCATTGTATTAGCATGAAAATCCTATGGTGATAGGTTAGCTTAATAGCTATTTTCTATTTCATTGATCCTAGAGATAGGTGATTAAATCCTTTAACAGGGTGACGCTTCATGTTAAGTGTTTGTAAATCCTCTAACCAGGTCACTATTGACACAGTGTAAAGCCTTTAACAGGGCAAACCATCAGAAGTGGTTAAACAATATTGCTGCAGTAATTTTTGTGGGTATCATCCCCACCCCAGTTTTACCTTCTTATTCCTAGAGGGTTTCTGGGTTACCAATTTCAGGTGTTATGTGTTATTGATGCATGTGTTAGTTTCATGTTTACTTAATGTATTTACATGCATGCAATTTATTTCCACATAAAAGTTTTATAGGACAAATTTTAGTACTTCTGATTCACCCCCCCCCCCCCCTCTCATAAGTACTCTTTCCATATTTGAATATTCCAACAATTGGTATCAGAGCGTTACCAGGTTCTCATAAGGAAAAGTTTAACAACTTGGAGGAAAAGATCTAGAGATGGAAGCTTTCAAACTTGGAAAGATCATTGAAAATCAGGTGATAGATGTGCAACTTGCTCTGCATAGCTTGGAGGAATTTAGAATCAATTTAAGAAACTCATTAAAAAAAGGAAAGATCTGGCCATAGCTGAGAATGATATACACTACAAGGAAATTGATACCACCAACATATTTTCCAACGGAGATACCAAAGAGTTTGATGCAGCAATAGCAGAACTGATGGAGAAAAACAAAATTCAAGCAGAAGAGATTAGATCTCTCAAGATGGAACATGAATCACAGGCCATAATGATATGTGAAATTACAGAACAAAAGAAAAGAGCAATTGATGATAAGGTCATGATGGAAAATGACAAAAGGAATCTTGCAAAAAGACTTGAAGAAAAATGTACTGAACTGACAAGGATCTCAAACATGTAGATGGATACACTTGCTCAAATGATGAACCTTCGTCATGAACTCAATGTGAAGGACATTGAGATCTCTACTCTGAAGATGCAGAATGAACAAATGCAGAATGAATTGAATAGAGAAAAAGAGGTAGCAGAAAATCTTAACAAGTCAAGTGAAGCCATCAAGTATTTTGAACAGTTGCTGAAAACTCCAAGATCTGCCCATGATACATCAGGACTTGGTTACAATAGCACTAAAGTTGGAGAATCATCAAAAAGTGTTGAACAAAGAAGTGACAAAGGTAAGAATACTAAACCCACTTGTCATTATTGTAATAAGAAGCGACATACTGCTAATGTGTGCAGGAGCAGAAGATTCAATCAACCAAACACACCCAAGAGTAAGAGTTTTTGTCACAAGTGCAACATGCAAGGACATATGACACAAGATTGCAGATCCAATTTCACAAGGACTCAGAGATTTGATGGACATTGTTATAATTGCAATAAGTATGGACATAGGGCATTTGAATGCAGATCAAAACCTATGTGGACATCAAATCAACCAGCAAAAATAGAAGGAAAAGAAAGTCATCATCATTGGGATTACAATACCAGGTACAGTTGTCATTATTGTCAAAAATATGGACATACACCACAGAACTGCATAAGAACACATTTCAGAGGGAACTACAAAAGATGGTTGAACCAAACCACATGTTTCAGTTGTCTGAAAACTGGTCATATCAGCAAAAACTGTCCTACAAGATCAAAGGCACCCAAGTCTGAAGAGAATAAAGGCAAAGAAAAGATTGATATTGAAAAGATAAGGGGGCAAATGGACAAGACTTGGAAAAAGAGAGATGAGTGCAATACATCAAGTGAAGGGATCACTTCACCCAATGGGTCAAGTGATCACACTTCATCAAACTAAGCATGAGAAGTGTATGGGACTGATATACAAAGTTATATCAGACATGAGTCCCAAGACAAAGAAGCAATTCAAAGTATAGATCTACATGAAACAAGATGTCAAGACGAAAACTAAATGTTGATGCCGAGCTACCTTTGGATATCGAGTCAAAACTCAAAACAGATGCCGAGCTCCCAATAGTGACCGAGCTGATAACCGATGCCGAGTTAAAAAAACTCCAATGGAAGCCGAGTAGAAAGGAAATTTAGTAGACACCAAGTTAGGTTGAAATTTCTTCAGAAGTCGAGTTGGTAGTCGAGCATTTAATGCAATGAAATCAGGGTATATTATCGCAATTTCAATCAATTTTTCGCATCGTGATCAAGAAGAAAAGCCGAAAAAGGAGCGGAGAAGATCAAGAAAAGTTCAGAAGCAATTTGTGAAAGATTCCAACAACGATCTCATCGATTCAAGGTATTTCTCTTAAGTGCCGAGCTACGTAGGTCTCACAAACTTGTTTGAATTATAAAACCCTAGTTTGGAAAACAATGGCATCCGGGTCAGGAACCACCAAGGGTTTAGAAAGCCATGAAGTTCAGTTGGTCAGCAACGAAGTAAAACAACCTGAATTTAAGCCCATACCTAAAGTAGCATACAAGAATGATCCTATAGGTGCATTATCAGTTATTCTGGATAAATTTGTTATGGTAGAAGATGTTCGCAGATGCTATAATTGTAAAATTGGTGCCATAGGAGACTTAGAAATTCATAATGCATATGATAAATTATGTGAAAACAAAGTACTAAAAAATGAGTTTTCCATTGTAGAAAGAAAAGGATTAACCAAAACCCTAGCATTTCTGACTGTCTTCAAAACAGAATGGGTACAGATAGTTTTGAGCCAAATACATAATGGAGCTTTTTGGTTAGAGTCAGGGCCAGTAAAATTCACCAAGAAAATCATTCATAGGGTTACTGGTATTCCAACCCTAGATCGGCCAAAGACCCTGTGAAGTGACAAAAGGGAAGTAATTGAGAGTAATACAGGTGCAAAATGGAACAATAGAGGGATGACTATCGACACAGTCACTGATCCTCTACTAGACTTTGCTGTAAGAATTATTTCACACAAATTCTATCAATCAAGCAGATTAAACAGTGTACCTTGTATAGCAGTTGATGTTGCATACAAGATAATAAAAAGGGATCACAGTTATGATCTGGCAGAGCTCATGTTTCAATAGATTAATGAAAATCTGGGAGCTATAAGGAAGAGCAAAGGAGCTCAATGTAAATTTGGATCAATTTTGATATGTATGTTTTTCTATCTGATGAAAGAATTTCCTTCTATAGAGAAAGTTAAATGGGATCTAGAGAAAACAATTGTTGAACAAATTAATGGATACATTGAACAGATGGGTGAAATTTTTGATGCCCAAATGACTGGTTATTTTGAGGACTTCAAAAAGTCCATTAAACAAAGAATGAGAATTCCAGTTTCAATGACTGAGAAATATGAAAAAGATTTTTTTTTTTCTTGTAGATATAGATTATACTTATGTGCAAGCAGTTATACCTAGAATAAGATGGATTAGGCCACTAGGATATGAACTTGATGTTGATCAAGCCTCTGCAGCAATAACAGCCTTACTTGCAGAAGAAGTAGACAAAAATGCAAAAATCTTTGGAACTTATGATGTTGTCAAATCAAAGATAATAACAGAGTTGAAGACTGCTTCAGCAGTAAAGAAGAAAGAGAAAATGGTAAGACAAATCAAAAGAAAGTTTGGTGTAGAAGAAGAAGGGACAACAGAAGAAGAAGGAGATGACATTGAAAAAGAAGAAGTCATTGAAGAAGAAGAAGACAAACTTCAAGATCAGACTCAAGGGTCAGAAGGAGACAAAGAGGAAAGTGTTGAGGTTTAAGTAGCCAAGGAAGCACCAGTCAAGAAAAAGACCACAATTCCATCTAAATCCAAGGGGAGGAAAGTAGCTGCCCCAGCACCAAAAAGACCAACCACAAGGGCCACAACTCAAAAAGAAAAAGAAGAGGCTAAAGGGAAGAAGAAAGACTCAAAGAAGACTGCTGCTAAGTCAAAGAAGAGGAAGTTCATTCCCCAGCCTGAAACAGATGAGGAGGAAACAAAGTCAGAAGACAACAGTCAATCTCAAGAGGTAAGACAAATACCCCAGATTGATGTTGATAAATTATGTACAGAAATTAGAAATAATGATTTGAAAGGATTAAAGAATCTAAATTTTTCTAAGCTCACCAAAGGAGAGCAAAATAAATTAGAGGAGTCTGTGTATGCTATGATGGCTGAATATAAGCACACACCTCTAGAATTAGATGACTCTATGCCAAGAGAATTGTATACAATCATAGAGGATAAATGGCATTTTTGTTTACAAATGGAAAAAGAAATAAGGGAGTCAACATTGGCAAGATTGTTGCATGATTTGACTAGAGATCAAATAATAAATGCCATAAAAAGGCATAATAACATATTCACTCCCAAGTATAGAGCATTCAGTATTCTACAAAATAAAATTGAAGAGGTAGTTACCAAATCCACAAGATTGTGGAAAATAGTTTACAAGAAGATTGAAGATGTATATAATGAGGAATATAAGGCAGAAGCAATTGCCAAGATAAAAGAAAAGGGAGCATCAGAAATAAAAGAGAAGAAACTAGTGGAGAAGGAGAGTAAAGGAGAAAAGGAAGGAGAGGCACTCAATGAGGAGAAAGAGGAAGAGAAAGATATAGTTGAGCCACAAGATCAAAGTATGCAAGACATACATGTATCTCCTCCTAGTCCTCCTCATGCCACCATCACACCTGCAGATTTCATAAACATAAAGGATGTTACAGAAATTTCAGTTCAAGACATCAATCCATTAACTGCAGAGGATTTGGAAATCCTTGATTAATCATATTTAGTAGCAAAATTAAGTTCAAATCCTATATTGGTCAGTGTTGATGAATTACAGAATCCAGAAGTCAAAGCAAAAGCAAGGGTAAAAGCACAAATGCCACCTTTGATCACACAAACTACTAGTATTCTAATGCCACCTTTGATCACACAAACTACTAGTATTCTATTCCTTCCACCACCACCTTCACCAAGTATAAGTATTGATACACTCCAAGTGCCAAGTACAGCAGCAGGGTAAACAAAAGAAAAATTTGAACAGCCACCAAGTTCAACCCCATCTAGCATTCAAAAAGGGGATACTCAAGCTGAAGAAAAAGAGACACAAAAAAAGGAGGAGACTGCAATACAAACACTGGTTGCATTACCCAAATCTGGTACTCCAACACAAACTCTTCAGCAGCCGAGCATAGATGGATTACAGCTGAAAATCAGAACACCAGGCTTGAGTTCATCAAAAGCAGTCAGGAGACTTCACTATGGAGTTCCTGAGCTTGATGAAGAAATTAAAATCCCATATTATGAATCTAGCACTCTTACAGAAGAAAAGATTAATGAAATTCAGAGTGCACTAGACAAAAGAAGGAGACAAGAAGCACTAAGAAAGGAATACAAGCATAAGCGTACATTGAATGAAATTAAGGACATATTCACGGAAGCTTTTTGCTTACAATCTCCAGATGAGTCAAGACCAATCATGGAACAACTTTCTAATATAGTTGACCAAGTGACTAATGAAGACCAAGAAACAAATGTAAAATTACTTGAATGGTCAGAAAAGAAGTTCCAAGAAAAAGTAAACAGTAAAATATCTAGTGATATAGCACTAGCACAAGAAGAACTGGCAAAGAAAGTTACAATAGTTAAAATTGTACTAGGAAACATCTTTTCCCTGTACAACAAGTTGTGTGATTTTTCAACATTCACACAAGACACTAGCCAAAAAATACTTAGTTTGGAAAGCAATCTGAAAGCTTCTAGTATGCAACTCCCTACAGATCCAACTCAGAGTGAGAAGCATTTTGTCCAATTGCTTCACACACAAAGAGAGCTAGCCGTTTTGGCAGTAGAGGAGCTGACTACAAAAGCCAAATTGATACAAATGCAATCATCAATTACTCCTCATTTGGGATTACTTCATAAGGAGCAAATAAATGCAGAGACAGTCCTCAGGAAAGACCCTAATCTTTCTTCATTTGATGGACTTGTACACCTAGCAGCAGAGATTGCAATCCAGCATAAGACATTAGATGTCACATTAGCAAATTGGAATGTAGCTCTGAAGATACTCCTTGAAGTAAATAGCACATTTTTGGCCAAATATGGCATTTCATTGTAAAGACCCTTTACATAAGTGTCAAAAAAGGGGGAGAATAAGTAATTAAAGAAAGAAGTTGAGTACAGGAATGAAATGATAAGTATAATAAAAGGGGGAGTAAGTATAACAAAAGGGGGAGATAGCAGAGATAGCCAATTTTGAAATTTTGACAGGGAGATAGCAGAGATAAGAAAAATTTGGAAGTTTGGGGGAGAAAGCAAATTTTGGGAAGCAAAGTTTGAATGAAGGATTAATTACTGAGTCACATGGGTTAAGTGTTTTTGCCACTCATGTCAAAGGGGGAGATTGTTAGCTTAAAGAATAAATTTGACAACTGAGTGTCAATACACTTAACCAAGATCAAGAATAGGTGCCGAGTGCAATAGATGCCGAGTAATCTTTAGGTGCCAAGTAAAGTGTAGGTGCCGAGTAAAGTGTAAATGCCGAGTAAAGTGTAGGTGCCGAGTAAAGTGTAAATGCCGAGTAAAGTGTAGGTGTTGAGTAAAGTGTAAATGCCGAGTGAAGATTAGGTTCTGAGTAAAGTTTAGATGCCGAGTAACACAGTTTTGTGTAAGTGCCGAGTAACTTAGTAGAATAGCATGTGCCGAGCAACAGAAATATTTCAGGAGCCGACTAATCCAGGATATCAGCATAAGAGTTAGGAATCGCACAAACTATGATGAAAACAGTCTTTACAGTCGACATAAGGAAATCTCGAAGGATTTAATGATCAGATCGAATCTTTTATATTTCCTATGTAATTTTCATGTAGCCAATAAGAAAAATGATAAAGGCATGCAACCAATCAGCAAAAGATAAGTATTAAGTGGAAATGAAGATTGAATATGGATCGTAGATCCAGACCTAACCCTAAATCCTCGAATGTCTTTATAAGGAAGATGATATCTCATAGAGAAGACATGATAGAGAAGGAGATGATGAAGATGATGATATAGAGGAGAAGATATAGAGTGGTTGATATACTATTTTCAGAAGCGAAAGATATCAGATCACAAAGGATCAAGATCAGACGAAGCAGAACAGAGCCAGCATTCAGCAATCAAGGATTGTAAACTAGCAGGTTCATTTTACCTAATACTTTTTAGCCATTGTATTAGCATGAAAATCCTATGGTGATAGGTTAGCTTAACAGCTATTTCATTGATCCTAGAGATAGGTGATTAAATCCTTTAACAAGGTGACACTTCATGTTAAGTGTTTGTAAATCCTCTAACCAGGTCACTATTGACACGGTGTAAAGCCTTTAACAAGGCAAACCATCAGAAGTGGTTAAACAATATTGATGCAGTAATTTTTGTGGGTATCATCCCCACCCCAGTTTTACCTTCTTATTCCTGGAGGGTTTCTGGGTTACCAATTTCAGGTGTTATGTGTTATTGATGCATGTGTTAGTTTCATGTTTACTTAATGTATTTACATGCATGCAATTTATTTCCACATAAAAGTTTTATAGGACAAATTTTAGTACTTCTAATTCACCGCCCCCCCCCCCCCCCCCCCCCCCCCTCCTCTCATAAGTACTCTTTCCATATTTGAATATTCCAACAGATTTGACTACTCACCCTTGAAAATGTTGTTTGTGTCTTCTATGATTGCTAAATTATTTCTTCACTTTCATGAACTTGAAGTTGAGAAATTTGTCTAAGGTATCCAATAGTCTGACCCATTATTTGTGAAATTATTAAAATCATTTGCTAGTTTTCTCACATGGAGGCAAATATAGAGAGAATAAAGTGATGTTGTGCTTTGCTTGAACATTAATAAAATGGGCATTTGGAATGCCAAGGAAAAAGAACTGATTAAATGCCAAATATGGGAAAACATGAATTGATTTACCAGATCTTTGACCCTAATCCGAAGCTATGTGTAGAAAGTATAAGTCGACAGATTCTAGTCAAACAATTTCATTGTGCCCATGAGAAGGCTCATAACATTTCAATATTCAACACTGTCAAAGTTTCAAATACTAGTCCCAAACACTTTTGGTAGCCTTTGATAGATGAGCAATTAAAACAAAATAGAATATCCAAGCTATTTGTGGGAGTCCAAAACTTTTTCAGTAGACAATGGTAATATGATCCCTTAGACTTTGAAGGCATTGATAGTTGACTATAACTAGCTTTTGTTCATCATTATGAACAAACTAAACCATTTGTCAAGAACAAACTAAACCATTTGTCAAGATAGAACATAAGCTATATTGAGTGTCTTCTTTATTTCAAAAAACTATGAATAGTATCATGACTTCTAAAACTAAATTTTGGGAAAAATGATAGGAGTTTCATGTTCATAAAAAATTTAAATCATTTATGCATAATTTTTTTGTTATCTTTCTTGAGATTTGATGATTTTAACATAAATAGTTATTAAAATTGTTTAAAAATATTACTCAGTGAAATAATTTGTACTAAAATATACTGACAATTATTTAAAATCATAAAACAATAAAATGAATATATTTTATTTTTCATTGAAACAAATATAGTTATTTCATATATTTATTAAACTATTCTTATAATAGATGATATTTATAACTCATGTTTCGAGGTAGAAAAATGCCTAGTTCTTATCAACTTATGTTAAATATGTTAACGATATGTGTTTTCCTGCAAACAAATTCTAAGACAGTCATAGATTTGTACTCTTAGTCGCTTCTTGGAATTTAATTCCCTCTTGATTTGATAGGCATACTCCTAGGAATGATTGGAATTTGACAATTGTGGTTAGATCCTTTAGTTTTTTTGAGATTATGTTTCTTATGCCCTAATATTTCTTATTATTTGTACCGAAAATGGTTCTTTCATTTCAATTATGAAATAATTTTCATATGTTCTTACATTCTTTAATTCATGTTCTATAAATATTTCTAAAATACTCTAACAATTTACTAAAGAGATTTTTTTTTTCAAACTATCAATGTATACATCAAAAATCCAAACGTAGTTTAATGACAATTTTAAATGAGTGTCATATATAGTCCTTTTAGTTTAGTGGTCAATTATCATTATAATGTAGAATATAATTGAAATCCAAATCAATTTATTATATCTAGTTAAATCTGACTCTAACTATATATAATTTTATATTATTTTGATAATTAAAAGTACTATATATATTATGTTCATTATTTCTAATAAAAAAAATACATTAACATATCTTCAAACTATTAATATTTCATATAAATTTTATGTCAACATAAATAAAAAAATTAGTTTGTACTATTCTTTTATATTAATTTCCAAAAATCACAAATACTGAATATAAATATAAATTATTCGGATGTAATATCTTATTTACAATTATTAGTAAAATAATTTATTGTTTGTTTCAAGCAAATTTATTTAAGACTTTCAAAATAAACTAATGCATATATTCATTCATTGCAATGGTTTAAATCATTTCTATTATCTACAAGTCATGTCTTGCCTTGGTTGCCTTTGTTTCATTTTGTCTAATCATAGGTTTAGGGTTAGTATTGACATCTCGATCAGTTTCATTGCTATACTTTGGTTATGGGTTTACTAGAAACAAAAACAAAATTAGGAAACATGTAACATTCACTTTCAAATTTAAATCATGAGAAAAAATAATTGGCAGAATTCCAACAAGTTAACTTCAACCAAAAATGGATAAAGGGGCAATCTAATGCTTACTTCAGGGCCATATAGAAAAACTATATAAATGTAGTTCTAATATTGCTGAGAACAACCTTGGAAGTCAAACAATAGAAATGCTAGATAAATATCAACAAAGAAAAATTGAAAGGCAAATGTAGATACCACCGGTTTGATGACAAAATCAGCCCACACCCTAAATGAAGGCTAAGATTGTCCCAAAAATGAAATAAAAACAACCTCTACCATATAACAATAGGGATGTGACCTACCCAAATCTTAAATACTTAGGTCCGCCTCATTTTCTAGTACTTTCATTACAAATTCAAAGGTTGAAAGATTTAGCTATATATGTTTCCTTATGTTGTGCTTATGGTATAATGGTTAACCTATAATTGCATAGAATCATTAATAACGTCTTTCTCTTAAATTGTGCATCTGGGTACCATTACAATTCCAACATCCCTAGGCTGGGTCTCAACTATTGGAAATCACATCTTATGTGAATGAGAAATTATAGAAATAATCAAGAAATATATGTGTCAAGTTTGAAGCATGTAAAACACAATAGATCTGACTTCCAACAAATTTTGCATATGTAGGCAAGTAAACTAATTTGATTCTTGTATGGGTAGTTGTTCATGATGATGATTAATGATATCTTACATCCCCTTATAGACTTGTTTGTTCTTGTCTGATTCGATGACATATTGATTTGCAGGAGAACATTATAGGAACATGTACAGGTAGAGGTGTGTAAAACGTTGTGCTCCAAAGAAATGCACAAAGTAGGAAACCCTGATTGTGCGTTGTGTGTGGATGGAGGAATGCGAGCGTGTGCATGTACATGACTATCCAGCAAGATCTTTGTCAGATCCAAAAAGAGACCAAATCTATTCAAAGTTGGATGATTTGAGTGGCAAGATGAAAGAAGTAGGGTATGTGCCTTACACAAGATATGTGCAACATGATGTGGACGAGGCACAAAAAGGGATAGCTTTGATGCATCGTAGTGAGAGGTTGGCAATAGCATTTGGACTTATTAGCACTCCTCCAAGAATAACACTGCGGATAATCAAGAACCTTCGACTATGTGGTCATTGCAGAAAGAATGTTTGAGATGAGAAAACAAGATACGTACGACACTCATCTTTTAGGTCTAACGATAAATGCTTATAAGAATAGATTGAAGGATAGGGAGTTTTATGGGCTTATCTCTTCAAAGCATGGTTGATTACTACACTTAGAATCCACACAGATTCACAAGATAAAGCAAGGGATGAAGTGCTTCAGATCTTGAACAAGGAAACTCCAAAATCTGATGCCTTCTCTCACTTAAAATTAGCATTAAATAGATTCCACATCACTACTGTTTTGTTTGTCTCACTTACAATTAGTATTAAATAGATTCCACATCACTACTGTTTTGTTTCTCGATAATATTGTATAATATCTTATTTGCAATAAATTTTTTTATCTACTCTATAATAAATCAACAAAAGATTTCAACTCTCTTTTGATTGTACAATAACTGCTATCACTATTCGCATATTTGCCAAGGACTATCAGCAATAACCCATTTTCAGGTGAACATGATTTTGTATGAGGTGTTGAGGCTTTATCCTCCTGTAACAGTTATAACAACAAAGGCATGCAAAAAGATGCAGCTAGGGAATTTGACTGTCGCAGCAGCCACAAAGGTTATGCTGCAAACTCCTAATGCATGATGGTGAAGAGTTGTGGGGGAAAGATTCCAAAGAGTTGAATCCCCTGATATTTAGGGAAGGGATTTCAGCAGGTTGCCACACACTCGTACCCTTTTCCTCTTCTGAAATCCCTTTTGGACACCTTGCAACCAATTCTATTATTGGCTGTTGAGTTGTCTTAATCTCAGCCGTTGGTTTGATTTAATCTCGGTCGTTGGTTTACCAACGAGAGTAGTATAAAAAGGGGTCTAGGGGGCATTTGGAGAAAAGAGGCGGTGATGCTTTGGTGAAGCTGGTTGCAGTGTTAGCAAACAGTCTTGCAGTGTTAGCAAGGGCACAGGATGAAGCTTTGGTGAAGCTGTTTGCAGTGTTAGCAAACAGTCTTGCAGTGTTAGCAAGGGCACAAAAAGAAGCTTTTGGATAAGCAGTTTGCAGTGTTAGCAAACAGTCTTGCAGTGTTAGCAAGGGCACAAGAGAGAAGCTTTTGTGAAGCAGTTTGTAGTGTTAGCAAACAGTCTTGCAGTGTTAGCAAAGGCGCAGTGTTAGCGCAGGGATAGCAGTGAGAAATATCAGCGGGAGAAATTAGGAGGTTGTCGGAGTTCTGCCAGTGTGAGGCAAGGAATTTTGTATCTCTTGATTTGCTGAAGTTTAATATAATTTCTCATCTGTAGAACTAGTTTTCCCTTAGGGGTTTTTTCCAGGGACAATTTGTCCGAAAATATTGTGTTGATTCTGTTGCGCATTTTTTTCCGTATTTTAAGTGAAGTTGCAGTTGTGTTATTTTTCGATACTAGCTTCCGTCCTTGTGTTCCTCTTGTCTTTATTCTGTGCTTCATTCTCAGACGGAGCAACGACATCTAAACGGCCAAGTGGTCTTCTTTTGAAAGTCACTCGGGACTCAAAACTCTGCAATATGGGACTGAAATCGAGCAAGGGACGCCACTAAAGAATAAACGTGTGGTGATAGATCTGTGCGGAGATCGGGCGTGGGTCCAATGAGGAGGCAGCTCGTACATCTTGTCCACCTACCGACCCGCTCTCTGTAACTCAGCGGTTTGCTCATCAATAAAAGTACATGGGTGTGGAGATTGCTTAGCGCCTCGTGAACCTGGATGCAGTAATAACACATGCGGCCTATCCGTTTGGAACCCCTTCATTTTAACTGGCACAGGCAGTGAGTTGGGGCAAGAAGTGTTGGCGCTCTCTTCCAGCGATGGGAAAAAGCTATTGAGAGTGCCCCTCTTCACCTTCGCCTGCGCCAAGGAAGCCTTTATTCTGGATGGACTTCCCCAAGGAGTCACTGGTCTGGCTGCACTCGGCAGAACTCGCGAGGGTCTCCCCTCTCAGTTGTCCGCGGCCTCCTCTTTCCCTCGCACTTTCGCCATTTGCCTCCCCTCTGCAACCGCACCAGGCGCCGTCTTGTTTGGCAAGGTCCCCTACGCCTTTCTTCCCGGCAATAAAGATGTCACTCAGCTCCTCACCTACACTCCTCTCCTCAAAAAACCCAACCTTACTCCAGAACGGTATTTCATTCCTGTCACAGCCGTCCGAGTAGGTGAAAAGTGTTGGGTTATGAATTCCAACGGTCACATGACTGTTCGTTCTCTTTCAACTGTTCGTATTCACAGAGCTCTATATAATGGTTGTGTGCAGCCCATGTAATATATCAATTAACTGATACAAGTAATTCCTTGCTGAAATGTGGACTTAGGCAAGTTTTGCCTAACCATGATAAATCTGTGTTATTGTTTGTTTCGTCTTCTTTGATTCAATTACTTATTTTTATTTTTATTTTTTTGCTTGTTATTACATTTACAAAAAGAATGTCGCCATCAACTCCACCAAGTTGAAGATCGACAGCCGGGACATCGGCGGCACGGAACTCACCACAGCAGTGACGTACACCACTGTTGCGAGATCTATGTATACTGTCATCCGCGACGCTTTTGTGAAGGAAGCGGAGGCGATGAACATCTCCCGCGTGGATGCCGTAACACCATTTGACGCCTGCTTCGATGCGACCACCGTACCGCGGTCCACCAGATTGGGGCCGGGTGTACCAGCCATCGACCTCGTGTTACAGAATAGCAAGACAATGTGGAGGATCATGCGAGCGAATTCCATGGTGCGGGTGAGACAGGGAGTTTTGTGTCTTGGATTCGTTGATGGAGGGAAGGACGAGGATAACATTTCTACCATCATGATCGGAGGGCATCAGATGCAGGATAATCTGTTGCACTTCGACTTGGCTAATTCTCGCTTTGGATTCCCCAATACCTTGCTCGGCGTGCAGACCACGTGCTCCAACTTCAAATTCACTTCCATATCTTGAAACCCGCATGGTTTCTGTTTCTGTCAATAAAATAAGGTGTCAGCGTGCTGGTTGCTTTTGTTGGAACCGATTCCTGTCTTGGAAGTTGAGCGACGCAGTGCCTCTGATATTCTTCATCTCCTAGTCCATTTGCTTTTGGAGTTTTTGAAAGTGTGTTTTGAATCCTTGTATTTGGATCTTGACTTGAGGTTCTCGATTTTGAGAGTTGTAAGAGATGCTTTAGTGGATTTAAACCTATTCCCATGCTGGTATAATGGTTATTATTAATTTCTTTGCTATCGAATATTGTTGTTATTTTTTACTTGACTTAAATTTTGATATGCTTATTATCTTTATGTTTGAAATTAGGATTTGGAAATTTTATAAAGATATATATGTTTTGTCGTATTTTATGAGTTTGTCAATAAATTGATATTCTTCGAGACAAATTATCTCTTTTACATGAACATATCTAGAGGTGTCTTGGATGTTTTGATTAAAAAAGGCACTAAGAGGGCCTTGAATCCAAATAACAATGAAGTACTAAAACCATCTATGCTCTGGGCCATTACAACCAAAGAACATAGAAGCACACTCCCCCAACGATTAGAGTCCCACCCAAGCAAAACAACAAAATTAATCAAAATTATCCATGTTCTTCAAGTAGCTAGAATAAACCACACTTAACCCTAACTTTATTCTAACAAACTTACTTACCATTACAAGTCTTCCTACCCCAACAACAGTGGGGATTAACAAACTTAATAGTGTCAGATAAAACCTTTGTGTAATTGAGAGATTCAAAATCTTAAAACATAAGAGAACAACATAGAACATGCTGAGAACTAAAAAAATACCAAAACAAAGGAAAGAATATATTAAGCATGTTTGATGTTCTCCCAGTCTTCATTCATGTACCTTATTTCTTCTATCCAGTTCTCAATTGCTCCGACACTCTTTATCTCCTCTCAATTTTCCTCCTTAGCTTGGCTCGCCTTTTTTAGCTTTCTTTTCCCATTGATGAACCCAAAAATAGCCTTTATCATCATCACTTTTTGAATTTTGCAAATGGAAGACACAACCACTCCCAACTCAAGATCACTAACCATAGATTTGAACTTTTTATTTAGGTCATCAATCTTCTCATTAATTTATGTAAACTTATTAGAGTAATCCTTCTTAAACTCTTCTATCCTCCCCTAAACAACATGTAGGGAATTCTCCCTATCCCCAACTTTAGTTTTTTCAAAAATTTAATCCACTCATCACCTTCAGTAATCCCTAAGTCCACCACCATTCTCTTTTCCTTAGGAAACTAGGTCTCATCACCCATTTCTTTCGCCTATGCATCAAAATCAGCTTCATCAAAGAAATAATAACAAGATTTCTTTGGTGTTTCTTCCACTTTCGTGTCTTCAACCTTGTCCTCCATTTGGGAGTTGTGAGATTCCTCCTTATTCTCTTCCTTGTAATTCTTTCCTTTTTTTATTTTTCAGCCTTGTAGATCTCCTCTCATCCAAGCTAAAATTCACCTTTTCACTTTTAGAATCCAAAGCTCTCTCCTCATTTTCTGAATTCATCTCCCCATCTCGCATATCAATTTCAATAATATCTTCCACGACTTTCTTCTTTTTAGGGGTACTCACAAGGTTGGACTTGGCAAAGACATTTTTCTAGTTTCTTGGGGGCTTCAATCAACAAGGATTGTTCCATAGAGATGCATGGTTTATCTTTAAGGACTTAAAGGAGTGAGGTGTTATTTGAGATTTAATGAGAATGAATTTGGATTTTTTCAGTAGAAATCTCTTCAATAACCACAAAGGATTTGGGAATTAGGGGTCATGGGGGTTTCAATGGGCGCGAGAAATCTACCAAAACCCAGGTGATGAGTGCAAACATGGTGATCCATGAAAAATATGAGCCCTTGATGGATTTTAAGGTCAAATTGTAATATTTTTAGATTTTTTTGATATTACAAATAACTTTGTGTGTATACAAAGAATTGAAGTTAATATCACAATTTCTTTTTCATAGAAAAAAGTATTATATTATAGTTTAACTTAAACAAACAAATTTACCTCTGGCTGATTTTTTCAATGAATGGTTATAATAGGATTATTTCCTTCTCATTTCTCTTACTTTTGTATGAAAATGACCCCATTATGGTGGTTTTGTTAACTACTATGTGGTTTTTGGTTTACTCTAGTTTATGCTTGCATAGTGCTCTATGTGCAAAAATGGGTGGGGACAAAATTAGGTTAGAACCTAGTATTTTTGATAAATGGTCCAATATGCACATAGTTTGAGAGCATTTGTCTTTTGGTGGGCTTACTCCATATATCAAATCCTTGCAAGGTGTGGATACCCTAGTTACTGATGCGTTTGAGGATGGGTGGGATAAATGCATTCTCAAGGTGTATGGTATGGAGTTTTCATTAATAAAGAGTTAGTCATGCAGGTTTCTAGGATGGATGGAAACAATAATAACTTCTAGACAGACAAGAAATATGTTGTATTTTTAATGGATTACTTCTTTCTACCTTGGCAGAAGCCTTGGTTAGAGGTTGTTGAAATTATTATGCAATATGTTAGCCTTGATGGTAAGTTTGGAATCCTTTTCAATTATCATTTTATGATTCTCAACCATTTTTACAATGATAAATGAATTTCTCTCCCTTCTTTTCTATTTTGCCACTTCCCTTAATCATATTATGGAAGCCCATGACAAATGGCCTTGGGCCCTTATTCTTCATGGAGTTGATTCTTAAATTATTATGGAAAGGGACAAATCTATCAATATTTCTAAATAATCTTTTTCTAAAGATCGATGTGGAGTTTAAGAAGAGTATTTGTATGCATTATTACAATGAAGGGGCACATCACGAATCAATCAACATTGATGGGGATGAAGTATATAACATGTAACATAAGAGAAAATATCCTCTATTTTTTTCTCCTAATCATCTTACAAGAAGAAGGTGGTTTCTTTTGAAAAGGAGGACTTGGATTATGACTCATGTTAGGAGTATGTCCCTAACTCACTAGATCACAAGAAGGGAAAGAAAAGATGAAAAGGCCCCATCCAAGGGAAGTCTAAATATGGGAACTCTACAAGAGGGATGCCAATGGGATCCTCTAATCCTACACCTAGAAAGGATAGTTCACCCCCATCCCTTTTCTATTTAAAATTGGAATAGGAGAAGGAAAAACAAGAAAAAATTATTCATATTGATATTCTGGTGGATACAGGTAAGGATACTCCTCTTGTCAAGGGATCTAGTTATAGAGATGAGGCTTCGGTGAGCAGAATATTGAGTAGTGTTCTTGTTATCCAAGACAATATTTTTTATTTTAGTTTAGATGAGTTAACTTCTATGATGTGCAAGTCCTCAAATTCTTAGAAACTTGATGATATTCTAACCAATACCAAGAATATTACTTCTAGTGTTGATGAGCAAAAAGAGGGTCATCAATCCAGAATGGAGAAGTTGGAAACTAACTAGTGGTGTTCAAGTTGTGCACAACAAGGTGGTCAATGTTAGTAAATCTTCTTTGATAGACACTAGGGAGGATTTGAGGAAGCTCAATGAGCATGTGGAGGAAGTTCATCACATTTCCAAAGGTTTTTCTCTTATTTCTAGTTCTAAAGCTCTTACTACTAATATAGGTTTTTCTAAAGATAAGAAGAAGAAGAATGCTACCAATATTAGTCCAGAGGATCCTAGTACTAATGTTGACCCTAAATCTAATTTGGGTACTACTATGTGATAATGAATAAGGACCAAGGTCCTACTCCTCTTGATAACATCATTTTGAAAGTTAAGGATATTAACATCATTACCATTAAGAAAAAATAATATGTAGCTATATGTCTTTAGTTATGTTATGGGATTTTTTCTCTATTTTTTTGGATATTAGGTGGCATTTGGTTCTTATTTGGGGTTTTGTTTTATCTATTTTGAGTTCAATGTTTATATTTTACATTTTGAGTTTCTAGTCCTTGTAAAACCAATTTTCCTAGATAGTTAAAGAAAATATCATATTTCTCACATATTATTATTTAAGAATTTAGCTATTTTAAAATTTTAGTTTATTGTGAATATTGATATGATTTTATTTTTCTTTCAAAGTCCTTAAACCATTCTAAGAAAAATGACCTGTGATATTTGTAATTGTAAGCCTTGGAAAGTGTTAATGAAGCCAAGTTGTTGTATTCCCAATATGAAGACTAAATCTAGCCAAGGGAGGAGAGATTTAATACTCTTGACACCCTTCAAGTACACTATGAAAAGGGATGTTTGATAATTGGAGAGAGGAATTATAGGATTCTAAATGTTTGCAAGAGGAAAGATTTTTTGGTTACTTCTGGTTTAAGCACATAATGTTCCTTTCACTAAGCAATATTGGTGGGAATTGCATAATCATTTTGAGTAGATTGAAAGCATTTCAATATGAGTTATGTTGGAGAGAACAGTGATGATAGATTTATGAACTAAATGTATCAAAACAATGCAAAATTCAAGAGATAAATATTTTATTAGAGAATATATGAAGTCTATGCATCTAATAATTAAAGGTGTCCTTTACTTGTGAATTTTGCATTTACATTTGAATAGGTACTTATTTTTCAAGATGAAAATCTCATCCTTTTTTATCATATTTTTTCCACCCATTATTCATTAAATGCTTGGTTTAATTTTTATTATGTACTCTAGTACAAAATGAGCTATTATTTATTGAATATTGAGCCATCAATTGATATATTGCATAGGAATACAAGGAAGAGACACTATTGGAATGATAGAAAAGAGCTTAACAATGAGGCACTACTACACAATAGAGGGTTCAAAGACATTATTTTAATTTTGTCATTAATACATGTTTTTATATTAAAAACATATTTTGACATATTTAAATTAGAAAAAAAATACAAGAACAAAAGGCAGTATTATTAGGCTACATAACTTTTACTTCATTTTCTCCATCTAATTACGGCATTGAACTAGTTATTATCTATGATCTCATCATTTTCTCTGCTAAAAAATGATAGAAATGCAGTGATTAATGGCAGGAATGGATAGTAACCAAAGCAAAATCATGGAAATGCAATGATCAATGGCATGAATGGGCATTATGGCCATGGTGGGAAGTCATTCCATTAAATATTTTGACCAGGGTATATGTAGCATCATATTTCATATTTTGATGTCCTAGATGTCTTCTTTAACCTTTCTACATGCAAACTCTTCTTCTTCCTGTAATGCCCCGCCAAGGGATCCAAAGAATTAACCTAGAATTTCACTAAGCTTGGTAACATTTTTTTTTTACATGAAAGTAAATACCATACATAACTTATTCACAATAACGGAAGCAATAGCAATGTCCATCTGAAAAGTAAACATAACATACATAACAGATTACATTCTTTAAGATCCCTTAACGTTGAATTACATACATGAATCCATCTAGTACAACAACCACATGAAATAATAATGATAAGTACAATGTTCATACATTACATTTCCAAATGCTCAATCATCCACTGTACATGTCACAGGGTATGAAGGCTTAAAAGAATATACATATGTGAAATAAGGTACATCATCCTATTCTAATCCATGATACATCAAAGACAATCACATGATACACATGATACATCATCATAGAAGACATATACATCCATCATAAAGATCAAACAAAATAAACTAAGTGCACAGTTCCTCCCAACTGTTAATAGCATCATTAGACCATCGTGGGCCCTAGCCATCCCTCCGTGCGTAACATCCCAAAGCACCAAAGGGATCATCGGTATTAACATAGTAGGAATGTCACTCCTAACATATACAACATCATATGTAGAAAGTAATCTAACATGAAAATATAAGCATAAGATAACATCATCTAACATATGCTAATCATCAAATGAAAGGATACATATCCACCATCACGAAGGACGCATTAGCCACGAGGTCTCGATGAATCTCAAATGATAAGAGTGAAAAATACACTACCACCCGACCGCGTGGTACCTAAGTGGTCCACTCCCACCGTGCTGAGGAGATAATCTCAAGTCCCAAACAGGCTATCCATAACACATAGCACAAATCTCTATAGTCCAGGAATCCTAAAAGTATACTAACTCATAGGTTCCAATCACGAAACTGACATCTACTTCCCAGAGGCACACAATGACATGTAGGAACCTACTATGCAAGCGGGAAAGTGTCATCGCAATTATCACATACAAGTTACCCTAGAAGTTAGCTAAACTCCACGGGTCCATACCGATTTCATGCGGCCACTAGTATCCTCTCATACTGACGAGGCATACTACGGAATGCAAGGTTGCAACCATGCGTCTCACTACTCCCATCCTAGCCAGTACAAGCACTCAAGGCATGGGCGAGAACAAAACACTTATCTTTTTAGGTTCATTTTGTTAGTATTAGGTGTGAATGTTATCACTTATTAATCCAACTTACAATGAGTTACCCTGGCAGCCTCTTAGGGCCCCGGCCCCCATTGCAAGCCACTTCCCGTCACTACATGCAGATATCCTACCCTAATGCTCATGGACTCATAAATCTCAAAATCACAAAAGATAATCCATAAAATCATCAAATATGCATAAAAGCATCAAATCTCCATGAGAAAACATCCATAGAAAAATATGAACACAATAGCTCTCTATTGGCAATTGAAGTATCACTGATAATCAAAGTATCCAATGGTTCTCAATAACCAAAATATATATCTCAATCATACTGATCGAAGACTCCAGAAATGGTTGAGTCAAACATGTCACAACATGACATCATCATGAATAAATCCACATCTCAGTCCCATCATGGCGACTAGAAAATAATCAAAGATAACTGATCGATAACTCAAAAATGATTAGCTCAATTGTCTCATACACATACATCTCAGCTTCACACACATGAAGACTGATGAACAAATACAAATAGTAAATACAAACATTTCATAGAGCATACAATCACATTACCATGGTTGGGCTTATAAAGATCGAGACCAAATAAGATCAACATGCCAACACATCTCATAACCCCCGAGCCTCTGGTAACAACCTAGGACTGGTCAACACTAGTTAAGCCAAAACCCAAAACAAGAAGCATATAGAATACACGATGCAAACACATGTTTTGGTTTTGCTAAGTTTTCAAATTTGAATTTAGAAGTCTCAGTTTACGTATTCCCAAATTATATTAAGTGGAGAAATTTCACGTTTTTCCTAACCCATGTATTTGTTTGATAGATAAAAGTTTCTCCTCAAAACTATTAGACTCTATTTGCTAATTGTACTAATAATATTTTTTCTATATAAACGTTTTTTGAAAAAGATCCCTATCACCAAACCAATAAGACTCATTGTAGATTTTAACATGAATAATCTCCAAATTCTTAACATTATCATCTTCATTAAACAACTCTAAAATTGTTTAATATATATTAAATAGTATTCAATATACATTATAAAAATTCAACTATATTAAAATCTCTTTTCTTTTAATTTTCTCTCATTTAAAAAATCCATTTACTTAGATTGACTAATAATTAATTACACTTCTTCTACTATTAACTAATTTTAATTAAATTTGATTTAATTAGATTAGATAATAAACCATATAAAACTAATGCATATTAATAAAATTCTAATAAGGGAAGATTGCAATAATATCTTTAATCCATTCCATGCTTTGGTATATTATTTTTTTCTTGTGAAGTTTTAGCATAAAGAACTCTTGGTTATGGAAAATGGAGAAATATCTGTCCATGAATAAAACAGTCTCAGTATGACGGCCATATCTCCCTAATGAACCATTGGATTGGGCTGAAATTGAAATATGTTGGAGAGGGCCAAGTCGCGCCAATTCTAACTGGAGAGATCGAATAAATTAGATCACAATAAAAAGTTATGAATGACTGAGTTCGGGTCTATCCAAGGGGCAGCGACAGGGCAGTTTGTGATGAATTAAAAATTTCCTCTTAAAAATAATTGTTCTCTAAATTTAACCATAAAAGGGTTTATTTATATGCATCTAAAAATATAATTGATAGAAAGATTACATCTAATCATTCAAATTTTCACCATAAAACTTCTATTTTAATTCCAAATCTTGTCTTTCTAATTTAATATAAATTCGAACCCAAATCTGGTTCATATCTAATTATTTCTCCTTAATTGGATCTAGGGTTTTTCTATTGTTTTCTTCTCAACCAAATAGCATATCTAAATTCCAATTTCAAATTACAGATTCAACCATAGAGAAGTTTCAGACAAATAAAACAGACATGATGAAGACAGGAATGCATGATGCAGAAATAGCATAAGTAAAATCACAAGAATCTACTCGGATTCTGATGCTAATTCGCTCTTCCTCAAAAAACCTGCAAAGCAAGCTCCCTTTTTTAGAGTTCTTGAGTCCTCCAATGCTCCAATTTCTCTCCACCCTCTCCCTAAGCTTTTATGAATGCCTGAATACAAAGAGCTCTCAAAAAACCTTTGGAATGCTTCTTGAAACCACTGAAAGGTGTCACCAACTAAGCATGGGTCTTTTCCAATTCTTTTTGATGAGTCATAGAATTGTAGACACCTTGTGCTTAATTAATGCACTAACCCCCGTGTTGTTGACACATGTTAATTCCCATACAAGCTTATAACTCCAATAATTTATATTTAAATTTTATAACTTTTATTATTATTATTTTATTTATTACTTTATTATTATTTTATAATTATTATTAATTTTAATTTCTAGTTTTCTTTTATTTAATTCCTTTTCTCAAATAATTCACATTACAATCAAAATATCAAAGATCATGATATTTTATTAATTTTCTCAAATAAATAATTTATTAATTAAATCTATTTATTAAGACTTAATTAATGGAAAATTCACCATAGACCTCCAAGATAAAATATGAAAACCCATCATAGAACAAATCATACAAAATAAATGTAAAGGGTTAAAAATCACGAAATATGTCATCCAACACATTCGGTGGGTATTCAACTTTGATAATTGTCCTAACTCACTAGGACAAATGGTTTTTAGGTTTGGGATTTGGACTTGAGAATTTATCTCTCTTCTCTTATCATTGAGATAGTATAATAGGGTACGCTCATCCTGGCAATTCAGGGAAGTCGATACCTAGTACCTGCAACCTGTAGAAAAACTATGCATGTACATACAATATATAATGCTAAGCTAAACAAACAATGGTAGGAAATGGTGCATCATGTAGATCTCGACTAAGCAGGTGACTACGACTCCCTTCCTTAACCACATCAGAAATGCCATACAATAAGAAACCACGCACACCATACACATGGAAGTGTGGGGTAAGTAACCATAATAAAACACATGAGATAATAAACCATCTAAATAATCATCATTAATAACTGAAAATGATGTAATGATCATCATACATACATGAAATGTAAAGTCTAAATGATCTCATCATATATCAACTGAATCCTTATCATAATATCTGATAGTGTCAAAACAACACCACTAAACCATCAACATAAAACTAGTCTACATAGTCTGATAACAATAAGTCTAGAAAAGATGTGAACGAGGGTAGGCACTACACTTCCAATCATGTATCAACGTATTGATCCAATTTCAGCGCCCATGTAGCAACTTGTCTTTTGTCTCACACCTATTATGCTTCCTTTCGTCATCTCCACATGACGTATGCCCTTCAATGGAGAACCCAAATAGTAGTACTGACACTAAAATATTCTTTCTTTTCACATTTTTAATATTGTACTTTTTTGTTTTCAGATATTGGGGTTTTTATTTTCCTACTTATATTTCAAATAGATTTAGCCAGATGATGGAGAATTGTTTCAGATCTAAGCACTTTATGCTAAAGATTATTAACTATTTTTGAGGGCCTTTGGGTTTGGAACATATTGTAGTAGTGGATTTGCTCTTATAAGAGGGTTTTAGCTATAAAAAAAAATATTTTGATTTTTTTCTCCCTAACTAGGGTTTTCTTCTTTATCAAACTCTAAAATGGGAGGAAACAGTAAAAGACTCTATCAATGGCTAGTGCCTAGCTGCAAAGGCTGTGTCATTTGTTTGAGAAGATAGATAGAATATCAGTCATTTAACCTAGGTTTTGTTCTTCTTCCTATCTTGCAGGATGCATAACCTTTATCCAACATGTCACAAATGGAAATTTGAAGGCTTTATTCAATGCTCACTCTCCAATTTGGAAAAAGGGTTGTAATGAGTATAATTAGTGGAGAACTAATTTGGTGATTTATGTATCTCGCAATGAGTTCTTTACCCTTGTCAGCTTGTGTCAATTTTGTATCAAATGTTTATGACTTGATAGACCCCTACACATGTATTATCTTTATCATCAGAATAGGTTCTTTCCTAGAATGTCCCATGCTTTATTTTTGTATGGCCCTTAATTGCTCTAATCCATGCAAACATCACCATATTTATGTCCATTCTTGTAATTTTATATAATTGCAGCCCCGTGGGACAATATTTTATATGAATGCTTCAAATATCCTCAACACCTTGGCTTCTATTTATCATCCAACCATTAGATATGAGATTAATACCTTCAAAAACCATATTTCTGAATATATTATTTTTAGAACCATATAAACATATAAATGGTACACTGAAGCAAGCATCACTAATCTATAGCTTGAGGCAAAACTCTCCAGTGGCATGATTATTGCCCCTATATCTTCATAGATCTAGATAAAATCTATAAAATACCGAGTTGAATCAAAGATTTGAAAAAAGAAACCAAGCTTTTTTAGATTTTTATCCTTAAGAGACTTTTATCCTTAATAAGACCTTAGCGCTAATGATATTTACAATCATATCATTAATTTTGGTCTTGATATGTCTAGTCATTGGGGAAATACTTCTAAAATATGGAGAATACAAGAGTAGAGAATTGAGCTCCCAGTGTAACCATTCTATGTTTTTGAGAAGAAAGTACAATAACACAGTAAGAAAACAAAAATAGGTACTTTGTGATAACTATCTATGACTTTATGCTCATTATACAATAGATCGTAGGTATCCAAATGGTAACTGGTATTACATTGATGGCTCTTCTAGACCATTGAACTATGGATCATATGGGCATGTATGTGGTTATGACTTAACTTGCTATGGAGAAAAGTGAAATTTTTTTCCATTGGTAATACTCACTATGAAAGTTCAATATGTTCCATAACGAGAAATGCTCATTTGGTATCTATAAGGAGACTATGAATAAATATAAACAACAAAAAAGAAAAAAGAAAACCCTAAAGTGTGAGCAATTGTATTCTCTGAATACCCTAGATGCACAACACACAAGCCCTATTGTAAAAATGTGCCTAAAATTGGTGGCAAGGTATTGTTGAATACTTTTATTTCTAGTTCTCTAGTTATTAGGTAAACTAATTTACATTAAACCTTTTTTACGATTCAATAACATTCAATAGAATGTTTTGTGTTTGATGGTTGGAGTTTATGAAGATTGATGCATGCACTAGTTACCAAGAATATTAAACAAGTTCACTCCAATTTCCCCTTAACTCCAACTCCACCATTTGTTTCAATCTATATATAGTTTGTGATTTGATTAATCATGCACCACTCCTCCAAATGCATTGTTAGCAATTGGTTATCTTAGGCATGCATAGTCTTTTTCTTGCAGTTTATTTTTGATGTCCACTATAGTTTGCATATGTTTTCCTTAAATAAAATAGTTCATAAATCAGTCAAACTACTATGAAAAGCAGTGGAGTATAGTTTACTTACCATAATTTCTTCTTTCAACACAAGGTTTGTGGTGACATCTCAAATAAAGAGAGTAGCGATGTAATGAAAAGCTAGAGTAATAAAAACTAAGTTTTCTATTTTAAAATAGAGTCTGCTCTATTCAGAATACAGAGCTCTCTTCTTCTTTTTTGATGTATTGGTATTTTTTAATTATTCTTTTTGTTGTTGTTGTTGTTTTTTAGTTTCTACAATTTAGATCTGCGTGTTTGATGGTTGGAGTTTAGGTCCCTTCTTGAGGTGTTTTATAGAAACATTATAGCTGCATGTAAAAAATGTGAACATCTTAAATGTATTTTTTTTCTTGTGTGGCTGGTGAGGCTCTAGGCTCAAATGTCATCTTACATTGAAGGCCTAAATGTAAAGAAATTGTACAAAAATAATTTGACTTTTAGTAGGTAGGGAATAATAGTGCAAGTGTGTATACATGATAAATGAAAATGTGCATTTGAATCTGAATCTAGGAACTAGGCATTCTGCCATGTTTGAATAATATAGAATTCAAAATGAATTTTTTGCATCTTTCTATTTTAAGTTGGATAGTGTCTAAGTTTGGCGTGTTGCAATAAAATTTCATTTGCCTTTGCCTTATATTTAGCTAACTAGGTTCAAAAAATCTATCCAATGCAAGAGTGGTAGAGAAACCCACTCAATAAGAGAGCTGTCACTTTACCAAATGATCTTGTGCAGCTCCATGCACATTGCCAGCTTATGAAAAGTATACAAAGTAGCACATTAAGAATTGTCACTGGCCCAAAAATAGTAAAAACTCAACAATATACTACTTTTGTTGCAAATGTTGAAGTTAACATAGTGCATTTATTAACCTTAAAAGGTCAAAATTCCCATTTATGTTGAATTTTCAACATGATTGAGTGTTGACACATTTTCTAGGTTTCTATCATTGAGAATTTTGGGCATTGATTATGTGTGTGTGCACATGTGCTAGCTAAATTTCCAATTAATATTAATATTCTATTCAATAAATATGTCCCCTATTTACTGAGGTGGAAAATCTAGAATTAGCCACTTATTATTATAGTTATTGCACTAGTAGAATCATTAATTTGTACTTATGGTAAAAACATGCTTTCACTTTGTATACTCCAATATAGAGTTTATTGTCTCAGGTCAGATGTCAATACTTGTTTGTTTGGGGCATTAGTATATGATTGGTTTCTTTAGCCATGCAAACATAATACAATTTAATCATATGTGGAGAAATGTCTAATATAGATATGTTGCATTTGGTAATTATAATTTGCTTGCTAACCCACAAATAGTAAAAACTCAACAATATCTTTCTTTTGTTCCAAATGCAGAAGTTATCACAGTGCATTTATTAACCTTAAAAGGTCAAAATTCTCATTTCTATTGAATGTTTAACATGATTGAGCGTTGACACATTTTCTAAGTTTCTATCATTGAGAATTATGGGCATTGACTATGTGTGTGTGTGTGTGTGTGTGTGTGTGCACGCACGCGCGCGCGCGCGCGTGTGCGCGCATGTGCATGCTAGCTAAATTTCCAATTACTATTGATATTCTATTCAATAAATATGTCCCCTATTTACTAAGGTGGAAAATCTAGAATTAGCCACTTATTCTTATAGTTACTGCACTAGTAGAATCATTAATTTGTACTTATGGTAAAAGCATGCTTTCACTTTGCATACTCGAATATAGAGTTTGTTGTCTCAAGTCAGATGTCAATACTTGTTTGTTTGGGGCATTTGTATGTGATTGGTTTCTTTAGCCATACAAACATAATACAATTTAATCATGTGTGGAGAAATGTCAAATATAGATATGCTACATTTGGTAATTATAATTTCTAGCTCCTAAAGTGGAGAAATGTGGAACAATATGTATTACTTAAGTAAACTTCAAAAATAATTTCATATTTGTTATTGCATAGCATCAAATAATGAATGATTTATCAACATTCAAATGCCTATTTTCAATTCAATCTTCTTTGATCAAGGAATAAAAATACCCAAAAATATGCATCACATTTGGGCATGATTCTACTTTTTATATCTATAATTATATTAAAAAATATTATCATTTGGTTTTGATTAAGGTGGTCAAAAATACACCTACTTTTTATTTTTACCCTAAAATTTTTGTAGTACTACTTTAAAATCCAAACTTTTAACCAATCAAATTTTTTTTCCCTAGATAAGGCGTAGTAGTTTAGAAACTACATATTTTTTTTCGCAAACAATTTCCTATAGATTATTTTCTCACAAATTTTTGATATAAAGTCCAGAACCACTTTAAAATTATGTGTTAAGTTGACATAACCCTGATTTGCTAGTTTTTCATTACCACTTAAGGCCATAGTTTGGTTGACCATGATCCTGCACATACTCATAAAGGGACCTGCTTTTGGCTTTGTACTAATGATGGACTTCTAGGTAGAACAACCATGATTTTATTTCTAAGCTACTACAAAAAATATTTTTTGTAGAACAAAGTTATATTGTCATTTGATCACTACCCAAATGATGTCTATGAAAGAAAGAAAGAAATCCTTAACTCAAAAGAAGATTCAGATCATAGGGGTGTTTCTCTAGTTAGCTCCTTAGGGTTTTTCCCTAGTCGGCTAGTAAGGAGGTTTTTTTTTAAAAAAAAAATTGTATATAAATATGAGTTTCATTTTTTACAATTTGCATTTATGTGAAATCAAATTATTGGTTTTTGAATTGGGAAGAAAGAAATATTTGACAAAATTCAACCTATTTTCGAATTTTGGAGGAAGAATTTACGACATGGGCAATAAAGATAAAAGAGCAAGTAAATATTCACGAAGAAGAACTAAGGAACAAGAAGATGAAAATCGTCAAAAAACACTAGCAAGATACTATCTTAGATCAGGTACACATGCACAATCGTTTTTCCAATTTATTTAATTAGTTTATTTAGTTAGGATTAGAGTTTAAATCCAATTAGGAATATGATATTTATCTTAAATTAGCATTACTAGATTAACTTAATATTAAGAGTTTATTTGAAATTATGTTCATATTTAGGCCATTAGGGTTTATTCAATTATGTCCATATTAATCCTTAGGGTAAATATTACATTAGGAATAAATTTAAATTATGAATTTATTAAGTACATGGGAATTACCTTGTTTATTCAATTATGTTAATAATTTATAGTCCATTAAGGTTTATTAGATTATGATTAAATTTAAATAAATGAATTCATTTAGGACATATTCAACCAGGACAACCTACTGACATTGGAGAAGGTTCATCCCAAGTTCAAACAGGTACATGTGCATCTCTTGCAAGTATATAATATAGATCTCTCTACAATTCTAGGTCTCTATCAAACTTTATATCTTTAATTTTTAAATTTAGTGAGCCATATTTCCCCTTATAAACTCACTTGATTTTATTTGTTATATCGTGCACATGCAACTCTAGTAGATGATGAAAATGTTGGACATGAGGAAATTGAAGTTGAAGCAATGGATATTGAAGAAGGACCATCTGAAGGTTAGATAATTTAATCAAGTATATAGTATTTCACTCAAGTTAAACATGTATATGTGTATGTACATATATGTCCCCTAAAGAGATTGTATCTTAAGACTTTGTTTCATTTTTTCTTGTGCAGCTCGAGATCAAACAACAAATGAGAATGTTTATTTAGCTCAAAGATTGAAGAGAAAAATTAATCATAGAAACATAGATCATTTAACTGAAATGGATGTGGAAAAATTGAAAGAATGTGCTAATCAACCAACACATAATATGAAGAGGAAATTGAATAAAAATTCTAAAGACATAATTGCACAATTTGAGAATCTATCAACAGTGGAGAAAACTCAACTATTATCAATTTCACTTCTTAAAGATGAATTAAAAGAGCCACTGAGACTATTGGGTATAGATGCAAGTATAAAAAAGAGGAGGACTTCTAAACTAGAAAAAAATATTTTTGAAAGTGTTAAGGAAGGGTTACATTCCATGGGGAAAAAAACTAGATCTGCAGATAAATCCATTGCATGAAGAGTGATATTGACATCTATTTTAAATAAGAAAACATCCCAAAATAGATAGATCTCTTCATTATCATCTCATTTCAGGTATAGTTGGAAGACAATACTACATTATCTGAAAAGGAGAAACAATTTGAATGATAGTACATTAGAAGGCAATTGGGCACTAATGTGTAGAGCTCCTCGATCTGACATGATTAGGGAAATAGTTAAGAACTTAGTTATTCAATTTTGGATTGATAATACTCGTCCTTCACCAAATAGAAGAGATATCATCAAGTAGAGGATTTGGCCTAAGGAATATATTCAACACGCAAAACATTGGTTGGATGTCACTCAACATGAATTGTATCTCTCATTTTGTAATTTAAATCCTAACATAAAGATTGGACAAACAATGTTTGAAAGATTGAAGCCCTATTTTGTGAAGATAAATAAATCTTTTGAAACATGTTGTTGTCGATATCATCTTGAATTTGATTTGTACTATGAAGGGTTTCAAAAGATGATAGAAGAAAGTGGTGGAACTTCTCAAAATACTTTTCCTAAACGACCGAGTCAATTCATAACATCAATCTTATGTGACAAACCAAATGATTGTGGAATAAGTGAAATAGATTACATAAGAGGAACTTGTGAAACATGTGGTAACTTGACTAAATTTCCTTTGAGAGAAGAAGATACTAATACAACAAGGATGGTAAAATGTAAGAGATATAAGTACATAAAGTCAGAAACCAAAACTGGAAAAGAATCAACAAGGTTAGAATATGTAGAGGATGAGATATCAGCTAGAGAATTTATGTCAAATTTTTGTAAATTGATTCAACCATATATACACCATGCATTTTTTGCTAAGTGGCAAGCAGAACAATTTCAAACACTAAGAGAAACTTTCCCACTCGAAACAATTCTATCTGTTGTTGACTTTGCAGAGAATTACTCTTACGTATCTCAAAAACAACTTCAAGCAGAATACTACTATACAGAGCAGGTTACTATTATGGTTCAAGTATCTTATCGACATGCACAAATTGATCTGGATGGTGTGGAAAGTACAGAGCACGAGTCATTAAAAAAGAGTATCACTTTTAGATTAGTGATGACAAAGAACATGACACACATTTTGTGGAACATTGTTTTAAGACATTTTTTGAATATTTGAAAAAAAAACATTAAAATAGAAAAATATTTTGTATGGTCAGATGGGATTGCAGCACAATTTAAATTAGCTAGACCATTTTATGCATTATGTAGATATCATCAATACCTTAATATACCACACATTTGGAGTTTTTTTGAGAGTGGACATGGAAAGGGTGAGCATGATGGTGCAGGGGCTTGTATCAAACATGCTTTAAGAAAGTATCAAATGGACTATAAAGGATATCACATTAATAATGCTCATGATGTGGTTGAGTGGTGCAAAACACATTTTTCGGTGCCAACAAATGTAGATAACACATCATCACAAGCAGATCGAGTCATACCATTTAGAGTGTTTTGG
Organism: Cupressus sempervirens; assembly: GCA_028749045.1. Taxonomy (NCBI): domain Eukaryota; kingdom Viridiplantae; phylum Streptophyta; class Pinopsida; order Cupressales; family Cupressaceae; genus Cupressus; species Cupressus sempervirens. Next base: position 124,478,597 of record CM053784.1, read on the forward strand.
GAGGTATCAGGTATATATAAATTAATTTGTTCATATTTTTACATTGAATCTTAAATTTATATTTAATATGTTACCTTAGATGATCTCTAACTAAATTATGGACCTTGTGTACATTCAAGTGTTGATAGAAGATCAATGCATGCATGCAAGAGGGTAGAGAAGACACGATCTTTACATTCAGTTATGAGTACAAATAGTAATGTGTGGTCATTGTACACAAGAGAATACTCATGTTTTTGTCCTAATTGTATTGGTGAAGACTATGGTGGTTGCATTAATTAAGAACGTGGATATGTGGGTAAATGGACTTTGGTGCCACTAGATGTTATTAATACGAATGAGTTTGAGGACGAAAACTATGATGATATTCCATTGATTTCTAGTGATTATAACCATATTTCAGGATTGATCAGAGTTGGTATGTATTAACTATATATATACCTAGATCATGTACATGTATACATTTTTCATAATTTCGGTTAATTTTTATTATATATATGTACTTATGTAAATGACATGTATCTAGAATTTTGACATATATAAGTTTGTGTAGGAAATGTTTTTGCAGTCATGGTAGAATCAAAAAATGTAGAAGGTGTTCGCTATTATTTATTACGTTGCACCATGGAAAGAGAGAAGCTAACAAAGACTGAAATAAGTGATGAAATTATTTTTCCCACAGGTTAGTATATAGTTGAATTATGTATATATGTATGTCAAGTATCTACATGTTTTTAATGAATTCAAATTCTTTGATTTAAATTCAAGATTGATGTATTTTTTAAATGTGTACATGTGCAGGTTCTGTTGTTGTACAAGGAACATATTTGAAGCAAATAAAAGTACTTACAAATGCGATTCATTTCATTGATTATCAACCTAACAATAAGGTATATCAATATAGTAACCATGTTATTGCCACTGGTCTAACTCTTCATCTAGTCAAAGGACCTAGAATACGTAAGTGGAGGCTCCATATTGATGATCATGAGAAAATATTAAATGTTATCCAAGAATGAGCTGATCCACTTGATATGAGATAGAAACAACTCCTAATTTGAAATGTAACTCAAGAACAATTTGAAATTTGGTTCAAACTATTTAAAATTTGGTTGAACAATCATTTGATCAATTTGAAATTTGGTGGAATAACTAATTTTCTAAATTGAACTTTTACTCTTTCATTTTGAATTTTCTAAAGTAACTACTTATAGAAATTATGAACTTATATGTATGTGTGTACACTAATTACCTGACATGTGCACCTTGAGGGAAAGAAATTCGAACACCACTTGTCTTAAGGGGATGAAATTAGGAGTTTGTAAAATTAATTATATTATATTGAACATTCTATTTCACTTAACTTGTCAATTTTAGGACACATGTACGCTTTCAATTTAACTAATTAGGACATATGCTTTCAATTTTAGGACATGTGAGCTTTCAATTTTAGGACATGTGAGCTTTCAAGTTCAAATTGCGATTTGTTTAACTAAATTTTGAACATGTACATGTTTTAAGTTGGACTTGAATTAGAACATTGGGCTTAAGGGGATAAAATTCTAGGATACATGTGTACTTGAATTAAAATTTCACTATGATTAAAATTTGAAATGTAACTCAAGAACAATTTGAAATTTGGTACAAACTATTTGAAATTTAATTGAACAATCATGTCATCAATTTGAAATTTGGTGGAATAACTAATTTTCTAAATTGAACTTTTACTCTTTCATTTTGAACTTTCTATTTCATTTAACTCAAGTCAATTTTAGAACACATGTACACTTTCAATTTAACTAATTAGGACATGTGCTTTCAATTAAATTAGGACATGTGAGCTTTCGATTTAACTAATTACTTGACATGTGAGCTTTCAAGTTCAAATTGCAATTTGTTTAAACTAAATTTTGAACATGTACACATGTTTTAAGTGGGACTTGAATTTTAGAACATTGGGCTTAAGGGGATAAAATTCTAGGATATGTGTACAAATAAAAGGGATGAGTTCTATAGATTTACTCGAGTTAGGAATTATGTACAACTAATTACCTGATACTTGAACATTTAATACATGCATGATATATTACCAGACATTTAAATTACATGAACTATATATATATATATATATATATATATATATATATATATATATATATATATATATATATATATATATATATATATATATATATATATATATATATATATATATATATATAAAATCAATATATTAAACATGCATGTACATATCTAAATAAATTACTTACATATTAGATAGAAACAATTTATAATATACTAGATCTAGATCTAGTATGTATGTACATTAGATTCCACAACATAATGTAACATGTATTAATCATCTTGAGAACAAATAACAAAAACATGTATCTATCTAGAGATCTATGAGAAGATAATATCAAATATAAATAGCGTGCACACATGTAGACATGTAAATCCAAGTACATCTATATCAAATCAAATATAAATATAACATGCATCATGTGTGTATATAAAGTGTCTATCGAATATATATGAATGTCTCTCTAGATGAAAGTCTACAACAAATCATCTAGATAAAAATAACTATAGATCATCAGGTGCAGGACTATCATCACCACGCCTCCTCACAACACACTCTGAAGATTGACTAGTATCAAGGTGCTCACTAGGATGTGCTGACCCCTATATATAAATTCAAGAGAAAGTGATATCAATACATACATACATTTAATCAAGAGAAAGTGATATTGAAATTTACATGTACACATAATCAAAACATAAATAAACATTACCTGTCCACTATTGACATCATCCAATGAGTCTCGACAATGTACATGATCTGGCATCAAAGCTAGAGTAAAAAGAGGCATGTCCCCCTACATTGTACATGTGCACGTGCAACACATCAAATTAAAATTTGTCTACATGTGATTACATTTGAATCTACGTGCATGATATACATACATGTGCACACATGCACATGTCTAAATTAAATTAGTTTGAAATGATTGAAATTTAACATGAACAAAAACAAATTTACTTGTGTAGATGGTGGCATCTGATAATACTCGAACTGCCTAGCATTGATCGTGTCCACTAATGGATCCAAATTTTGCTGCATCGCATCAAGTTTAATATTTGGATCTACGCAGGCCCCATGACTGGTGACTGGCACATGTCCTAATAATGATGAGTCAAGTGGACTATGTAGATGAGATGGCATAGAAGTAGACTCATCACGTGTCAACAAGTCCATCCATCCTGTGGTCGACAAGCTCAAATCAACATCATCAAGGCCCACACCTAAACTCTGAGCCTACACTGTAACACTGGTTGAAGGGTCTGTGGTATGTATATGTCTCTCTGGAGCAAAAGAGTGGTCAATAGATGGATCATCACGTGCACTACCACCATGACTACTACCTAATCGATGAGAGGAATATGGTTGAGGATGTGTCCTAGTACTACAATGGACACGACCTCGAACATCTGATATGGGTATGCTAAGATGCTTTGATACAAATCTATATGTATCTAATAGATCCTCAGCGTATCTCGTGCCAACACTCCAATGAGACTCTCTAAGCTAGCCATTGAAGGGATGCCTACTGCACTGTACAAGTCTCCTAAAGATGAAGCATAGGATGATGATCTAGAACACCAACAAGACATCAAATACTGATCAACCTCATCACTCGAAATAGATCTGATAGCTGTTGCAATCTCTCCAACTCCCTGAAGGACCCCACATAACTGAGTGTTACACATGGCCTCATCAGTTGATGGACCTCACACAGGGGAAATAGCAGGTGCCCTCTCTTCTACAATCGATCTATGTACCAATGGGGGATGACCTGGCTACCTATCAGCCAATCTACCACACCCCTGTCCTAAATGTCCTAGTAAATCTATGTAGTTCACTGCCCTGCATAAGCGAACCTCTGCATAAAGCTATTGGGCAAAATAGAGTGGAATTTGGTCATTATTTGGATAATGACCATGGGCAGCAAGGAAGCGTGGGTATATCAATGCAGCCATCTGTGGATCTGTACACTTAAGGGGAGAATACCCCTTCACATACTTTTGTGAAAGATAATGAGGGAAACATTCCCTCTTTAGGACATCTTTGGGCACCAAGCCCTACACCTCCTGGAGTGAAAGATCAGAGGAGACCTCTCCTCTCTTACTATTAAGGATAGTCTGTATAGTATGTGCAGAATATGGGGCAACGCCATGAATCTCATCTCGAATAAATGTCAGGCTGCGTAAGATACTCTGGCATGTACCACTATAAACACTGGAGCATGTGCCACTAGTCAAGGATTCCTGAAGTCTATGAATCTCCTGGTTAGTGTGATCATAGAGCTCCTCAGGTGGGATAGGTAGCTAATCACGGGGGACATGCTTATGCTCAGAGCCTGGGATAGGCTGCTCGGGCTCGGGTATGGGCTGTTGCTCAGGGTCTGGGATAGGCTGCTAGGGCCCGAGTATAGGCTGCTCAAGGGGGACAGGCTGCTCGGGGGGGATAGAAGGCTGTTGACCAACCATGTCAATGTATGTAGGTGCGTGTATAATGTGTAAACCTAAAAATTTAAATTAAAATGTATGACATTTAATAAACTTGAAATTTATATTAACATATGTATGTACAATTTGACAAAATTAAAAAACTTACATATCTAAATTGTTTTAATAAAATTAAACATACACGTACATGTCTACATATATATATAAGTCCTAAAACATAAATGAACATATACCTTAAAAGAAAACTAAATTTTAAAACACACATGTTGTTATATATAATGTTTGTAACTCAAGGACCTTTTAAGAACTACATGTGTGCAAGTTATATTTCTATCTAAGTTAGATAGAATGTTCAAAGGTTTTAGACATACATGTGTGCACATAAACTTGTCAAGTGTACAATTTAGGTCCACAAAGTAAATATGTGTGCATATATATGTATATATATCTATATATGTGTATATGTGCATGATATGTATATTTGCACATATATCTGTCATGCACGTGTGTATATATGTGCATACATGTGCATATATATATACACACACGTGCACATGATATGTGCAAATATACATATCATGACACATATGCATGTATATAGATCTATTTATGTACATATATATATAATGCACACTGTATCATTTTGAGACCTTGATATCAATGTTTAATTAGTTTTAGGATTAGGGTTCAATTTGGTTTGTATTGTTTGATTAGATTTACATGCTTAGGTTTCAATTAGGACAAGAGTTAATAAATTGAATTAAGTTTTAAAGTGCTAAATTTGGTTTTAGATATAGAATTATAGTTAGAGCTTTTAGATTAATTCAAAAAAGTTAGGTTTGAACTTTGTTTTAATAAAGTGTTGAATATATTATTGAGTTCTAGTTTACCTAGGTGATTTGGTTTAGTCTTAAGGTCAACGTTTAACTTGGTTAAATCTTAGGGTAACGGTTCAATTTGGTTAATGGTTGGGGAAACAATTTAAGGTTAAATTCAAGGTTTCTACTATTAAGTTGGGATATATAATTAGGTTTATGATCATGGTTTAATTCAATTTGGTTTATAAGTATAATATTAATTAGTTAAGGGCCAGGGTTACCTTTCAATCTAGTTTGATATATTCAATTTGATTTAGGGTTAACCCAGGGGTTAGTTTATTTGAGTGTTAAATATTAAGATATAATGCTTTGATATCACTCATTTTTTGATATGATGAACATGTCGTAAATGACATTTCTATATGATTCTTTTGATATATACACACACACACACACACACACACATATATATATACATACATATATATATATATATATATATATATATATATAGATAGATAGATAGATAGATAGATATATAATGAAAATTTTAAATCCTTCCTATGTAATAAATGATATAATTAGATATGTACAAATGTTTTTAGATTCACATGTGCATGACGTGTAGATGTAGATATGATGCTCCTCTAGGATAATTTAGTTTAAATCATAAATAAGGTTACAATTTTAGGGTTTGACATTTATAAAATTAGTACTCAAGGTAAGATATGAAAGTTATTTAATTATTTATATATTACCTAGTGTAGGTTTTAGCAAATTAAGATTAAGGTTAAGATGATAGCAAGGGTTATAATTAGAGTTAAATTCAATACAAATTGACATTATAGTTAATCCTAAATGATGCTTAACCAAGGAATCGAAAGAACTAATCAAAAGTTTTACTAAGCAAGCAATAACATACATACAATTTAATTTGCATTCCTTAATGAGCACATTTACATTTCATTTTAAATAATTATAAGTACTAAAAGTAAAATAAATCACACATCCACATGAAAGAATATTAACTACTTCAGTTCAATCCATTTAAATAAATTATATACATTTGTTCTGAATGCCACTTGGCAAATTAATTCAGAATGCACAATCATCCACTGTACATGTCACAGGGTATGAAAGGCTGAAAGAATATACACTTATAAAATAGTTTACATCATCCATTTTCAATCCATGAAACAAAGTACAATACAATTTAAGTAAAATCATTTTAAATACTAAAAGTTTTTTGTTTGGATCCCTTGGCGAGTTGTTATGTGATTAAGTACTTAGTTATATATGTTTAGAGTTTTATTTTACATAACTATATGGTTAGCTCAAGATTATAGTTTAAATAATGAATTTAGGTCGAGGTTATATGGTCTAGGTCAAAGTTATATTTATTTGTAAAATTACATGTTTAAACAATGAATTTACATCTAATCTAATCATTCAACATTGTAATAAATACATAAAGTAAACACATTTCAAAACATCTAAATAAACATAAATAAACTTTAAATTAAAAGATAATATTATATATTTAGATCTAATATGGATGTAAAATTATCTTATTTGTGTATTTAGAGATTCACAATGACATTAGAGGCTTAAGCATGAATAGTAAAATAAAATATACAAAAAAAACATATAAATTTTAACTAAAACAATAGAAAAAGGAAAAAACAAATTATTTCATACCCTTTTCGGCAGTCGATAAGGCAGATGCCGGTCTCTCTCCAACTTTCGATTGAAATAATGAGGAGAGAATCGGCTTCGCCCATATATATATTAGCGGCTTAGTGTTTCGATCGAAACTTTGAAACCCATGGGAAAATCCGCTTTCATTTTTTCGATCAAAACTTGACTTAAGTTTCAATCAAAAATTTGACCAGTGCATACTTTTGATCGCAAGTTACTTTCGATAGAAAGTAAGAAATTTCGATCGAAAATTTCATGAAAAGTATCAAAATTATATGGATAATTTTTCGAGTCTGGACTTTTTTGGAGGAATTTCTTCCTCCGAAAAAGTGTAACCCACTATTGTGAGTTCACCCAATATTCTTAAACTCAAATAGCCAAAGAGAAAATCGAATGCAGATATAAATTATTATTTTATTCATTCTTTGTGTTACATGACCGCATTGATTTCTCTTTCATTCTCCATTCTATTCTACTCACTCTTCCTTCTTGGGTTGTACATAGTAGTTTTTAAAGATTGTAAGACCCGATAACTAAATTTAAAACTAATTTATAACTTCCCCTTTTAACTGACTCAAAATGACTGATTTTTCATCTGATACTAAATAAACTAGTAAATTATTGTGACAAAACATTTATTAAAAATACTAACATCTACCTGACTTTATCCCACTGACTACATTGACATTGGAAAATAAACATTTATAATGCATATAATTTGTGATGCCCCTGCATCATACTCCCGGGGACAAAAAAATTCAAGTCCCATTGAATTGCTATGACCTTCTTCCAGATTTTCCAATTGTATGGTATCACAATGATCACTGAATTGATGTTGCTTGTCATAACATGCTGAATACAATCATCATGGTAAACATCCTTCTTGACATGTGTAGTGCTGCCTTCTTCAAATTCTGGAACAAATACAGTAGGCACCATCATATCACCTGCATAAAAATACCAATCAACACTCTGATCTTCTTGCTATTTATATATCTCTAAACCATCATAGCAATCAACAAATACTTCATTCTTGTTATTAATAGTCTTCTCCTCATCTTGTAATCCTTGGACTATGTCCATTCCATCTTGATCATTTTTGTCAACATCTCCATCATCTAAGAAAATCATTTCTTCAACCATGCCTGTCATCAACTCTCCCTCATCTAAAAGAACCTTTTCCTCACAAGGTTCAACAACAACCTCTTGTTGTTCACTCTCACTCTCACTCTCTACACCAGCATTCATCTATTGTCCATGCCCTTCCAATAGAATGTGTACCACTTCTTGATCCTTGTCTTTATCAACAATTTCATCTTCATCTACTGCTTGCTCCAAAAGCAATGCTATCCTTTCCCACTTTGCAATACTCTTACTAACTCTTCTCTAAGATTCTTATAACTTTCTTCTTCTTGTTCTTCCAAAACCCTTCTTAGGCTTTTCAACTCCTCTTGTCTCATCCATTCTATTTCTTTCTTTCTTGTTTCTTCTTCCTTCTTTTTTCTTTCTCTTTCTTCTCTCTCCTTCTTACCACCATACAAGTACCCCTTTAATGCCTTAATCATTTCTCTTACACTCCTTGTCGAGAACATCTTCTCAAACCACTCTAGGGTTCATTAGATATCCAACCACCACCTTGGAACACTCTCAAAGGATAGTTCAACTCCAAGAATCAACAAGGGACCTTCAACCTGCCAAATCTTAGATCTTCTTCCCAAACCTTTTGCTGTGCTTTGATACCAATCTAATGTGGAGAACACAACAAAATGATGAATGAGCCCAATCAAAACTCTATGTATTGATAACTCCAAACAAATCTCAAGCAATCAAACATAACTCATTGTATAACCAATTATACTTGACAAAGAAATTTATGATCTCACTGATGAAAATATTAATTAATTTGAATCATTGAACCAAAAGCAAATACCGAAGGCTCCCAATACAATGCATAATATTCTTAAACCCAAATAGCCAAAGAGAAAATCGAGTGCAAATATAAAATATTATTTTATTCATTCTTTGTGTTACATGACCGCATCGATTTCTCTTTCATTCTCCATTCTATTCTACTCACTCCTCATTCTCGAATTGTACATAGTAGTTTTTAAAGATTGTAAGACCCAATAACTAAATTTAAAACTAATTTCTAACTTCCCCTTTTAACCGACTCAAAATGACCGACTTGTCATCTGATACTAAATAAACTAGTAAATTATCATGACAAAACATTTATTTAAAATACTAACATCTAGCCGACTTTATCCCACCGACTACATTGACATTGAAAAATGAACATTTATAATGCATATAATTTGTGATGCCCCTGCATCACCTCTTCACCTTTGCTTGCACTGAGGAAGCCTCTAATATTCTAGATGGACTTCCCCGAGGAGTCACTAGTCTCGCTACAGTTGGAAAATCTCACGAGGGTCTCCCCTCTTAGTTGTCCACCATCTTCTCTTTCCCTCGCACTTTCACCATTTGCCTCCCCTCTGCAACCGCACCAGGCATCGTCTTGTTTGGCAAAGTCCCCTATGCCTTTCTTCCCGGGAATAAAGATGTTTCTCAGTGCCTCACCTACACTCCTCTCCTCAGAAAGCCCAACCTTACTCCAAAATGGTATTTCATTCCTGTTATAGGCATCCGAGTGGGTGAAAAGAATGTCGCCATCAACTCCACCAAATTGAAGATTGATAGTTGTTGTGACCAATATTCACATCATCGCCCAAGCCTAGGGCCCCCTTTTGTCTCTTGGTCTTGTCCTTTTGGATTTAGTTCTTGGTAGTATTGGGCTAAATCTTCTAAAGTTCACTCTTTCAAATGAGAATTGGTAAAATTGGCCAGATGTGAAAAGTGTTGTCCATGTGGCTCTGAGAATGGAAATTATTTGCTTGTTTGAGAATTGAATGTCTTGACTTACTATTTTTAGAAATTCTATTATTAGTAAGTCTATTTTTAGTAAATTTCATTGCCTCTTAGATTGGCCTTATTTTGACTTTGGGACAACTTACTATTTTTAGAAAGTCTATTTTTAGTGAGTCTATTTTTAGTAAATTTCATTGCCTCTCAGATTGACCTTATTTTGACTTTGGGACAACTTACTATTTTTAGAATGTCTATTTTTGGCAGGTCTATTTCTGCAACAAGTGAGCTATGGTTGATAAAGAGTCAAAAGGGTACATGTGTCTATATCCAAAAGAATGAGCAAGCATGACAGTCAATCAAAAAAAAAAATGCTTAAGTTTGGAATCACCCATGAAATATCCACAAGTAGAAAGGCATGAAGATAATAGGAAAAATGATTGTTGTGGAATTCTTCCATCATGGACAAAATCCATGATCTCTCAAAAAATCCAGCCTTGGAGAAAAATAGTGGTTGTGAAATTCTTCCATCATGGACAAAATCCATGATCACTCAAAAAGTCTCACCTTGGAGAAAAATGGTTGTTGCAGAATTCTTCCATCATGGACAAAATCCATGATCTCTCAAAAAATCTAGCCTTGGAGAAAAATGGTTGTTGCGAAATTCTTCCATCATGGACAAAATCCATGACCACTCAAAATTTCCATGAGCAAGAGAATTAGAAATCATGGAAGGAAATATGGCTAAGTGTTGGAGATTTGTCCTTCATAGAAGCAAAAATAGCGAAGTGCTAAAAATTCCTCCTTGATGGAAGAAAAAATGCTAGTGTTGGAAGTTTCTCCTTCATGGAAGAAAAAATGGCTAAGTGTTGGAAACTTTCTCCTTCATGGAAGGAAAAGTGGCTAAGTGTTGAAGATTTCTCCTTCATGGAAGAATAAATGGCTAAGTGTTGGAAACTTTCTCCTTCATGGAAAAATGAAAAAGGATTAAGTGCTAGAAATTTCTCCTCCATATCTTGAATTTCACCCTCTTCAAGTGTGTACCCAAGACTGAAAAAATGATCGATGATGATAAAACAAAAGGGGGGGAATTCTTCAAAATGTAAGAAAAGGCATAATAGTGAATTGAAAATATTTGAAGAAAAAGGAGGAGAAAGCTCTAGTTCTAGAAATTCAAGAAAGGTGCTCAAATCCAAAATTCTAATACCAAGATCAAAGTACTAAGTGATCAAGTCCCAGACATTCAAGGTTCAAAGATCAAAGTTCAAATCCAAAAATTCAAGAACATGGCTAAGGAAATGTTTGAAAGCTTTACCAGGGAATCCAGTCGATGGAAAAAGATTGTTGATAACATCAAGCAAGGAATATCAAATGCAGTTGCATCCTTGTTATCACAAAGATTAAGGGAAAAGGAAATGACAACTGATAATCTGAAAGTCAAGTTAGAGGAATTCTTTTAGCTAAACGTATATGGAAGAGATGATTTTGAGAACTTCTCCATCTTCTCAAATACAATGCACACTACTAAGGAATTACTACCAGATTGGGATGAAAGCTTGGGAAAAGCAAAAAGAGCAATTGCAGTTCTAGAATTCAAGAAAGAATCTACACCAAGCATCAGTATAAAGGAGTTGGAAATAGTATTAGATCGATTTCGATCTTTCAGGCAAAGAAATCAAGGATAGATGCATTAAATGCAGAGTGGGTGTCCATAGGGATCATTTATTACACCCCACTCTTTCTTAAATTAGCATGCATGATGGGCATTTATTACCCACTATAGTAGTGGATTCCTTGTGGCATTAATGTAGATTCCTTTCCATTGCCCTAACCCTAATTAGGGTTGATGTGGCAAGATCTTGGCCATCAGTTATTGTGACATCTGGGCCACCTGTTGTAATCGAGGACCTATATAAAGGCCTCATTTCTCATTTGTAAAGGAATATTTTTATGAGATTGTTGCTATGAGCTACTAAGATAATAAAGTTTTCATTGGAGTTTGGTGAATACTTGACGTGTCTTAGTGCTTGCGTGTTCTCCTAAATCTCTTCAAGTAGATTAAGTTTAGCATAGTCAATGTGTGGTGATTACAATGGAGAATATGATGGTGTATTGATGAATTCCTTTGGTTCATACTTTTGACGTTTTAGTGATTCTAATTCGTTGTGTAAAGTTAGCTTGAACCTCTTTCATGCATATGCTCAACTTCTATCATTTGTATACATTGTTCTTTATGATGGTGTATGTGGTGATATGAAAATCTTTGGCATAACCCTTGAAGATTGCATTGGTTCATGCTTAGTTGTAGTATAACTTGGCGAAGCTGAATTCAGTAAATTGAGGAATTTGTCCACTAGAATACTATTTGTTGTTATCACTACCCTTAGGAATAGAATAGAATTCCTGAACCCCATCCTATTTAATTTCTGCATATTCTGTGAAAAAAAAAAAAATTAAAAAAAAAAAAAAAAAAAAAGCGCTTCATTGCAAAACCTTAAGATAGCTTCCACATCCAGTATGGCTTGAAATGAATATGAATAAACACGTAAGGCCCCTTGTGATCATCAGCAAATCACATCAACCACCGATCTTATCCACAGTCAAGTCCTGGCATTAAAGGAACCTTGAAGTCATTGTATGATCTTCTAGCAATCTTAGCATACACAAGACTTTATTCAAGAGAGGATAAGATATTTCGGTATTTTGTTCTATTGTTTGGTGAGTCATAAAACACACATCAACAATAACCAGGAGAACGGTGGCACGAAACTCACAACCTCGGTCACGTACACCACTGTTGCGAGATCTATGTATACTACCATCCACGACGCTTTTGTGAAGGAAGCACAGGTGATGAACATCTCCCGTGTGGCCGCTGTGACACCATTTGAGGCGTGCTTCGATGCAAGCACCGTGAAGTCCACCAGAGTTGGGATGGGTGTACCGGCCATAGACCTCGTGTTGCACAACAGTAAGACGATGTAGAGAATAATGGGAGCAAATTCCATGGTGCGGGTGAGCGAGGGAGTTTTGTGTCTTGCATTCGTTGATGGAGGGAAGGACGAGGATAGCATTTCTACCATCATGATCGGAGGGCACCAGATGCAGGATAATCTGTTGCACTTCGACTTGGCCAATTCTCGCCTTGGATTCTCCAACACCTTGCTCGGCGTGCAGACCACGTGCTCCAACTTCAACTTCACTTCCATATCTTGAAACCCGCATGGTTTCTGTTTCTGTCAATAAAATAAGGTGCCAGCGTGCCGGTTGCCTTTGTTGTAACGGATTCCTGTCTTGGAAGTTGGGCGACGCAGTGCCTCGGATATTCTTCATCTTCATCTTCTAGTCCATTTGCTTTCCGAGTTTTTGAAAGTGTGTTTTGAATCATTGTATTTGGATCTTGATTTGAGGTTCTCGGTTTTGAGAGTCGTAAGAGATGTTTAGTGGATTTAAACCTATTCCTATTTTACGATAATGGTTGTTATTCATTAAATCTTTTTCTACTATCCAATATTGTTATTATGTTTGACCTTGAATTAAATTTTAATATGTTGATAATTTGTATATTTCAAATTTGGATTTGGAGATCTTATTAGAGATATATATGTTTTGTCTTACAAGATATCTTTATAAGGTTGTTTACGAGTTTGTCATTAAATTAATATTCTTCAATACCATGTCATAAGTAAAATACAAATTATCTCTTTTATGTGAACATATTTGGTGGTGTCTTGGATGTTAAGATCAAATTATAAATGAGATATTATGTATGCAATGGGAGTTCCAAGATGGACATGGTTCTAATGTTTGGACTTTTTGTTTTTACAATGAATTAGAGGATGTTTAGATTTTTCTATTATTAAGGATTACTATCTGTGTGTATATACAAGAAATTGAAGCCAACATCACAATCTTTTTGTCATACAAAAAGTATTATATTATGCTTCAACTTAAAAAAGAAAAAGCAAATTTTATATCCTTTATGATTTATATGATATGATGATGGATATGGGCAAGTATACTCCTCTTAACAAGGGATCTAATTTTAGAGATGAGGCTTTGGTGGGTAGAATAGTGGGTGGTTTTCTTGTTAGTCAAGAAAATATTTTTAACTTGACTGTACCTAACTTAAAGGCTATCAAGTGTGGGCCCTCAAATTCTCAAAAACTTGATGATATTGTTGCCATTACCAAGAATTTGACTTCCAGTTTTCAAGAGCTAGAGGAGGATCATAAGTTCAAAATGGAGAAGTTGGAAACCAAGTTTGGTGGTGTTCAAGCTACACCCAACAAAGTGGTCAATGTTAGCGATTATTCTCTGCTAGACACCAGTGCATGTTTGAGGAAGTTCAATGAGCATGTGGAGGAAGTTCAACACCTTTCCAAAGGTTTTTCTCCCATATCTACTTCTAATGTTTTTACTATTGATATAGGTTTTAATCATGGTAAAAAGAACAAGAATTCTACCAGTGTGAGTGCAAAGGATCCTAATACTAATGCTGACCCCAAATCTAGTTTGTGTCCTACTATGAGATTAAGGAGTAAGGAACAAGGTGCTACTCCTCTCGATAATATTATAAGGAAACTAAAGGATATAAACATTGTTACCATTGAGAAAAATCAATTTCTCGCTAAATGTCTTTAACTGTGTTAGGGGATTTGTTCTCTATTTTGTTGGCTACTAGGTGTCATATAGTTCCTATTTGGATTTTTATTTTGTTTTTTTTCATAACAAAGTTAGTTTTTAAGAATTTGGGTTTCTAATTCATGTTAAACCAATTTTCCCTTTTAAAAAAAACAAGATCAAGCATCTATCAAATACTCAAATTAACAAAAATAATATCATATTTCTCAAAAATTATTATTTAAAAAATTATCTATTTTTATGAATATTGATATTTTTATTTTTATTTCTTCCAAATTCCTTTAAACCATTTTAAGAACAAGGAACTTATAATTCTTTTCATATTTGTAACTATAAACCTTGGAATGGGTTAATGGAGCCACTATGGTCTATTCCCAACATGAAGACTAAATCTACCCAAGGGAGGAGAAATTCAATACTCTTGAGACCCTTTAGCTATGCTATGAAAAGGGGTGTTTCCTAATTGGAGATAGGAATTATAGGAATATAAATTCTTAAAGAGGTTATGATTACTTTTGGTCTAAGCATACAATGTTCCTTTCACTAGAATCATATAATTGCTTGAGTAGATTCAAAGGATTTCAATATGAGTTATGTTGGAGAGAAAAGTGATGATAGACTTTTGAACTAAATGAATCCAAACAATACAAAATTCTTGAGCTAAGTATTTTCTTAAAGAATATATGAGGTCTATGCATCTAATCATTAAAGGTATGCTTTACTTGCCAATCTTCCATGGCCATTTGGACAAGTGCTTATTTTTGAGGATGAAAATCTCACCAATTTTCAATCATATCTTGTCCATCCATTATTCATTAAATGCTTGGTTTAATTTGTATTATGTAACCTAGTTAGGAAGTGAACTTTTATTTATGAATATTGAGCCATCAATTGATATATTGCACATAGGAATACAAGCCACATGCACTATTGGAATAATAGAAAAAAACTTTAAAAAGAAGGCATTGATAGACTCGTAGATCAAAGTGGGTTGACTAGACATTGAACCTCCAAGCTTAATTTTGTTATTTCAAAAGGTCATCATAGAACTTTAAAAAGAAGGCATTGATAGACTCGTAGATGAAAGTGGGTTCTCTAGACATCAAACCTCCAAGCTTGATTTTGTTATTTCAAAAGGTCATCATAGGACCTACATCCCATACAAATAATTTCTATTAATCTCTAACTAATGCTCTATAGATGGAGGATACATTTGAAGTTATTTTTCAAATTTGTACTCCTTAATGTGTTATGTCTAGGCATGATGTGTTATGTCTAGGTATGACATAACATCCCAATCTTGATTGAGGGAAAAGGTTCTCAACCATAATTTAATTTTAGTTATGAATTTATCAAGGGTATTTTAGATTAACATAAAATCTCATTTCTTTCCAATATTTACTTTGACATCCTTTCATTTTACATTAAAAAAATTATTCCCTTCACAAAATATTGGCTAACACTACTTCAAAAACTTGATTATCTAGCACTTGTGACCCTATAATTAGATACTCATTGTAGGAGCTACTACCAATTTGGATGGGTCCTCTTAAATGTTCCAAGGTTTCAAAACTAGAGGAGATAGTTTTCTATTTTTCCCAACAAGCCCTAGGTCAAGTGCCTCAATGAATTTGACCTACTAAGCAAGAAGATCAGAATGATTAAGGGAAAAATTAATCAGTTGGAGAGTTGAAAGTTTGGATTTGTATTTAATTAGGTGTTAAACATTCTTGAGCACTTGGTTTGATTCTATGAATCCATTCCCACATACTTGCTTGTAATCCAAGCCTAATTAGGCCAATAAGGTCTATGATGCATTGCGAAGGAAAGGGGGTGCTGGAGTGGAGTTAGCACCTATTATTTTGGAATTTGATGTAACTTCCAAAAGGGTGTTTGAATCCATAATTATTTTTCCAATTTATATGGAATTTTGTGAAGTTAATCTATAAAAACCAGTTAAGGAGACCTAATAGGAATTACTAGGTGAGGTTGGGTTTTGAACATTGTGCAACTATTGGTGTTAGTCTAGTTGGTGTTTTGATGCTATTTATTCATCCTTGAACTATTCCATGAATTACTTTTTGTACTGTAACCATTTGATATGTTTCCCTTATATTAGCCTAGTAGTGGGAAGGAGTCCTAAGGAGTATTTGGATTTCTATTTATCAAATACATTGCTATTGCTATAGCTTCTCCCCAATATTCATTTGGAATTCCCTTTTCTTTCCTCATGCTTCTTGCCATCTCAATGATGGTTTTGTTCTTCCTCTTAGCCACTCTATTTTGTTGTGGAGTATAATTGGTTGTAAGGTCCTTCTAGATGCCATTCTTCCTACAAAAATCTACAAACAAATTGGAGATATACTCCCCTCCTCTATCCAACCTAAGGAATTTTATAGTGGCCACATTGTTTTTCAGCCAAGGCTTTAAATTTAACAAATCTATTAAATGCTTCAGATTTTTTTTTTCAAGAAATACACTCATGCCCTACGACTGAAATCATCTATGAAAGTTATAAAATAAGTACTCCCCCCAATAAAAGTATTTTTTTTATGGCCTACTAAATTAGAATGCAACAATTCTAATGGTACCCTTGCCCTTCTAGAATTACTAGAATTAAAGGGAAGCCTATGTTACTTACCCAAAATACAAGCCTCACACTTGTCACATGAATCTACAATGCTTGGCAAACCATCTACCATTATTTTCTTAGACAACAATTTTAAACTAGCAAATTCAAGATGTCCATACTTAAGATGCCATATGTTGGAAGGGTCCTCAATCACGGTCCTAGGAACTGATTATTGATGTACTTCTATACATGCATGTTTGGGAGGTGCAACACTAACTTAAGAAGAGAAGCATTTCTCTATCTTCAAGGGGACACACTACTGCAAGTATTCATTTACTCCCATCCTTTTCATGAATGGCACACTTGTCATTCTCCATCAACACCTTGTAACCATTTTGAATGAGTTGTCCAACACTCATCAAATTATGCTTCATACCCAAGGAAAATTATACATTTTGTATCTCCTTCTTCTAACCTTGCTCAGTGTGGACCATGATGGATCCATTTCCCACAATGGGAATGGTTCTATTATTTCCCATCTTAATTTCAAACTTGAAACATTTATCAATGGAAGAGAATAAACTTTCATTTCACCTCATATGGTTGCTACAACCATTGTCTAAGTACCATACCTCAAGGATGCCTTCTTCACCAATGATACACATGATGAAGGTTGTGGGATTGTTTTCATTTCTCATGTTCACATTATCCACATTTACATTTTTTTTTGACTAATCACCCTACTTCTTCCATCATTCACTCGCACAATGTCAAAACTTATGGGTATGTGCAGGATCATGGTGTGCCAAAAAGTGGCAACCTGAAAATTATGTAGTTCTAAACTTTCTCAAAGCATTTCAAAATATATTCCAACTTTTTTCCCACCTATCCTACTACCAAACCCAAAAACTAATACTTTTATAAGGCCTCTTATATCTTTGGATAGAAACCCTACATGGTCAACTTAAAAAATGCCCCAAAAACATATTTTTGGCCTATTCTTGTGTGTTGTTTACTTCAAACATGTAACTGACAACTTTTATTCCACCCCAGTTTATTTAAATGAAAAGAGTTTCTTAAGAATGTTATTAGGTTTCCATCAATGTAATGTATGTCAAATCAAGAGTTTAATAGGTAATTATTACTTATTTTCTAATGGAGTTACGTATGAAGTGTTGATTGACACACTGATTTAAAAACAACTATAACTTGCAAATGGTGCAAATTTTTTAAAATACAAAAGATACACCACATTATATGCTTCTTCTACCATAAGGAAAAATAAATAAAATTTAAATTTTGGAGAGTTTTGAATTAGTTAAGGTGGTTAGAGATGAGAGTTTTTTTTATTCCAATACTATAGTAGAAAATTAGCAATTACATTTTTATTTAAAACAAAAATACCCAAAAAAATATGCATTACATTCAACAATGAGTCTAATTCTTATATCTAGAATCTTATTAAAAAATATTATCATTTGGTTTTGATTAAGGTGGCCAGACATACATATACTTCTTATTTTTGCCCTGAAATTTGTGTACTTTGTATTTTAGAAACTAAATTCAATTTCTTATAAATTATTTTGTATCAAAATTTTGTTAGAAAGTTCATATCAAGTTGAAAATTTCACATCAAGTTGACATAACTTTGATATGTTAAGTCTTTATACCACTTAAGGCCATAGTTTGGTTGACCATGATCCTACACATACCCTTATGATAGTAGTAGCATTCTACATTTCTCTTATTGGAGTTTTAATTCTTTTTACCTCTTCTAGAGCTATTTTGAGAGTTTCTTGCTCCCTCTTGGTTGCTTGATCATCCTAAGCTTTCTGCACGAACATTATTTTGAAGATTCCTTCCACGATCTCTACTTCTTGAGACTCTACTAGAGTCATTTCTTCCTCTTCCCCTAGCTCTTGAATTTTTTAGAGTAAATAATTATCATTTACACTTTACTTAAGTTTACTTAGGATAAATGCATTATTTTATTATTTATTAGGTTAGACACCTAGGAGTTTGCATACTCATATGAGTTGTCTTGTTGATGACATAGGAGTAAGAAACTCTAATTTAGTACATGGTGTCTACAACACTAGAGTTTGCAAAATCAACTGAGTTGTCATGTTGACAACATAGTTGTTCACACTCCTAATTAAGCAC
Organism: Cupressus sempervirens; assembly: GCA_028749045.1. Lineage (NCBI taxonomy): Eukaryota > Viridiplantae > Streptophyta > Pinopsida > Cupressales > Cupressaceae > Cupressus > Cupressus sempervirens. Next base: position 124,497,887 of record CM053784.1, read on the forward strand.
ATGGTGTCTACAACATAATTTTATGTGACACACCTTTGTAGGCATGTGCTTAATTGTGAGGCTTATCATATTGCCAACTCTAGACATTCTAGAAGTATTCTTAGAGGCCTTTATATATAGACACCTCTAGTGTACTTAGCATACAATCAATTGAATATCATATTGTTATTCTGATCATACTCTGTTGGTCTATTTGTGCTATTTATTGTACTTCTTGGTCTTGGGTGATTTTTTCCTAAGGAAAATTCTTACATGGTATCAGAGCCATAGGAGTGTCATTTCACAGCCATTGGAGACAGATCTTGCTTCACCTCTCTAAGGACACCTCAATTTAGATCTGGAGTATCCATAGATATAGGGAGCAACTAGAGCCAAAGAAGACCTCACCATTACATCTAGAGCATCAATTTAGAGAAAATTGATAATAAATTTTCCTATATTGGGCCATAGTCAAATTTGAGGCAAAATATTTTTGTAAACTTGCACTCGAAGGCTTGATTTGCAAATTTGGTATGATCATTTTCAAATCTGCTTAATTTATTTTCAGATCTATATTTTATTTTCTCTGTAATTTTTGGAATATTTTGTTCAATTTTTTTTTTAGGCCATTAGGCTTGTAGAGAAATCTTTATTTGAAGGAACTGGGTGCTGAAATCCTAGCCCTTGTAGGCTGAATATTCTATTGGCATCTTATTCCTACCAACGAGCATCACAAATTTTTTAGCATCCACTTATCACTTTCTGACATCACCGTACATTGCATAAGCCTTACAACTGATGAGTACTATATTACCAACTAAACAAATCCCAACAGTATCAACTTTGTTTCACCGTTTGTGGGCTTGGGCATTTGTTCATTGTTGTGCATGTTCCCATAGCTGATGTGGGACTAATAAACCCCACCAATGACCAATAAAACCCTCCAACCGCTAGCCAAGCCCTGCTCTTCCCACCATCATCTTTTCAAATTCACTTGCCCTTCATCTTTGTCACAAAACTCCCACCAGCATCATGTCTGGCCACTGCAAACTTAGTTTCCATCCCCATCAGAGTTTACATCGCTACCATCATCTTAAGCTTTTTAGGACACACGATGACTGCATAGACCCTCCATGTTAGCATCGACACATAAGCAGAGATATCTTAGCCAAATCCATGTCAATAGGTGCCATGTTAGACTCGTACAAGCCATGTGTCACGCACAGTCAACATCCATACAGCTGACATCATTGCCACATCACCAAGGAGGGCTGATTTTTGCTAACATCATCTTTTTTCTATGTTAAAATTGACAATCATTTGACTGTCATTGGAAGGCAAAAATATAATGTCTTGAAAACTATTTGAACATCAAATTTAACACAGTATTTTTTTTATTAGACCCCTCTCCAGATTTAGTTTTGATTTGACAATCTGACTATGGGACATCATATCTTAGTCGTCTGGGCTCCAAATTAGGTGAAGTTTTTTTTCATTTTGGCTATAATTTCCTATACTTTTTAGTGCTACTATTATTTTTTAGTTTTGGTGCACAGATTTGTTAGAAATTGTAATTTTTGGTGACTATACATGTCCAATCCTACATTTTGTAATTTCAATTGCTCTATACAAGCTCATCTGGACCCTAAATCAGGGTTTGTTTTCTTTGAAAGTGTGTAATTTTTTGTCTACTTTCCAGATCTATAATTAGATTATAGGCTTGTGTGGACAAAAATATCACTTTCAGAAATAGGTCCTTTCTTTGCATTGTATTGCTGCAAAATTATTGTATTTCTAAGCTACATTGTAAAGTTCTAGATTCAAACTATAAGAGAAGGTTGTAAACAAAAAATAAAAAGTCCACTAAGGCCTAAATTGGAAAATGGCCTATTGTAAACACACTACCTATTAAGTGCCAAATCATAAATTAGGGGGGGTTGATTGATTATTTTTGCATTTTGAGGGGAGCATAAATTGATCTCATGGAGTTTTGTTTCACATGTCAGGGTGGTTTTAAACCAAGGTTGACAAAGAGGAACTATCAAAAATAGAGTGCCTTACTCATTAATCATCTAAGAAGAGAGCATAAGGAAGTATTTCCTTATTTCTATTCCAACGAACTGATCTCTTCCATTGAAAAACCACCTATTGCAAGAAATTTTGACATCATTTATTTTAGTGTCAATCATTATTACTTTGAAGTCATTGACAAATTCATGTATCCTTATTACATTTGGATGGATCTTTGGAAAGCATATGGAGATCCAACAATTCCTCCCTTTCCAGAAGACATTCTATCTTTAGTCACTCTAGTTATAGTACCTCCAACTCTAGATGAGATCACACATCTTGAGACTTGTATTGATTCTACTAATCTAGTTCTAGCCACAGATGCTCTTGATTTAGTGTAGCAGGATATACTATGTCTTCCTACTTCAGCTTCATAAGATGACTTCCTTCCAGACATTGTCAGGTTGTTTGTGGAGTCTCACATTGAAGATATGGGAGACATCATCAATGATATTGATCTTCTTTTTAAGGAGACTTCTTCACTCATTGCAAGGGCACACGCTGACCCTCAACCACTTGAGCTATCTCTCGAGACTGACTTGATTGTGTCTTATTTATAGTAGTTGGAGAAGGACTCTTTTACTCATGAGGAGTCATATTAGTCTTTGGAGATTGTATTCTAGTTTCCTCAAACATCATATTTTCTAAGGATTCTTCTTACCAGTTGGGAAGTGTTCTCTACTACACCTATGGCACCATTTCTTCCTATAGGGAGGACCATCATTCAACTTTCCTAGTGCAACTTCTTCAGTCATCAAGGAGCTTCTTTTATGGGTGTGCATTCATCATTGAGGGGAGGTGACATTGCTTCTCTTCCTCCATCTTCCTATAAGGATGCTTCATCATATATGGAGATTGATTTAGTTTCATACATAGACATGTTACCTTGCTTGCCACCATCTTTTGAGCATCCACCAAATTGGTTTGTGGCGTCTTCATTTATCAAGTACTTTTCAACATTTGAGCGAACTTCAAAGGAAACATCCACTACATACTACATCTAGATTCCTCTTCTATCTTCCTATCCATAGTGGGAAGCATATTTGTACCTATCCTTGGTGTATCTTCTTCCTTAAGGGAGAAATGTTGTTTGTTGACATTGGATTTTCTTTTGTCTTCAAGCACTCATCATCATGAGATCCTTCACTAAGGGGGGGATTTCATGAGGGATTCTCTATTGTATATGCATGATGTATGTGATAATTGGGGGTCTTGATTACTCCATCCATACATGCATCTTTCTTTATTGTACTTATCTCTCTTTTTGGGGGAGGGTTTTACACATGAGGTTTTCTCTCTTTCTCTGATTGCAGAGAGATTTCATTGCATTATACATGGGTACCTAACATGGCCTAGTAGCCAAAACCCATTATGCATTTCATCATAGTTTTTTTAAGCTTAAGTGCATTCCCCTAAGTCACACTTAAGGGGGAGTGTTAGTGTAAATAATTATTATTTACACTTTACTTAAGATTACTTGGGATAAATACATTATTTTATTTTTTATTAGGTTAGACACCTAGGAGTTTGCATACTCATATGAGTTGTCTTGGTCACAACACAGGAGTAAGCAACTCTAATTTAGCACATGGTGTCTACAACATAATTTTACATGACACACCTTTTTAGGCTTATCCTCTCATCATCAAACTAAGTCCTATGCTTAATGGAGGATATTCCATTCCTAGTGGACATGTGCTTAGTTGTGAGGCTTATCATATTGCTAACACCGAGTTATTCTAGAAGCATTCTTAGATGTCTTTATATACAAGCATCTCTAGTGTACTTAACATACAATCAATTATAATCAATTGAATAGCATATTGTTATTCTGATCATACTCTATTGGTCTATTTGTGCTATTTATTGTGCTTCTTGGTCTTGGGTGATTTTTCTCCAAGGCAAATTTTTATAGAATTCTCTTGAGCCTTGAAAGACTGCTCTTGGAAAGTTGTTGTTGATCTGTTGATCTGGTGCTCATGGGTTTGAAGACTTCCCATCAACTCATCCATGGTCAATTTGGTGAAGTCCTTTGCATCCTCAATGATCATCACAAGATTGTCATATTTCTGAGCTAAAATCCTCAATATCTTTTCCACTATCCTTTTCTCTTCATACTCTTCTCCATTTGATTTGAGCTAGTTTACCAAAGTGAAGATTCATGAGTTGTTTCTGCAATAGGTTTTTTATCCTTCATTTGAAGGTTCTCAAACTCCCTTTTGATCATCTATAGCTTCACTACTCTAACCTTATTAGTGCCCTTGAATTTTGTCTCAAGGATATCCCATGCTTCCTTTGAGTAATTTGCTGGTACAATCTTAGAAAAAATATTTTTTGTCATTGTTGCCTTAATCAAACTTAATGCTCTTACATCCTTTCTTCTTGAATCCTTCAACTAATTCTTCTAAGGGTTTGTGAGGGTAGCATACTTTGGTGGGTCAGTTACATCATTGAACCCATTGATCACAAACTCCAACAAATCATTAGCAACCATGATGGTTCTCATCTTTTTTTCCCATGTATCCTAATTTTGTCCTTTAAAGGACAGTGATTGCTTCCATATCTTTCCTACATCTCCTACCATGCCAAATACCCAAAAAAATAATTTTTCTAAATCAATGTAGATATGGGGCCTCAAAGATCTAATGCCATGTAAAAAATTACAATTTCACAACTCAAAAATTTCACTTGGCAAATAGAGGGTGCCGAGTGATAGGTAGTTGGTGCCAAGTCAACTCAACATGCTAAGGAGCTGAGTGGATTTTACTCAATAGTAATAAATGTCAACTGAATTGACAACATTGGGAAAAAAGTGAACTTGGTCAGCAAAATAATGTGGAGCTTGGCAATGATACCCAAGCAATACTATGATTGAGTGAACTCAGTCAACAAAGGAATTGATGAACTCGGTAATCATGAGAGAGAGAGAGGTGCTTGGTGGACTCAGTAGAAACAACAAGACCTATCAAGACTAAGTTATTAGAGAGAGAGCTTGGTTAAATAGTGAACTGGGCTTGTTAGCAATAGACTAACTATCTGAACTTTACCACCATTAAGAAACAAGAATGATAGCAAAGAACATGCAACTCTAAACTTTTCAAATACTAAGCACCATGAAATACATAATAGATAGAAGAAGGAAACAAGAAGAAGGATAACTTTAGTTGCTAATATTTTCCAATTAGCTAACTCACTCATTAGTGACCCCAAATTTAGCTATTTTTAAAATATTTTTTGGGTGGCCATGTCACCTTCACTTTATGAAAATTGTGTCCCATGCTTAGACTAACTACCAATAATAATACAAAAGTCTTTCTTTTTTAGTGATGACTTTACCAATGGAATCTAATTTGTCTGTGTGGTAAATTATATATTTTCACCTATAATTTACAAGACTTTTCTTAATTAATGGTCATAGTTGCCAATATTTGGTAAGAATTTAAGTTAGGTTATAGGTTAATTAGTATATTTTATAGGTGTTTCTATCCTAGAGACTTTCCTTGAAACTTTTTATCCTTTCTCACTTTGGCCAAAAATAGATTTTATTGGAGACATGTGTCTTTATTTTGGGGACTTTCTTTTAAACTTGGTATTCTTTAAAAAGTTTTGCCTAAAATAGGATATAAGTCATTGATTTAAGATCATCCAACCATTACAAATAATAGGGGTGCTGCCCCCAAACCACTATTCAATAATTTGGAGGGTGATATAAGTGGGCTAAATTTAACTTTCAAGTTTTGTAATTCATTTGGTTCTATATAATAATAATAATAAAATCACGGTTTCTAGGTATGTGTACTTCTATCTATTATTTTCTTGAATAATACAAGATTCATCAAGATTTTATAGAATTTTCATGTGATTGGAAAAAAATTGCCAATAAATTTTTAAAAATTCCTACTTCAATAAAAAAAATTGCCAAGAGAAATTAAAATTTCCCCCTCAACTAATATTTGATTTTCCAAAATTTTATATTTTTTACCAAGAGGGGTTTCTTAAAGTTATCCTTAAACAACAATGAGAATATGCATGATTTCTTTCTTTCTATTCATAAACTAATTCAACCAAATACAAATTTGGGAGCATAAGGCTTCAACCAGAAACAAAATAATTTAACCAATAACTTCTACCTGAAATGCAAACTTGCATCACTACAAGACTACATACAATAATTCCTAGAGCAATCACCACTTCATAGGACAAACAAAATGAACTTACATGGAACCAACTGATCTTGTGCTACTGCAGCTCTAATCCTCTATTGATCCTCCTACTCTTTGAACTCTACATTGAATATTCCTTTCTCCTCTACTCTAATCTACTGATCTTCTCTCTACATTATCAAATTAATGATCCTTCATTCCCTTTTGTCTTGCATCAAAGCTTTTCCCTCTCTTTTTTGGATTTCAAAATCACCTATCGAGTTAACTTTCCTAATAGCATGGATGGGTGCATGGCTCTAAAGAAAACAAACTATTTTTTCTAACACTCCCCCTTTGTCTCAAGCCATACAAAAAAAGAACACTCTTGATCCAAATCAACTACACCAAGAGTCCTTCTTAGGTGCACAAAAATTGCTATGCCTAAAGGCTTAGTGAAAATGTCTACTAGTTGTTGCTGAGACTTACAAAATTCCATTTTGATGTCTCCATTCTCCACCAATTATCTAATGAAGTGATATCTAATTTCTATGTGCTTACTTCTCCCATAGAAGACTGGTTTCTTAGACAATTCAATTGAGGAAATGTTGTAACAGAAGATTGTGGTTCCATCCTCTTGCCTTTCATTCAGATCTGTCAAGATTCTCCTTAACCAAATAGCTTGACATGTTGTTGCCATGTGTTTAGCCTCTCCTATAGATTAAGCAATAATAGTTTACTTCTTGGATGGTCATGAAATTACACCTGATCCCATATGAAATATGTACCCATTGAGATGAAAAATTTAACAAACCTTATTGATAGACTTCACTTTATCAATTCAGATCTACAAACCCAATTTCCCTACTTTGGTAAGAAAATCAAAATAGAATTTACCTTTTTTCCTAATAAAGATCTTGAATTGTAGCTTCCAATATTCAAACATAATAATTGTGTTATCCTTTAAACATGCAACTCTTTTTGATCCATTCTTCAGAACTCCACAATCATTCCACAATCTACAACATTCTCCTTGCCTTTTTTCTCATACCATGTTCTGATTTGCCTCCTCCAACATCAATTTTAATAGTTCTTTGACTGAGCATATATTAGACCTTCAAACTCCAAGAAATCAGGCAAAGCTTCATTAATTATGTGCTATCTTTAACAAATTTAATTCCACACCATTAAATAGCCATGCTTTCTATCAAAATAAACAACTTATTCAACTAGAATCTAATATTTTAACTTTGGCTTTAACTTGGCTTTGATACCACTTTGAAGGGGTGAGTGGAGAGGATCAACACTTCATATGAAAATAGATTGACACAAATTAGTACTTTGTGTTGTTGCACAATAAAATTTTATATCATTATTAATTCCCCCTTAGATTGATTGATTGCATCCACCTCTATTTATAGTGGCCTATGGAAATTTTTGGAAAGAAAAACAATAATCAAATGAGTAAAATGTGAGAACCATCTAGAATGATGGTAGCTAAAGGATGACTCTAGAAACATTAGTTAATGTAGATGATGCAATTAATGGTAGAAATTAATGTCTCCAATAGGGACAAAACTAAGCACAATGGTGCTTTACACATAGGCTGCAATGCCCGTCTACACTGTCATTCATGACACGTTCATTAAGGAAGCAGAAGATATGGGCATCTCATGCATGGAGTCTGTAAAACCTTTTGATGCCTTCTTTGATTCCATGATAGAGGGATCCACTAAAAATTAACTAGCCATGCAACTCATCGATCTAGTTCTACATAATGAGTACGTATTTTGGAGGATTCGTGGGGGAAATTCTATGGTTAAAGTGAAAAAGGGAGTGATGTTTCTAGTTTTTGTAGAAGTACTAAAGTACTCATCTAAGTTGATTGTGGTGGTAAGTCATTAGTTGGTGGACAACCTACTACAATTCAACTTGATAGAGTTTAAGCTCTATTTCAACTAAATTTTTCTTGCTTCTAACACTGCCTACTCCAACATCATCTTTCCCTAACATTACAACTTTTCTATTTTGATGTAGTGATATGATTTAAAAAATACCATTAATGCTTAAGCTATATTATTACAATGACTTTAGCCTCTTTGAATGGGATACCTACTTCATATTTTATGCATGTGAATTGGAGATGTAGATGCATGTTCTGGAAACTTCCATGCTTTCCCCAAGATGTTGTTAAAATGCTTCCATGGGAAGGCCAGTTAGACAGTTATTTTTTCAAGGTGCTCAAAATTGTTACAATTTAGACCTACCTGCAATAAAACAATGATAACTTGCACAAATTAAATAGAAATTGAATGAAACAACCTGAAATGTAAGGTTGAAACAAATATCTACATCATCCAATCATTGTTTTATGTCAAAAAATCCGTACAGTATGGAAGAATCACAAAAAATAGTCAATTTTGCTTCAAATCTGCACAATCTTTATTGCCTTTTCTCCCAATATATACAACAAGCCCATGATGAACTCACCAATGATTTTTCCCTTCCTATAACTCCATTTCCAACATCTATGACCACTTTTCAAATGGTTACAACTTACAACCACCACATAACTAAGTGCATTGTTTAGCAATTTCACAACTTTGCATTATAGAAACTTTTGCAATAAAAGTGCAACTACATTTTTGATAATTTTGAAATACCATGACCTTGGGAAGGTCCACAAATATCTAAAAACATTAAAAGAACCTAAATAACCCTTATTCTATTCTAGTTCATAAAAAAAAATGCCCTTATCTTGCCATAATGTCAACTTTGGCTTATAATGCACCAATAGTGACTTAGGCTCACAAATTGGGTCATTTTAGTACAACATTGGATGACCATGAATGATCCATCCTTTCTATCATGACTAGGTGTATAACAACCTTAAATAACTTTATTTTACTTTGGTTCCTTGCAATAGTTGTGAATGAAATTCTCATTCTCCTAGAAAATTGTCTTATGCTGTAATGTCCCCAATTTTTAAGTAGCAATTGACTAAATTAATTTTTATTAAGTTGTCTAGACAAGTATATCAGGTCTAAGTCTAACAAAGATAAAAGATATAATCTTAAGTTTAGAAACAAGTATTTTTTTAAAGGAAAATGGTAGTCCCAAATTGGGGATATTTCATATATGTGGGTCTTGAGATCCTTATTGAACCTATTCTTTGTGTGTCCTTCTACCATAACTTGTATTTGGATTTTTTTTGTGCATTTTTGTGCCAAATAGGTCAAGGCTCAATCCACATCTTGGTGGGATCTTTAGTTTGGTTGCTTTGAGAATTTTCATTGAGACAAGTAATTAGTTCAAGAATGATTAGTTCTCATCTACAAAAATATTATAGTTTTTATGGCCTAATAGGGAAATGTAGATTCTCTAGGAAAAGGATTGGACAGTTGCTAATTTCTACGATGGATATGAATTGACAGACATCAATGTCCCTAAAGATTGGGTAAAACTTAACCTAAAGTATAATATTAAAATAAAATTATATATTTTTATTTCATGAGAACTTGGTTTGAATCTAAACCCTAATCTATAGATAGTCCATAAGCTACTTCCAGGTGAATTTGTTAGTGTGTGGCATCAAGTGTTTCATTATTTATCACTTGGTCTACAAAGGTGAATTTAAAGGTTTTGGTATTGTTATGGTAGGTTCTGATGGTGTGATAGACATATATGATCTTCATAATTTAAATAAGATCATTGTGTTCAATTCCAAAATGTTGGGTTGGGAATTACCTGAAGTATGCTACATTTGTCGCTTAGAAAATCCATACAATCATTGAAGCTAAGGAATTGGAAAAAAGAAACATAAGAATGATATTTAATTTTTATTATTGAATATTCTCTTGAAGAAAATCTTATAGTTTATGAATGTTTAACTGTCTTGGATATTTCTTATAGGTTGGTAATATAAGGGCATGGAAGACTTCATATTGTAGTTATAACTTTAAACACACGATTTTGTATCCTTGGTATTGAATATGCCCTTTGAGCCATTTTTAAAACTATTTTCCAATCCTAAATAAGAAACATTCAAACAATATCAATGCTAGACCACTGAATATGGTAACTTAGTCAAAAAGCCTGAGATTATTGACATTATTTTACTTTTAACTTTTTAGTGTCTAGACTTCGACCCAATTAAAAAACCTAACATCAAAATTAGACAATAAAGTGATAAACCACTATGATAATTCTTAAATTTGATATTAGAGGAGTAATTGTGATGATCTTAGTAGACATTTAGAATCACAACGTTAAGAAAAACATATAACCATTTTTAACTAATTCTCCTCAATTTTCTGTGTATTAGGAAGTTCTCTCTAGGCATATGCACCGAGTTGTGGTGCCAAAAAGATGACAAGTATTTTTTTTTCTAATTTTCAATAGCGCATACGTGCTATTCTGTGACCAAAAAGTTATATGATGGGCTGCAGACCCACGGCCCATCATTTTCATTTTGTTTTTTGGCTGTCCAACAACGCATATGCGGGTTTGACAATGAAATTTCACCACCATTTGCCAAAATGCCTCCTCACCGATGAAATCCAAGACAACGAGCACACCCACGACGACAAGGTAAGTGATATAAACTTAACTTTGCATTGTTTTATATGTTTTCCATATTGTTTTATTGGGTTTTGATATTCTTTTGTAGGGTTTTTACAAATTTCATTTAGATTTGTTTACTTAGTTGAATTTCAATTGATTTTTTATTAGGAAATGTCCATAATCAACCAAAAAATCCACAAAACCCTGAAGAACCTCAAAATCAAAACCCTCCTCAAGAAGAACAACAAATTCCACAACCCGAACCAATTGCAAGACCTCTGCTAGGCACACAAGAAAATATAATAAATGAAATAGAGAGAGGAAAAAGTGAATTAGAAAGACTCATTTCTCAGTTGAAAGAATCCGGAAAAATCAATCCAATGAGGGCTCAATTGGCATCATCCCTTGAATTCATTAACACTCAGATAGCCTCAGTTAGTGGTCAGTTAGATATTTGGCGGGCTAAGAGGGATGAACAAAAAAGATTTTATGCAAATAAATTGTCATATGTGGACGTTAGAAAAAAAGAAATACCTAAAGGTAGTATATGTGCATTATTTAGAAAACCCGGTGAGAAAAATACTATTAGAGAGGGTACTAAATAATTCCCCATCCATTGGTGCATACACAATGCTATTAGAAATAATTTTTGGGATAGATGGTGGATGGTTTTTGATGCCCCTCCTTGCAACAATCACGAGGTCTCCATGTATTTTTTGAAGAAATTATATTGTGAGTTTGTCCTTGGGGAGATCCCCAATTATTTTGATATGTTAGACTCCCAGGGTAGAGGTGGAGGGTCATCATTTGAGAGGCCAGGAGCACGTCATGACCCTAATGTAGTTAGGGCACCTATGGTCCATCCACAAGACAAGCATGTGATTACTCCTTCAGTTGTGAAGGAACATGTAGAGGCCAACACTCTAGGCACCATTAATTCTTTGACACGGATCCTCATCCATTCCATGCGCCCATTAGTTGAGAGGGAGCCTTCTATGCGTCATGGTCACATGTGCACTTCATGCGGATCCCTATGCACACGTGGCACTCATGTCGAAGATAGTACGAATGATGGGCTTGTCACCAATCAGTTCCTGAATGAGACATTTGGCATTGACACATAGGTAAATTACACATTTGATCACATTTCATATGTATAGTGAATGATTAATTAATTAGCATTTATTGACATTGTTCAAAATTTAGGGTCAAAGTGTTGTTGGACCTTGTAGCAATCCTCCAGGCCCATTTTTTGTCCCTTCGACGAGTCCTGAGGTATGTATCAATTTAATCATTTTAATTAATACATATATTTATTATGTAATTATATTAAGGATTTACAAGAAAAATTATGCATGTACATCAGTTCTCCACAGGACCCTCAACCTTTACCATAGACACAGAGCAGAGACATCACACGAGATTCACACAGGTACAGTTGTTTCATGTTAATTTAATTCATTTGATTATATTTATTCCATTTTTCATGTTAGATATTATGTGTATTCTATGACATGCAGCTCATGATGTTGGACACACCTCCTCATCTGCGATAGTCTGTTGATAGTAGAGTGGCCACAGCTGTGGCTAGCTCACAATCACTGACGGAGGTATGAAAGAATTTTCTTCATTTTAGTTGTTGTTTATAATAGTTAATCTCAAAATTTCTAATGTTATTTATAAGTGATTATATTTATTGAATTGTTGTAGGGTCTTGTCATGTCTGATCGTCCACGAGCATTTGAGGTGGACTTACAGAGTGACTATTTGTTGGCGGTAAGAAAATAATTGATTTTGTGTGTGCATATATTTGATTTCAACGTATAATAAATATTGATTCATATCTACTTTCCTTGTATCAGTTGGACCTGGAGAACAACCTCAACAAGAGGTCAAGTGAGCATGTCAGGAGGGCCCCATCATCTCCATTGTCTCCCTCCACACAATGGCAGAGGACGTCGAGAGACTTGTTTCCTTCCCCTCGTGGGAAGGAAAAGATGTAGTTGAGATATTCGATACATACATACATACATAGATATATATACTTGTTTCCTTCCCCATGTATATATATAGGCATCAAAGAGACATATTCGACATATATTTGATGTACATATGGCATTCTATATTTGATGTATGACATTATTGGTTATCATAATATATTATGTGTTTGTTAATGTATATGACATTATTGGTTATCATTTTATATTATATGTTTAATTTCTAATGTTATTTATAAGTGATTATATTTATTGAATTGTTGTAGGGTCTTGTCACACCTGATCATCCACGAGAATTTGAGGTGGACTTACAGAGTGACTATTTGTTGGCAATAAGAAAATAATTTATTTTGTGTGTACATATATTTTATTTCAACGTATAATAAATATTGATTCATATCTACTTTCCTTGTATCAGTTGGACCTAGAGAAGAGCCTCAACAAGAGGTCAAGTGAGCGTGTCAGGAGGGCCCCGTCATCTCCACTGTCTCCCTCCACACAATGGTAGAGGACGTTGAGAGACTTGTTTCCTTCCCCTCGTGGGAAGGAAAAGATGTAGTTGAGATATTCGATACATACATACATACATACATATATATATATATATATATATATATATATATATATATATATATATATGTATATATATATATATATACATATATATATATACATATATATAGATATATATAGATACATATATATACATATATATATCTATATAGATGTATATATGTATATATATATGTATATATGTATATATATATATCTATATATATGTGTATATATATATATACATCTATATAGATATATATATACATATATACAGATATATATACATATATACATATATATATACATATATACATATATATACACACATATATATATATGTATATACATGTATATATATATATATACATGTATATATATATATGTGTGTGTGTATACATATATATGTGTATACAAACATATATATATATATATATATATACATGTATATATATATATATATACATGTATATACATATATGTATATATATATGTATATATAGATATATATGTATATATATACATATATATATATATATATATATATATATATATAGACTTGTTTCCTTCCCCATGTATATATATAGGCATCAGAGAGACATATTTGACATACATTTGATGTACATATGACATTCTATATTTGATGTATGACATTATTGGTTATCATTTTATATTATATGTTTGTTCATGTATGACATTAAATTAGATATGTTCGTGTATGACATTAAATTAGATATGTGCATGTATGAAATTAAATTAAATTTCTAGAGAGTTTCCATTATGTCTACCAACTAGTAGATGTTCTTTTTTGCTTTATTAGTATTTCTCAAAAACTGCAAAGAAGTTGTTTCTGGTGAATAGTTGTAAACAATTATGATCATTGACTTCATGTACTCATGGCTTTGGCTATGAACACTTGTAACTTTGGCTATAAGCATCCATGGCTTTGGCTATGTGCACTAGTGGCTTTGTCTATGAGCATTTATGGCTTTGGTTGTAGGCACAATATAGCCTTGGCTGTAGGTTGTCTTTCTTGCTGCATGTCAAAGTTACCTTCAAGAATATCATTAGTCTAAGATCATTACAATTAAAATAATATGACATAATACCTTGGAAATGATAGTCTTTAAACCATTACTTTATTTGTTAAAACATCATGTAGTATCTACTGTAGTGCTTCTACTCAAATATGTTTTCAAAAATACTTAGTATGGCAAAGAAATGTCTATGGAAAGCTTTTCAAATAGGATATTGAAAAACTAAATGTGGACAGTCATTAGTACCCATCAATAAGAACATGGACATCTTTCTCAAGCAAGCCATATGACATTAGCTTAATTTATAAATTTCCTTTGCAAATAACTAGAAGATTTTATGAGTCTTAATACAGAGTTAATCATGAACTCATTATTCCATCCAAGAAGCATATATCACCCTAAGCCAATTAACCAACAGGATAAAAATTAATTCAATTTCAATAAAATTTGGAGTATAACAAGCATCTTAGAGATTCTTACAAGAATTAACACAATGTTCGCAAGAGCATTACAAGTTCTTGTAATGCTATTTCACATATTCTAATCATATTCAGTTTTGAATGGCTATTTGTGTTACAAGCATAAATGTTCTTTAAGGTCTTTTAATTCTAGACATGAATTTTATTCTGAAGCTTTTTTATGACAATCCACTCAATGCATATATTGTTGTTCCACATTATGCTGATTTGACTTTCATTGGTTGATTTGGGTCTAGACATGACGTTATTCACTACCTTTTTTATATATTATTTTTTTGTAGTGAGGTTCTAGCCTGAATGAATGTATTAATCATCGAAGTTGTGAACCTTGTTCGAGATCCTTACAAATATATTTTCAAATTGGACCTCAAATAGTTTTCTCAGTCACCCCCTATACACAGATACTGAAATTGTAGTTAATTACAAAATTAATACCTAATTAACACAAGTTTAATTGAGAAGTATTATGTACCTCAATACGCTAGATTATTATTGACCGGGAAGCTTTATCTTAGAGCAGTTGGTTTCCTAAATCTTTAGCGCAATGACACTCTTATGGAATGTGGAATTAGGTATGCTAGCTAAGGAACGTTCTTTAAAAGGTAGAGGAAACTCAAGACTCGCATGTTTCCAATCAATATAAATGTTTAAATCACTTCTCTAATTTTTTCTATTTATGATCTTCTTAAAATTTAACTTTCTAAATGCATTGATGGGGAAATAAAGATCTTCTAGGAACTAAAGGCTAATCATGTTTAACACTTACAATTCTCTATTTTTATCTAATAATTTAAAAAATATTGTACAAGTGTTTTCAAAGAGCAAAACTTGTCACTAACATCATAAGAAGGAATATCCAAGGAGACTTACCACTGATCCGCCAACACCAAATTCAAGACAAAACAAAAATCCACTACTAAAGAGATAGTAACAATGATCATCCCTAGTCTCTCCCTTATCACAAAATGATTACCATCAAAATTTGCATTTCCAATTGTGTCATGTGCATTGAAGCAATAGTAACATTTTCACTCTCTTACCTAATGTCTCCCATTTTTGAAACTCCTGGGGAAGGGCAAGGCCATCTTCTCAGTACTTCAAAATACAATGAGTTCCATTTTTTCCCATATTGATAATCGTTTACTTAAAGTATAGTCAAAGTATTGACAGTCCATAGGAACTCAACCTTTGAACATCCCATCTATAAATGACCTCATAAAGAAAGTTCAATAAACCCGCATGAAACAGTGAAACAAAAGTTGCATACCTGTCAAGATGATCAGACTGCAGGTGATCAATATGTCTCAAATCTATATCCAGTTCTTGTACTATGCATATAAATGGTTTTCTATATAAAAGACTTATATCCACCAAATAAATAATCATTTTCTTACTATGCTATCCTTATCCTTGGCTGATCTCTAGTAGACCATTTCTTAACCATCCTCCTTCGATCTATAGGTCACTGTATTAATCTGGTTCATCTTGTCTCTACTCGAATTAATAAGAATTGGCAATCTCAGGGATTGCCAAAAGAGGAATGGGTCCAAGTGGAATTAAAACATAATAAATAGTGTATTACAAAAAGGAGAATGGTATGTTCTTCGCAATCTACTCCCTTATATATTCTATCAATGTTCCACATTGAACCTGATAGAGAACATCACAACACATAACTAGCAACATAGAACATACCTCCTAGCCACCTCAAGAACATTAAATTTCAAAAACCAAAGTGCACAAGTTTAAATTCAAAGTCTCAAAGGTCAAGAGCACAAGAAATAAAAATAAATAAATAAATACGAACAAAACCCACATTTGATGGAATCATAGAAAATCTGGTGGCTAGATAGTTACAAGCTGATTCAAGCTAATCCTTCATCACCATTAAGGTTGAAAATAACATACCCATATACATACATACATACATACATACATACATACATACATACATATATATATGTATATAGACTTGTTTCCTTCCCCATGTATATATATAGGCATCAGATAGACATATTCGACATACATTTGATGTACATATGACATTCTATATTTGATGTATGACATTATTGGTTATCATAATATATTATGTGTTTGTTAATGTATATGACATTATTGGTTATCATTTTATATTATATGTTTGTTCATGTATCACATTAAATTAGATATGTGCATGTATGGAATTAAATTCAATTTCTAGAGAGTTGCCATTATGTCTACCAACTAGTAGATGTTCTTTTTTTCTTTATTAGTATTTCTCAAAAACTGCAAAGAAGCTGTTTCTAGTGAATAGTTGTAAACAATTGTGATCATTGACTTCATGTACTCATGGCTTTGGCTGTGAACACTTTTAACTTTGGCTATAAGCATCCATGGCTTTGGGTATGTGCACTAGTGGCTTTGGCTGTGAGCATTTATGGCTTTGGTTGTAGGCACAATAGAGCCTTGGCTATAGGTTGTCTTTCTTGCTGCATGTCAAAGTTACCTTCAAGAATATCATTAGTCTAAGATCATTAAAATTAAAATACTATGACATAATACCTTGGAAATAATAGTCTTTAACCCATTACTTTATTTGTTAAAACATCATGTAGTATCTACTGTAGTGCTTCTACTCAAATATGTTTTCAAAAATACTTAGTATGGCAAAGAAATGTCTATGGAAAGCTTTTCAAATAGGATATTGAAGAACTAAATGTGGATAGTCATTAGTACCCATCAATAAGAACATGGACATCTTTCTCAAGCAAGCCATATGACATTAGCTTAATTTATAAATTTCCTTTGCAAATAACTAGAAGATGCTAGGAGTCTTAATACAGAGTTAATCACGAACTCATTATTCCATCCAAGAAGCATATATCACCCTAAGCCAATTAACCAACAGGATAAAAATTAATTCAATTTCAACAAAATTTTGAGTATAACAAGCATCTTAGGGATTCTTACAAGAATTAACACGATGTTCACAAGAGCATTACAAGTTCTTGTAATGCTATTTCACATATTGTAATCATATTCAGTTTTGAATGGCCATTTGTGTTACAAGCATAAATTTTCTTTAAGGTCTTTTAATTCTAGACATGAATTTTATTCTGAAGCTTTTTTATGACAACCCACTCAATGCATATATTGTTGTTCCACATTATGCTGATTTGACTTTCATTGGTTGATTTGGGTCTAGACATGACCTTATTCACTACCTTTTTTATATATTATTTTTTTGTAGTGAGGTTCTAGCCTGAATGAATGTATTAATCATCGAAGTTGTGAACCTTGGTCGAGATCCTTACAAATATATTTTCAAATTGGACCTCAAATAGTTTTCTTAGTCACCCCCTGTACATAGATACTGAAATTGTAGTTAATTACAAAATTAATACCGAATTAACACAAGTTTAATTGAGAAGTATTATGTACCTCAATAGGCTAGATTATTATTGACCAGGAAGCTTTCTCTTAGAGTAGTTGGTTTCCTAAATCTTTAGTGCGATGACACTCTTATGGAATTGGAATTAGGTATGCTAGCTAAGGAACGTTCTTTAAAAGGCAGAGGAAACTGAAGACTTGCATGTTTCCAATCAATATAAATGTGTAAATCACTTCTCTAATTTTTTCTATTTATGATCTTCTTAAAACTTAACTTTCTAAATGCATTGATGGGGAAATAAAGATCTTCTAGGAACTAAAGGCTAATCATGTTTAAAACTTACAATTCTCTATTTTTATCTAATAATTTAAAAAATATTGTACAAGTGTTTTCAAAGAGCAACACTTGTCACTAACATCATAAGAAGGAATATCTAAGCTGACTTACCACTGATCCCCCAACACCAAATTCAAGACAAAACAAAAATCCACTACTAAAGAGATAGTAACAATGATCATCCCTAGTCTCTCCCTTATCACAAAATGATTACCATCAAAATTTGCATTTCCAATTGTGTCATGTGTGTTGAAGCAATAGTAACATTTTCACTCTCTTACCTAATGTCTCCCATTTTTGAAACTCCTGGGGAAGGGCAAGGCCATCTTCTCAGTACTTCAAAATACAATGAGTTCCATTTTTTCCCATATTGATAATCATTTACTTAAAGTATAGTCAAAGTATTGACAGTCCATAGGAAATCAACCTTTGAACATCCCATCTATAAATGACCTCATAAAGAAAGTTCAATAAACCTGCATGAAACAGTGAAACAAAAGTTGCATACCTGTCAAGATGATCAGACTACAGGTGACCAATATGTCTCAAATCTATATTCAGTTCTTTTACTATGCATATAAATGGTTTGTTATATAAAAGACTTATATCCACCAAATAAATAATCATTTTCTTACTATGCTATCCTTATCCTTGGCTGATCTCTGGTAGACCATTTCTTAACCATCCTCCTTCGATCTATAGGTCACTGTATTAATCTGGTTCATCTTGTCTCTACTCGAATTAATAAGAATTGGCAATCTCAGGGATTTCCAAAAGAGGAATGGGTCCAAGTGGAATTAAAACATAATAAATAGTGTATTACAAAAAGGAGAATGGTATGTTCTTCGCAATCTACTCCCTTATACATTCTATCAATGTTCCACATTGAACCTGATAGAGAACATCACAACACATAACTAGCAACATAGAACATACCTCCTAGCCACCTCAAGAACATAAAATTTCAAAAACCAAAGTGCACAAGTTTAAATTCAAAGCCTCAAAGGTCAAGAGCACAAGAAATAAAAATAAATAAATAAATATGAACAAAATGCACATTTGATGGAATCAAAGAAAATTTGGTGGCTAGATAGTTACAAGCTGATTCAAGCTAATCCTTCATCACCATTAAGGTTGAAAATAACATACCCAATTGAAAACCAATTTACATATACAAAGTGACTAACATTACTCACAAAGAGGGAGTAGAAGCTACACACTACCTTGCGTCCAAGGTGCGCTAAAGAACATAACCAAACTCTTGGAGATCATTTTATCCTAAATTTACATAATCTGGTAGTAACACATTTCATTAACTTATGAAACATTTACCAAGTTCCATGATTTTTATTTCCAAAAGTGACATGCTAGATACGCTTTCCAATAATATAATTAAGATCCTTCCATCACACATTGCAAGTTTCAGCATCACCCGAGATGTTGTTGTAGAATGAAAACAAAATGTGATCTCCAAAAAGTGAGAGACGTTATTGTAGGTCTCTACAACATGATCTTGTAGGAATTTGAATCTCATTCATATCTTGCACGAGCTCCAAGATATGCCCCATCAAAGATTGCAGCCCTGTGGCATTTAGTGACTCTTAGGGACATTCTGGTTCAGCATGCCTGAGAATGTTTGAGCACTGAAGGGGACAAGATGAGGTTGGGGATAGGGTTTACCCAGCCACCCAGAGCAAATGGAGCAGACAGTTTGATCCCACGACGAAAGATGAGAGAGATTTGGCAGGTAGCAACTTTGTACTGGCCAACACTGCAAGTTTCAGCATCACCCGAAATGGCATTTTAGAATGAAAATGGAATGTGATCTCCAAAAAGTGAGAGACTTTATTGTAGGTCTCTACAAAATAGTACTATAGGAATTGGAATCTCACCCATATCTTACATGAGCTTTGAGATATGCCCTGTCAAAGATTGCAGCCCTATGGCATTTAGTGACCCTTAGGGCCATTTCGGTTCAACACGCCTAAGAACGTTCGAGCACTGAAGGGGAAAAGACAAGGTTGGGGATAGGGTTTACCCGACCACCTGGAGCTAATGGAGTAGACAGTTTGATCCCACGACGAAAGATGAGAGAGATTTGGCAGGTGGCAACTTTGTATTGGCCAACATTGCAAGTTTCAGCATCACTCAACATGGCATTGTAGAATGAAAATGGAATGTGATCTCCAAAAAGTGAGAGAGTTTATTGTAGGAATCTACAACATAGTCCTGTAGGAATTGAAATCTCATCCATATCTTGCACGAGCTCAGAGATATGTCCTGTCAAAGATTGCAGCCCTGTGGCATTTAGTGACCCTTAGGGACATTCCGGTTCTGTGTGCCTAAGAATGTTCGAGCACTAAAGGGGACAAGATGAGGTTGGGGATAGGGTTTTCCCAGCCACCTGGAGCTAATGGAGCAGACAGTTTGATCCCACAATGAAAGATGAGAGAGATTTGGTAGGTGGCAACTTTGTATTGGCCAACACTGCAAGTTTCAACATCACCCGAGATGGCGTTGTAGAATGAAAATGGAATGTGATCTCCAAAAATAGAGAGATTTTATTGTAGATCTCTACAACATGGTCCTTTAGGAATTGGAATCTCATCCATATCTTGCACGAGCTCTGAGATATGCTCCGTAAAAGATTGCAGCCTTGTGGCATTTAGTGACCCTTAGGGACATTCTGGTTCAGCGTGCCTGAAAATGTTTGAGCACTGAAGGGGACAAGAAAAGGTTGAGGATAGGGTTTACCCTGCCACCTAGAGCTAATGGAGTAGACAGTTGATCCCACAACGAAAGATGAGAGAGATTTGGCATGTGGCAACTTTGTACTTGTGAACACTGCAAGTTTTAGCATCACCTGAGATGGCGTTGTAGAATGAAAATAGAATGTGATCTCCAAAAAGTGAGAGAGGTTATTGTAGGTGTCTGCAACATGGTCCTATAGGAACTAGAATCTCATTCATATCTCACACGAGCTCCGAGATATGCCTCGTCAAAGATTGCAGCCCTGTGGCATTTAGTGACCCTTAGGGACATTCTGGTTCAGCACGCTTGAGAATGTTCGAGCACTGAAGGGGACAAGATGAGGTTGGGGATAGGGTTTACCTGGCCACCTAGAGCTAATGGATTAGACATTTTGATCCCATGATGGAAGATGAGAGAGATTTGGCAGGTGGCAACTCTGTACTTGCCAACACTGCAAGTTTCAGAATCACCCGAGATGGCGTTGTAGAATGAAAATGGAATTTGATCTCTAAAAAGTGATAGAGGTTATTGTAGGTCTCTGCAACACGGTCTTGTAGGAACTAGAATCTCATCCATAGCTCACATGAGCTTCGAGATATGCCCTGTCAAAGATTGCAGCCCTGTGGCATTTAGTGACCCTTAGGGACATTTCGTTTCAGTGTGCCTGAGAATGTTCGAGCTTTGAAGGGGACAAGATGAGGTTTGGGATAGGGTTTACCCAGCCACCTAGAGCTAATGGAGCAGACAGTTTGATCCCACGATGAAAGATGAGAGAGATTTGGCAGGTGGCAACTCTGTACTTGCCAACACTGCAAGTTTCAGCATCACCCGAGATGGCATTGTAGAATGAAAATGGAATGTGATCTCCAAAAAATGAGCAAGGTTATTGTAGGTCTCTGCAACACGGTCCTGTAGGAACTATAACCTCATTTATATCTTGCACGAGCTCTGAGATATGCCCCATCAAAGATATTTGAATTCATAGTGTTTAATGAGAATATAGTTGAGGCTTGCTTTACTTTTCTATGTTAAGTTTGGCTTTCAATTTTGGTTTCCCTACTTATCTATGTGAAAGTTCCACTTTCATAAGTAACATGGATACAATAATACTAAATTAAGTATTGGTCCATGGTTCTAGAAGCTTCACATAGCTTCTCTTCAACTATGGATCTTGTAAGCATTGTACCATGACTATTGGTGTTGTCAGAATATACAAAGCATATATATTGTTTGACCAAATGTCTTCAATGAACATGAACTATATGGAAGAACAGAAGACATGTTGCAAAGTCTTTGAAAATTTTCTTCAAGAAATGTAAGGAGCCATGTAATGCCCCGCCAAGGGATCCAAAGAATTTCACTAAGTTTGCCAAACAACTTTTTTTTTAAAACATGAAAGTAAAACCATACACAACACTTACGAAAGCAATAGTAACATCCAACTGAAAATAACAGAACATAACAGATTACATTCTTTAAATATCCCTTAACATTGAATTACTTCTAATCATAACTTATTCATCTAACATTACATCCTTAACAATGAAATAACAAGGATACATCCAATGTTCTTAAACCATATACAAGTGTCCTTTTAGTAATTACATTTTAGATTGCTCAATCATCCACTGTACATGTTACAAGGTATGAAAAGCTTAAAAGAATAAACATCCATGTAAATAAAGTACATCATCGTCCAAAATTAATCCATGATGTAATAACATAATGAAACCATAAACCATACATGGTACATCATCACTAAAGACATAGACATTCATCATAAAAGATAACCATATATCACAAACATAAATAACTAAGTGCACGGTTCCTCCCAACCGTAAATAGCATCATTAGACCATCGTGGATCCTAGCCATCCCTCCGTGCATAACATTCCAAAGCACCGAAGAGATCATCGGCTGTAAACATAGTAGGAATGTCACTCCTAAAACATCCTACTAACATGAAAAGTAAAGCATAAGATATCATCATCTAATATATGCAAATCATCAATGTAAGAAACATACCAATAAATACATCTATCATAAGGTATATCATCTATCATAATGCTCCAAGAACATAATGAAGATAAATACCAACCAAGAATACTCCAGCCACGGTGTCTCAATGGATCTCAAATGATAAGAGTGGAAAATACACTACCACCCGACCGCGTGGAACCTAAATGGTCCACTCCCACCGTGCTGAGGAGATAATCTCAAGTCCCAAATAGGATATCAAAACCACAAAGCATAAATCTCTTTAAGTCCAGGAATCCTAAAAGTATGCTAACTCAAAGGTTCCAATCACACAAAACTGACATCTAATTCCCAGAGGCACACAATGACATGTAGGAAACCTACTCTACAAGTGGGAAAGTGTCATCGCATTTATCTCGTACAAGTTACCCTGGCAGTTAGCTAAACTCCACGGGTCCATACAGATCTCATGCGGCCACTAGTATCCTTTCATACTGACAAGGCATACTATGGAATGCAAGGTCACAACCATGCATCTCACTACTCCCATCCTAGCTTGTACAAGCGCTCAAGGCATGGGTGAGAACCAAAACAATTATCTTTTTAGGTTCATTTAATCCCCATTTAGTGTGTAAATGTTATCACTTATTAACCAAACTTACAATGAGTTATCCTGGCAGCCACTTAGGGCCCCGGCCCCCATTGTAAGCCACTTCCTGACACTACAAGTAGATTACCTACCCTAATGCTCATGGAATCATAAATCATCACAGTCCTGTACAAGCGACTGTAAAGAAATCCAAAAGATAATCCATAAAAAGAATCATCAAATATCCACAATATAAGCATCAAATATCCATAATAAGAATCATCAAATCACCAAGATAAGAATCATCAAGTCTCCATGAGCATCTGGAAAACATCCATAGAAAATCATGACCACAACAGTTCTCTATTGGCAACTGAAGGCATCACTGATAACCAAAATATATATCTCAAACTAATCACCATATCCATTGGTTCTTCAACAAGCAACCAAGAATATCTCAAAATCATACTGATCAAAGACTCCAAAATGGTTGAGTCAAACATGTCACAACATGACATGATCAAGAATAAATCCACATTATAGTCCCATCATGGCGACTAGAAAATATTCCAAGGATAACTGATCGATGACTCAAAAATGATTAGCTCAAGTGTCTCAGATACATATACATCTTAGCTTCACACATGAAGACTGATGAACAAATACAAACATTTCATAGAGCATACGATCACATAACCATGGTTGGGCTTATAAAGATCGAGACCAAATAAGATCAACATGCCAACACATCTCATAACCCTCGAGCCTCTGGTAACAACCTAGGACTGGTCAACACTAGACAACCCAAAAACCCAAAACGAGAAGCATATAAAATACACGATGCAAACACATGTTTTGGTTTTGCTATCTTACATAATTGAATCAAGTATAGAGGTTTCACTTCTCTATTTGCAAGTATACTTCAAATGTCTGAGTTTCATCATTTGACCTACAAGTCAACCCATTTGTTCCCCGATAGCATTATTCTTCTATTATTGAGAATTACATTCTAAGAATAACTTAAGGATAAATATTCACTAAACCGATCATCATTGACCTTAATTAAATTTTCCTCTATTTTAACCATGATCCATATTCTAATTGATTAACTCTTCTTTTAAGGTTACTTCAACTTTCGAGATAATCAAATGATCATTATTCATTTATAAAAGAACCAATTATCAATCTCCGAATAAGAAGATTATAACTTTATTAAAATGATCAATTAAATCAATCAATTAACATAGGTACACAATCCATGACCTATTAACCTTCTAATAGTTTTCAATTAGAAACTTAATTAAGTATTACTAAAGTTTTGAGTCTTTTTAATTTATTTGCTATCATCGTTGACAACCATATAACATCTAAGGTCATAATTCAAGTCATAAAACTTATCAATTTTGATATCAATTAAATCTCTATTACATAACTTAATTATTAATTAAATCTAATTAACTCTAATTAATTTAATTAATAATTACATATCCAAGGCAACGTTCCAATTAATATCAGTTGTCTAATAACTAACTATAACTTGTAAATTAAAAGTCAACTATAACTCAATGATCATATTACTAACTCAATAATAATGACTTGTTAATATTTAATAACAAGCTATATTGAAAATCTTATTAATAATTCTGTAATGACCACATTCGTCATTCCTATATGAATACTAATGTTTCCCTAATTAATCCACATTATCAATAATCATTTAGATATTAAACTATTATTTATTAATAATTTGCTAGTCCCAACAAACATTAATAAATAATAAGCTCATCAAAACTATTATTACTCGTTCTAGGGATCCTTCCACAATCTTCATTAGTTAATATTCAACTAACCTTTAAGGTATATCAATAACTAATACATAACGTATTAACAAATTTAGATCATGACTAGGTTATTAAGTATTACAACAATGATTTTGACCTTTGTCAATTAAATCCAATATCATCTAAAGTCTCTTAATCATCATCATTAAACAACTATTATCAATATATCATAAATTACCAACTCGTAATTATTTAACATTAAAGTCAACCATTAGACTTCATATTCTAATTCCTCAATACTCAAATTAATAATTCAATATCTCTTTCCTTCAGTTCTATCATTAATTCATCTAGAACATTCTTATTAGCCTTTTAGACTAATTAAGTAGTTATAAATTCTAACTATATTGCTTTATTGAGATTTCAATAACCTGATTAATAACTTAAATTCTTCATTTATAACATTCCCCTTTAACCTTAACTGGATTAAATTCCAATTAAGTAAATGAATCAATTTAAAACTATACATTTACTATTTATAAATCTTGAATATTAAACAAATCTATTAATATTATATATATATATATATACATATATAATATTATATATATAAACTCATAACAAACTTTAATATATTAAAAATCGCATATGAGATAATTAATATCTAACATCATGCGTATGATTATAAAGCTGTATGTTTCAATTACACATCTGACGGTGGATGAATCGCTGTGTGACTGTCATTGTGATGCGACCGTGGCCGTGCGCTAACGGCTGCTGCCGCAGTCGCAGGTACGACTGCGTCAATGGTCCATGGCCGGCATAAATGAAAGGAACAAGGGGGTCGGGTGGGGTAAAACCCCGACCTCCCATATAATTTTTTTTTTATAAACGTTTTTAAATATCATTCATAAGCAATTCGCATATAACATTTTTCATTAAAATGTTTCCATGCAATTCGAATTCAATATTTATATTCGGATTTAACGTTTACACAATTTTATGCATAAATATATATATGTGTGTGTGTGTGTGTGTGTGTGTGTGTGTGTGTGTGTGTGTGTGTGTGTGTGTGTGCGCGTGTATATATATGTATATATATATACGTATATGTATATATGTATATATGTATATATATGTATATATATATGTGTGTATATACATATACAGATTGTAATTCAACACTATTATTTAAGTATATATATATATATATATATATATATATATATATATATATGCAAATTTGAACATATATGTATTTCTACTGAGAACATATTTATAACTTTTAAATAAAGAGGGTTTTCTAATTCTTTTAAATAAGAATCTCTCTTTAAAAATAATTGTTCTCTAAATATGATCATAATCCATCTCATAGATCTGACTCTAAATTTCAATCTAAAATTTCCATTTCAGGCCTCCTTCCAATTTCAGATTCAAAACCTTTTTAGTCTAAATTCATAACTTTAATTTCGAACCCAAACCCAATTCAGATCAAATTTCCTTCCTAGGTTAAAACTAGGGTTTTTCTATTGCTTTCTTCTCAACCAAATAAAATATCTAGATTCCAATTTAATTGTAGATTCTAACACAAGAGTATTCAGACACATATGACAGACATGATGAAGACAGGAAAAGAAATAGTGCAAAGAGATTATGTGAATATCACGAGTGCACCTGGACACTGATGCTAATCCGTCATGCCTCAGAAGTCCATAGAAAATCCCTTCCTTCTCCATCATCCGCAATTCCTCCGAGATCCAAGCCAATCGAACCCTCCAAGTGACTAGAAGTGCTAGAAGAAGCCTAAAAGTATGTAGAAAATATATGAGCATATGAATCTTCTCCAATGCATGTAAGCTTTGAAGCTTCCATTTAAGCTTTCATTTTTGCTTCCCTTAAGCTTGTCCAAACACACTAGAAGAGCCTCTATTTAAAGGCCTCTAAGATGCATCTAGAGTGTCTCTAGAGACAACTAGAAGATAAGTATGACAAACAAGCATGAGCCTTCTCCAACCTTCTAGATAAGTCTTAAGGTTGTAGACACCATGTGCTAAAATAGAATGCTAACTTCTAAGTGTAGACAACTTGTGCATTCTTAGAGTGCAAACTCCTGTGTTGTCTACATGACAACTCCCGAGAATTTGCAAACTCCTATGTGAGCCAATATTAAAATAATGCACATTAATTAATTTAATATTTACTTTACTCTTTCCAATTTTTATTTATTTATTTATTAAATCTCATGCACTAACTTTAATAATTCCATTTTGCAATCTTAATATATTTATATTTTAATCACATGAGATTTAGAATCTTTTATTAATTTAAATATATCTTCCACTTTTAAATTTCATTTCCAAAACTTAATTGCTAAAATATTTATTAATATTATTTAGTCATTTATTTAAAAAAATGAGCTCCAAATATATTATTATTAAAATAAATACTATCACATTCCAAATTTAATATTATAACTTTTATTTTCAAATTTAATTATTTTATTTAATTAATTTCCCAATTAATTAAATAAAATAAATATTAAAATATCATATTAATTTTCCAATTAATTAAACCATTAATTAAATCTTTTAATTAGGCTTAATTAATAGAAAATACATCAAAGACTCTCAAGGTAAAAATATGAAAACCCATCACAACCAAAATACATACAAAATCAAACCAAGGGTTTATATCACGAATTATGTCATCCAACATATTCGGAGGGTACTCAAATCAGATACTTGTCCTAATTTTCCAATTAGAACAAATGGCTTAAAGGGTTGGGATTTGGACTTGAGAATTTATCTCCCCTCTCTTATCATTGAGATAGTGTGATAGGGTACGCTCATCCTGGCAATTCAGGGAAGTCGATACTCGGTACCTGCAACCTGCATAAAAACCATGCATGTACAAGCACAATATATACTAAACTAAACAGGCAATGGCAGGAAGTGGTGCATCGTGTAGATCCCGACTAGTAGGTGACTACGACTCCCTTCCTTACCACATTAGACACGCCATACAAAAGAAAACATGCAAAGCAAACACGCACACCATACACATGCAAGTATGGGGTAAGTATCCATAATAAAACTCATATGATAATAAACCGTCTAACTAATCATCATTAATAACTGAAAGCAATGTAGTAATCATCATGCATACATGAAATATAAAGTCTAAGTGATCTCATCACATAATAAACTGAATCCATAGCACAATATCTGATAATCTCAAAAGAATGCTGCTAACCAAGAACATGAAACTAGCTCTAAAAGAGTTCAACAATGTTAGCAAAATGCAAACTAGGGGCAGGCTCTACAAGCCATGGGTGATTCATCCAAATTATTTGGTAAAATAAGAGGAGGAATGAATCAACCTTGATGATAGAGGTAAATGCTGAATAATATTTATTTAATCACATTATTTGAAAAAACTTTAATGACCTTTAAATACAATTGAAAGAAATGGAATTGATCTCCCTTACTCTTGTAGATGAATAAAATTGGAATTTAAAAAAGAGAGGGACATCCACCATAAAACCATGCAATCATGCACTTCTTGATGGGAGTATCATAAGTTCATTGTTAGATGGATATGCCAAATGTGGAAGAATTAAAAGGAAAATATGTTGATTGATTGAATATAAAACCAAACATGTGGAATATTTAAAAATATATCATGGGACTATTAATAAAATCAAACTAATAGAATCAAACTCTACAAACATGGGTATTCAAACTATGAACAAAAAAAACATCATTATTGAGGTTTTAGCATGTTGCGCAAGATAGGGTCTTATTGAAGCTAACAAGAAACATCATTGTATATAGTGTTTTATAGGCATAAAATTAAAGTGGCATAAAACCATTCACATGCAAAAAAATCTAGAACATGTGATAAAATCATACGTTCAAATCATTCATGTAGCCATAGTCACAAATTTCAACAAAGAATTCAACCAACATAAAGGTGCTAAACTTTGTAAGCTATGGATAATTATTGATCTTTAAATATAAAAACATTTGTATGGGTCTAAGGTAATATGCATTATGAAATTTCTTGATTTTCCAAAATATTATATCTTAAAATTCACAATCATCAAATCTTAGCATCCAATCAACTAATCCAGTAATACAAGCATCAAACCAATGTGATAACAAAAAATCAAAGTTGATTCCATAAGGTCTAACAATATCATATAATTCATTTATCAATAATTTGAAACATCATAAGCATATGTCTAATAATGTTATACATGAAATATATGTAAAAAATGACATACATAGAAAAAATTATACAAAACATATGCCCAATAATGCCATATAGGTGTAAAATGTACATCATTAGATATATGCTCTTTCCAACTAGGGGAACAAAATAAATCCCTAATTGTCTTTAATTTCCAACAAGTGGGAGATGGTGTATATAACGAGGTCTTTCTAACATGCTCACTAGTCCATTAGTCTAGAATCTTCTGTAACTCGACATGTTACAATCAAAATTATATATGAATTTTATATTTAATTTCAGTACTAATGAAATTTTAATGTAAACTCTTTCATACCTTACTCATTGGCTTAAAACTAGTGAGTGCAATAAGGACTCATTGATCAATACAATGATGAAGATGTAAAGGAATCTCTTATGTCAATAGCTGAAAATGATAATACATGAGACTCAAATGCAGTTATGAAGAATACACATTTTCTTTTGTCTCCATATCAAATAAAATATTCTGGTACCTCTATGAATGTAGTACGACATCCTTCATTTTATAGTGTTGATCTCAAAGCTACAACACTTATTATTTATTACACATGTGTGTAAATCTGTTAAGCATCAAATTCAACACCTTTGTGTGCAAAATAATGTACTATATGTTAGAGTAATAAATTCATTTTCTTAGTAATTAAATTATATTGATATAATTACTAAGTTACTTATTATATTGATATACTTTACTTATAATTCCTTTCGATTTACAACTAATTGAAATGATTTCCCCAATTTTCCATCTAGTCACTAGAAAATTGGATTTGTTGTCTCTTTCTCTTAAAGAACCGGATCTACTAGTTCCTTTGGTCTAGGAACCTTCCATTGAGATTGGGGTTTTGAAAGGTTCAAGGGTTGAGGAACTTTTTATAGAATATCTTGAAGAAGGAGAGGTCATGTATAATGGTTTTGAGGAAGGCTAGAGTTCCATCTAGATGGTGTTGCAAAATGGCCAAGTGGAGGAGGAGGTAGAAGAATAAATAGAATAAATGCATGAGAAGGAGGGTCATTGGGGCAATGGAAAATTTGGGGAGGGAAGCAATTAGGAGAATGGGTCAAATATGCTTCTCAACTAGAAGGAGAGTATTGCATTGGACACTGATACTAGTCCGCCTCATAGCAAGATCACCTTGTTAAGGAGATCACTACCAATCAGAATTTTACCTATAAGCCTACAAGACTTCATCCCTTGGTAGTGGTAATGGTGGTAATTATGGTTGAATGTGTTTGAAAGAGAAAAAGAAACGAAGGGTGTTTTGCATGACACTATTCACTCATCATAGGTTGTATGGATTCAAACCCACAACCTAGCTTTTATACCATTATACAAATTACAAATTATAAGACTATGCCTTTCATGATAGTCGCATTTTCATATTGGTAAATGAAGAATGAATTTTGGAAAAAACATAATAAATACTTCCAAATATAAATGAAGCCAATGTATTGTATTATAAGCTTGAATGGTAAAGACCAAGCCCAAACATTTATTAAGGTGTAGCATTTATAATTGTCAAGTTCATGTGAAGAAGTCATCGTTCATATTCTCATTGTTGTGTAATTTGATGATAAGAAGAATACAATGATATAGAGGTTGATAGTGAATTAAAACTTTACAAAATGCAATCAATTAGAATTTTACATTGAGGGGTGAGTAATAATCAATGTTTCATTCTCATTGTTTGACAAACTCTTATGTAAAGAGGGAGTAGATAGATGATATGGTTTAGTCTTCTTTCGAGAATCTTAGTCATATTGGTTCAGAAGGATTCATGATACAACTACTATACTTAGCGTGACCAATTGATGCTAAAAACCTTAGTATTGATGCTACAAACCTTAGTATTGACATAATTTAACCTCTGCAATTCTAGGCATAAGATGATTAGCATACAATGGTACTTGAACAAAGAACACTAATAAATATTGAGGATTTGAAATGATAATACCATTTCGCAGATGATTTTGGCATCTCACCCTTTATCACTTGTGCATCAACTTTATTAGCCCTCTTCTTTGGTGACCTACAAATGGAGAATTAGCACAGTAAAAAATCTAAGATAAGATTTTTAAAAAGGGTCCTATTAAAGAATCTAATATAAATTCAAATAATGTATCTAGATTCTAAACAAATCAAAACTAAATTTCATCACTTACACATCATAACAATATGGTCCACCTTAGTCATGTGATAGTCTTGGGGAAGAGGTTGTAACATTGTATTTGGATCCAATTGATCACTTTTTCTCTCTCTCCCAATTCAATCTAATCAGCCAACTGGATCTGCTCGACATTTTAATGTCTCAAGTATTGCCTCATGGTCTGACTCGCGAACTTTCCAAAGAATCTTATTATGTGGCTTTCCAACATATTTTATCAAGTGGACATTTGATGCGACAACAAGGTTTGAATAATAAAGAATCTTCCTCTCTGTTTGCCAATCCTCGAATAACCACAAGTTAGGATTCTTCATAGGGTATCATCTAAGCCATGTGCCTATTACAACCACCACATCGACATGGTACTCTAAACCTTCACCATCTATACCCGAGTGATCCAATTTTTGTTTGGCTTCAACACAACGACACAAATAATAATCTGTCCCTTCTTCATTGTCTTTAGGTGCAATAACAACAAAAACATGGCCTGCAGTGACCAATGTACAAAATGCGATCATTAATTCAAAAAATACTTGGGTAAAAGTTATAAAGTTACATATTGAAATTACAAAGATATATATATATATATATATATATATATATATATATATATATATATATATATATATATATATTACCAGGTTGCACTAGATCTGACAAGCGGTCAAAGTCAATAGATGAATCCATCTCTACCATTTTCAGTGCTTGTGGGAGATGATAGGTGTCAATTGGGTCCAAAACCCGTATATCCCATTTGTCCACCCATTCAGTTGACTCACAGTCATCCCAATTTTCCTCTACACATGATGGACAATAGCATGCCATTTTTCATGTGTGGATACTCCATTTACCTACATCAGAGCTTCTAAAAGAGTGTAACTCACTAGATCCTATTAGTGTGCAACAATCTTGATATGGTGCAATGTTAGTATTATCTATCAACCAAAAAAATCTACAAACAGTAGACTCACCTTCCTTACCTAGACCCATTGTACCATTACACCATTAGACGATGGATTTTGCATTTATCAATATTGCTCCATCTTTGTACTTTAGTTCTTCACGAGCCAAGGCTCTTTTAATGCATGCGCCTGCACCATCGTGCTCTCCCTTACCATGACTAGCCTCTGTGAAATTTCACATATATTAAATTCTACACAACCTGTCCATCATGCTCAACCAATAGAACATCCATGCATTCTTGAATTGAGATGCACAATTGTCTAACCAAATAATGTGCTGATGATATGCTATGCCCCTGTTAGCCAAATCTCCATAAAATAGTTGAAAACAACCATGTACAAACTTTGTAGAATGTGATCAATCATCGCTGATGTAAAAATGGTACTCCCTCAAAATCTTCCTGTCATCCTCTGTACTTGTAGGTGAATGCATGAATGTTATGTGAACAAATATGAAAACCTGTTGAGATGTATAATACTTTGCTTGCACCTCATTTTGTGGTTGTAGTGTGTAGTTCTCTATAAAATCTACAACCAAAACAATGGTATCCAATGGAAACGTATCCTTGCACAACTTGAATTGCAAATCCAACCATCGAGCTCTATGGGTATGCCTTGCATACTCGTACATAATCTTTTCACAAAAAATCTTCATGAACTCATACACTAGAATCTTTTCAATAACTAGATCACATCTTTTACCATGTTTCCCATCTTTTAGAGCATATGTCACTGTCTTGAATTTTTCGTAATCTACTATTTCATTTCCAATTGCATGTGTACTATCCATATGTTGACAAGTTGATAAAAGTTGCAAAGAACCACAAAATAAGCACGTACCATCCAAGCATGATGTCTTGTAAAAATTTTGGCTGTCCCATATTTCACATAAAATGTTGGATATGAATTCCCTTGAAGATCTTGGTGGCTCTTTTATGTCACAATCCTACAAAACAAACTGAGAATGCAAAACTACGCATATGTGCCTAAAAACATCAAAATGGTTAGAAAATTCAATATGTATCCTACAACAACAAGTTGTGTGTGTGTGATTTATTTTCACATAAAAAGGTTTACCCATCTCAAAAAATCTTTGAATTATTCAAATTTGAGGATACATACCAATAAATTTTGCAAAAAATTGTGTTTGAGTTGAGTCCAAAAAATGTTTTGCATGTGGCTCAAGATTTCGGCTACCAATCCTCCTTCTTACAATATCTCTTTGATTAGGAGAAACACGTGTGTTATTTTTCCAAAAATCTTCGATCAATGATTTCAAGGCTTCACTAATTTCTTTATCCTTTCGTAGTAGTCTACCACTAAATGTCCATAACTCATTTTTTGTTGGATCTTCTAATCTCTCACGCCTTAGCATGGCTCTCCTTAAGGTACCTCTACCAATTTTTAATATTTTTCTTGTCTTTCTCATGTGTCGAGCTTTCTTCATTTGGCTACTTACTATTGTCGATGTGAGTACTCATCTTGTGATATTACTATCTTTCGTGTGTGATTTAGAACCCACTTTGTCATAAGAACTCATTAGATTCTTTACAATATTTCTTTCATTTGAATCATCCATCATTCTTAGCCCAAGAATCTTCATGACAGGCCTAAATTTCAAATTCCTCATCATTTCAAAAAATAATTGGCATTGACCTGTAATATTTAATTCTTCAAAAAATAATCTCCACATATGATTAAATTTTCTTTGACAAGTACGCTTGCTAATCTTGTCAAACATTGATTTCATAATGTTAGTATCAATATCAATCAAATATTTTGGTTTTCTAAAACGAATTCTAGAAGGTGTTCTAATCTCTTCAATTCTCTCAACATTTTGAACATCAATATAAGGTTGAGTGTATTGTGTACCTTGAACCGAAGATGATGTGCCTTGGAAATAAGATGTAAAAGATGGAATATCACCTACTTGATGCATTGATGTTGTGCTTTCAACATGACATGATGGAGTGTGTATATTGTCGGATCTATAAATCAATGTCTCTTCAACATGAGAGGATGATATGACTTCAACATTGGAAGATGGTGTAGTGGATGATATGACTCCAACATTCAAAGATGGTGTAGTGAACGATATGACTCCAACATTGGAGGATGGTGTAGCTTCACAATTCAATTGTCTTCTTGAGTGTAACAATCTCATTTCTTGTCTTTGTCTTTCTAATTCTTCCTCCTTGTTTCTTTATAATAGTGGTTCTTGATCCTCTTCGAAAGTTAATTCTTCATCATTGCTTTGTAATTTTCTTTGGTCACATAGTAATTTCATTTTATCTCTTTTAATTTTCAAATGTCTATCCCTATCTGCATTTGTTTGAATCTTTTGTTTCTTCCTTGGCACGATGATGATTTCTACATGTCAAATTATTCAAACATTCGAATTACTTAAAATGTGTAAATTACAAATTATTCAATTACATATAAAAATTATAATTATTTAAATGAATACACAATATATATCAAACAATTTGTCAAATTTCTAACCATTTCAAAATAACATTTCATTCAAACATACAATTTTCAATGAATTCACTATATATTACATAACATATCAAATTATAATCAAATTTGTATATATATATATCGACAAACAATATTTAAAATAGATTTCACTAACCTTTTCTATTAAAGGAATATTCAAAAATTCTTCAAATCACGTATCCAATGATTGAATTTGGTGTTTTCTAGCTTCCAAAAGTGTTGAAATAGTGTTTGCTAGATGTTGAAACCTGTGTTTTCTGTCGGAATAATAGAGCATAACAGACCAAAAGTTAAAAATGGATGAAATGGGCCCCAAGGTTGGTTTTTGACCATTTTTTGGTGATTTGAGATAGTGCATATGCACTATAGCACGTATGCACTATAAAGTGCATACGCACTATAGTGCGTATGCACTATCTCAAAACACATCACTCCCCATCCTCCCTACTCTCTATCCTCCCTACTCTCTCTCCCATCCCCTCCCTCTCTCTCTTCCTACTCTCTCCCATCCTTTACTCTCTCTCACTTTCCCTCTCCCATCACCTACTCTCTCTACCTCTCTCACCCCCTCTGCTCTCCCATCCTCGGCTCTTTAGATCTCTCACACACACTCTTATCCCCCCTCTCTCCCTCTCCCTCTCCTCCCACCTAATTTCTCTCGTCCATCCCCTACTCTCTCTCTCTTCTCTCCCATCCCCTACTTTTTCTCTCTTACACACATTCCCATTCCCCCTCTCTCTCCCTCTCCCACTACCTACTTTCTCTCCCCCATAGTCGTACTCTCTCTACCACCCCCTACTCTCTCTCACACTCACACTACTACTACCTACAATCTCTCTCTCTCAAGTTCTCTCTCTCTCCCTCTCTACTCTCTCTCTCCCTCATCTTGTACAAGCTCTCTCTGCCTCTCCCACTCTCTCTCCCATCACCTACTTTCTCTCCCCCATCCCCTGCTCTCTCTCTCGTCTCCCATCCCCTACTCTCTCACACTCTCACACTCTCTCCCATCCCCTACTCTCTCTCTCCTCTCCCATCCCCTACTCTCTCACACTCACACTCTTGCCCATCCCCTACTCTATCTCTCTTACACATACACCCCCATCCCCCCTCTCTCTTTCCCTCTCCCACCGCCTACTTTCTCTCCCCCATTTTTGTACTCTCTCTCTGCCACCCCCTACTCTCACACTCTCACACTCTCTCCCATTCCTTTCTTTGTCTCTCTTACACACACACACTCCCATCCCCCCTCTCTCTTTTCCTCTCCCACCACCTACTTTCTCTCCTCTATCGTCGTACTCTCTCTCTGCCACCCCCTACTTTCACACTTTCACACTCTCTCCCATCCCCTACTCTCTCACTTTCATAGATACACACACTCTTATCCCCCCACTCTTCTTCTTCTCTCCCATCCCCTACTCTCTACATCTATCACACACACTCCCATCCCCCCTATTTCTCTCCCTCTCCCTCTCCCTCTCCCTCTCCCTCTCCCACTCCCTCTCCTACCGCCTACTATCTATCTCTCTCAAGTTCTCTCTCTCGCTCTCTCTCTCTCTCTCTCTCTCTCTCTCTCTCTCTCTCTCTCTCTCTCTCTCTCTCTCTCTCTCTCTCTCTCCCATCCCTTACTCTCACTCTCTCTCCCATCCCCTACTACTTTCTCTCAAACTCTCACACTCTCTCCCATCCTTTACTCTATCTCTCTTATAAATAAATACACATTCTCATTCCCCCCCCCCTCTCTCTCTCTCTCTCTCGTAGTCCTTGTCCCATTTCCTACTCTCTCCCATCCCCTACTCTATCTCTCTTAAATGCTTCCATTCCACCTCTCTCTCCCTCCCACTGCCTACTATCTCTCTCTCTCTCTCTCTCTCTCTCTCTCTCTCTCTCTCTCTCTCTCTCTCTCTCTCATCCCTCTACCATTTCCTACTCTCTCTATCTCTCTCTCCCCGCTCTCATTCTTGACTCTCTCTCTTTCACACACAAACACACCCATCTACTTTTTCTCCCACTTTCTCTCCCTCTCCTATTGCCTACTCTCTCTCTCACTCTCACTCTCACTCTCTCCCTCTCCACTCTCTCTCTCTCTGCTACCCTCTAGTCTCTCTTAAATTTTCTCTCTCTCTCTCTCTCTCTCTCTCTCTCTCTCTCTCTCTCTTTCTCTCTTACACACATTTCTATTCCCCCTGTCTCCCCCTCTCTCACTCCCTCTCCCATTTCCTACTCTCTCTTCCATCCCCTACTCTCTCTTGAGCTACTTTGTCTTCCCCCTCTCCCATTCCATACTCTCTCTCTTTCACACACATGCACTCCCATCCTCCTCTCTCTTAAGGTCTTCCTCTCCCACTTCATCTCCCATAGCCTACTCTCTCTCTCCCCCATCCCCTACTCTTAATCTCTCTCTCCCAACCTATACTCTCTCTCACACTTCATCTCTCTCTCCCATCCCTTACTTTAAATCTCTTTCCCCCATCCCGCACTCTCTCTTTTCCACCCCTACTCTCTCTCACACTTCCTCTCTTTGCCACCCCTAATCTCTCTCTCTCTCATCCTATACTCTCTTTGCCACCCCTACTCTTTCTCACTTTCTTTCCCATCCTGTAAGTTCTCTCCCCTCTCCTATCCCCTACTTTCTCTCTATCTCTTTCATGTGTACACATAACCATTCCCCTATCCCCCCGCACCTAGTCCTCTTTTGCAACTTACATCTTAATAGTGCACACGCGCTATTTAGAACTAAGTTTTAAATACCTCGTGCACGCTATAGCGCGTGTGTGCTATAGGGCGCACACACTATTTAAACCTTAATCAAACCCAAGCCTAAGGCTTGGTTTTGCCTTGGAGATCCAACCCAAAGGTTTGGATTTGATGAACAGGCCTGAGACATGTTTTCTAGCAAACATACAAAAAATGATTGTTCTTTCTTCTGTGCTCCCCTTCAAGATTTCTCGTGCTTGGGTATCGATAAGATCAGGTTACATAGCATTATAGTCTCTGTGTTAGCTATCTAACCATATAATTTATTTTTAATTTGAACTATTTCAAGCCTTTCATCTATAATTTCTTTTGAATGTATGTTCATTTTTTGTCAAACACCACCACGTACTAATTGGGCTATAGATTTGAGCTCGTTCATCAAATTTTGTAACAACTTAGTTTTTTAGAAACTAGACTCCATTCTACACACTTTGAAAAAAAAAAAGTTTTGATTTTAGATTAGTTTTCAATTATTTCTAGAGGGAGCACATAGATATTTCATGTTTTTGGGATGTGTCTAGTTAAAAAATTCATTAAAAAAAAGTTACACATTATTAAATTACCTGAAAAATTTGGGATAAACTACATAGTGTTAAGTAACTTTTGACCAGGGCGATTGAAAAATTTCAAAAAAAAAGTTAAAATTTTAGGGGGACCACACTTTGTACTGTGTTATGTTTTTTTGGAATAAACAGTACCACTTTTTGTGGCCCCCTTTTTTGAGCACCTAAAACTAAACCATTTTGAAAAAAAATTAGTAGTTTAGAAACTAGATTCAAAGGACTATGACTTTTTTGTTTGTCATATCTGAAAATTTTGAGTGTAACTATCTTCAAATTCTTGTTGAAGTTCAAAATTTGCAGATT
Organism: Cupressus sempervirens; assembly: GCA_028749045.1. Classification (NCBI taxonomy): domain Eukaryota; kingdom Viridiplantae; phylum Streptophyta; class Pinopsida; order Cupressales; family Cupressaceae; genus Cupressus; species Cupressus sempervirens. Next base: position 124,537,022 of record CM053784.1, read on the forward strand.
TCAGGAAAAAGGTGTCCACTTATACCCCGCTTTTGGCACCACAACTTTGTGCACTTACCCCCTTCATAATACTAAATCACTAGCTCAGAAGTCCAGCACTTCTAGCTTTGTGGTGACTGGTTTAATATGTTTCTTGTATCATCAAGTAATTTAACTCCAATCATTGATATTGGGAACTAGATTAATTCTTTTTTTCTTTTGGCATCCTATTTTTTTAATGTATTTGGAGAGAGTTATTATTGAGTTTCCACTAGTTTTCCTAATGTGGAGGAGGTAAAACATAAATTTGGGTTTCTTTAACAAATACATGGAGATTTTTTAATCCTAGATTAATTTTTGTTAAAGCATCCTAAAATGGTGTGGTTGTCCACCAAACTAGTCATTGGAATTGCCATAGAATCTCAATATATTGAAGTGAATGTTGCAAAGAAAAACTATGGAGCCATGGGCTTAGATGAATAGAAAACTCATAATACATGTATTATTGAGTTTTACTAAAGATTCTTTGGCACATGTTAAGAGATAGTTTGTTGCTTCACAAACATTTGTACAATAGTTAGGATAGGTTGGTACACAAGAGGAGATTTGATCATATTTGAAGAAGTAGAGAGAAATGGAAGATGAATAAGGAAGAGATTTAGCTTCAAAGAGTAATTTGGCAAAAATAATTCTAGAATAAGATTTATGGATGGGTGATTTGAAGAAATGTGCTAATTGCAAGAGCTTGCATCCTGGGGCACTTGAAAGCACAGAGAATATGAGGGACTTTGAAGGAAAAATAGTGTCAATTGATATAGAAGGGGTCTCATTTTTTTGTTCCTTTCTTTCTTGTGTAACTATTTTATGGTTGCCTTATTTGGATAATCATGTTTGACAAGCAAGAACAATGTAGCTTGTTGCATCTTCAAAAGGGTCATAAGTTTGATGAGAATTATTATATTGAATGTTTGTTGGAAATGGTGGAAGATTGGGCTGAAAAAATTATGAGTTGTGAAGTTGAATGAGGCTATGGTGTTTGTGGATGGCCTTGTGGGCACTTGGGAAAATCTCCTTTAAGCAATGAATTTTCATACCAATTTAATTGTTAATTTATAGCAGATGGAAAGCCATACAAAATGTTTAAAATGGAAAACCAATACTCAAGACTTTGTATAATTACTTGAAGTTTGTTATGTAATGGATTCCTACCTTGAAAGCATTGAGCAATTGAGGTGTCATTTGTATCAGACAATAATGTAGATTATTGATAAACAAAGCCTCACCAAAGCATTACCTTTGTTTTTGATGGTTGTGTAGATCTTTAGCTTGGGACCACGAAAAATGTCTACAAAATTACATTCTTGTACTGAACATACTTTGTCAATAGTGGTGTAAAATAAAACTCTAAACTCTAAACTTTGATATGCATCAATGTTGTTATTTTGTAAAGAAAAACTCAAAACTCCAAAATTAGAACATTTTTGAGATGAACTAGCTTTGTAGTAATTTAGCATGAATGCCACATAATGGTCTATACATACTATATATATTTGTTGCTATGTACCATTTCATCCACAAATTTTTGGCAGATTATTGCTATTGTAATTTTTTCTATTGATCGACTTGTTACATCCTTCTAGCACTAAGTGTCTGCATCATCCAACACTATCTGGGTGCATTCTACCTATGATTAGATAGTAGGGCTACCACTTAGAATTCCTTGCAGTGATAAGATGTCCTTGGGAGGGTTGAACCTAGGTTTCCATTGTGTGACCCAAATAGCTTAACCACTATACCACACCTTGCCAAATAATATGCATCAATGTTGAAAAAAGAAGATGATCTTATTTGCAGCAAGATGTCTTTTTTTAATAAATAACTAAGTTGCCAATTCAAATTCCAATATGGAAGCAAGTTCAAAATTTGTCTAAATGTTTTTGGGGTTGGTTTTGGATTCATTTTGGGTTCATCCATATAAAAAAATATGTTTTTTTAAAAATATGTATGTGTGTATATATTTGTAACAACAAAGAAGTCCATTCATTGCTATGTTAATTGTAAAGCAACATAGAAATATACACCACCATAGCTATGTTTTAGTTCAATAGGATATCAATTGTATAATTTAGTCATACATACAACATGATGCACTTGCTTGGTTTCATGCATGGAATATACTTCCATATCAAGGGAATAGTTTGGGAATGAAAGGAATTGTCAAAAGATAAGTGTAGTTATCTGAAATTTTATATAGGAATTCTAACCAGGTTAGATCAAAAGTTGAGATTCAAATTTTAAGCCTTGTATTCAAAGATATCATATGTTATTTAAATAAATTCCTCTATCATTTTCAATTTAGATGTCACCTATTGTCAATTTTGATTTCCTCTATAACAAAACACTTTGAATAGGTCTAAAAAAATGTTTTGAGACAAATTCAACCCTTGTTTAGTTGTTGGGCAAAAAATGATTCAAAATTCATTGTAAATTCTACCTAGGTTCCTCTAATAGAATTTACAATAAATTCATAGCTTTGTAGGTGATTATGGAGAGAATTTGACAAGGACCATATTTTGTATAGAATCAAACTAGACTTTGAGGGTTTCTAGAGAGAATCTGGTAACTTAGATTATTATTATTATTTCAATGTAATTTCATCATCATGGACTATGGAATGCAATTTATTGTCATTTTAGTCTAATTTACTTGTTGATTGTCAAAATAGAAAATTTTAGATTAGTTAACATTTGGTGAATATTAATCTTGGAGAACTTAAATAAATACGATTTGAAGTCTACATAGAGGTGTTTCTTGGCTTAATTTCATTATTTGAAAACTTTTCCAACATTTGTATATCAAATGAATTTAATGATTATAGCTATTTCCTAGGTAATTTGATTTAAACCAAAGTTGAACTAATCTTTTTGTTTTCATGGGTAATTTGATTTAAACATTATAGGAAGAGTTCTGTCACTTTACCTTAGTAATGAATAACTAAATTTCTAATGTAGAAATAATCTAAATCTCACATTTTTACTATAACATACTCATGTTGTGTAGCCTATATGTCTTCCTCACTGTAAGCTAAATGATAATTGTAATAGTTGAAGTAGAGATCATTGTTGCTAGCAGATTGTTTGTTTCAAAGTGTTATATCAGCAAAAACACTATAAGTATGCTCTTTTTATCTAGTATTTTACATAATTATAATTAATATATCTAATTTATATCTTTTGTCACATTTGAAAAATTTCTACAAATACTTTTGGTGCTTATAACATTACGAAAATTACTATAGCTAATATCTATTTAGATTTTTTTTGCATTGATAGAATCTTTTTATGGGTTTTTGAGATAAAATTATTTTTCCAAACTACAATGCTAAATCCTATATACAATATCCAAACCCTTGAACCTATGATATTGGTTGCAAATAAACTAGAAAAATATGTTTTAAAATCAAAATGATAGCAAATTAAGAAGAGAAAAGTGGCCCTTAGATACCAAAGATGTATTTTTGCATATATTAGTGACTAGAAATGATAGCATTGCTTGTACACATGAACAATACTCTCTAAAAATGGTTTCAAATGGTTCTCATCTTCATCTTGCACACTTGTGACTTGGCTCTAGGTATTCTTTACATTATAAGTGAGCTTTTTATTTTTTTTCATGGAGTTTATATTATAAGTTCTATCTAGTTATATCTGTTGGGTTTGTCACTTAATTTCATAAGATGGAAATCTCATAGGATGAAAAGATTTAGCTCTGATAATCCCAATGTTTTTTTATCATTGTGATTTTCATAGAGTGTTTAACACAAAATCATTTAGCATACTGTTCTATTGGGACTGAATACATGTCATTTGTGTTGCTAGATTCTAGAATAAACCTTCCATTACATCACTAAAAATCTAATTTGATTAGCATGAGACAATTTTTTGAGTCTATTGTAAAACCTTAAACTTGTTTATACCAATTAAACATGCAATGAAAAACATACCAAAATTATAGTGCACACAATTTATAGTGCCAGGGAGAATATGTAATATTCTACTCTAATAAAAATATTATTTTGAAACACTTCCAAATTATAAGCATAAGTCTGGATTAGGAATAAGTTGCCACAATGATCAATTCCCTAGCTTTGGCATTGATATTAAAGGGTTGTGCATGGTTATTATAGATTTAGATTACTACTACTTGATAATGGTATGAAATCTGTGCCTATGATGTAATGTACCTACAAAAACTAGCAATCAAAAGGAAACTATTATCATACTCTCTAATGGAAATGCTTTCTATGTTCTAATCTGCATGTATTTTTTATGCTTTATGGTTGCATCATATGGAGAAATTTCCATCATATGTAACATAATATCAAAGTTTCTTTCAAACATATTTGCAGTATCTTCTGAAGCATTCTTCTCTTTATCAATATTTACTTCACAAATTTCAAATAAGTTACTATTTATATATGCTGGTTTTGTTACTTTTTTGCCTAAGAAGGAAATCTCATTGTTGGCAATATATAACTCTGATATTGTTAGGAAATACTGAATTCTTATATTTTGATTTATCCATAGCGTTAAGCATAAAATCATTGATCATATAGTTCTATTGAGGTTGAATGCATGTCTTTAGTTGCTAGATTCTGGAATAAATCTACTATCATGAGACAATTGTTAGGTCTTAAACTTTTTAAACCCAATAAACATACAATGGACATTAGGCTAAAATTATGGCACCCATAATTTATAGTATGATTGAAAATATCACGTTCATATTTTGTGCATTTTTTTTTTAGATTTAGAGTTATGCTAAGATAATGGGTACAAAATATGTATCTACAATGTAATGTACTTATAGAAACTAGCAATCATGAGGAAGTAGTTGTCATGTTCTAATGACAATGAGTTATATGTTGAATGGTACCCAGAGGTAGGGAATAATTATGCTTATATACAAATTGCAACCACAAACCTGATATATTTATGTTGTAAAAGAATGCACAATCACTTCATTAGCCAACAATTCTCTTTCAACACAAGTGTAATCTCAATATTAATATGATATTTCAATGGTTTAGCCCAATGGTGACTCTTGTATGAATTACCCAAGGAGTTATGCATTATTGTTTATTCATCAGTTAATTAATTTGAAGTTTGATGCTCCAATAAGAGGTAAAAATAAAAACATATAATTTTTTCCCATTTTCCTCTTCCTCACATCGGCTTTTCTTAAAGAGAGTTTGTTTGCAAAAGGCATGACTGTTCTAATGACCCTTGGTTGATATTGAGTGGAACTATTTAAAAAATAAACTTAGATGTATTTGATATTTAAAATTTATTTGAGGCCTTGTTGATATTAATTTTGCTCTTGTTTTCTTGGTCCAAATTTCCTAAGACTTGCATGAAATGTATGATTGGTGTTTTGTGATTTCATCTTGACTTAATTTTAAATAATGAAACATTACAACTACTCTTCAACTGCACTGATTTTCTAAAACTTCTTTTTCTATCAAGGCTTCGGACTTCTAGTTATTGCTTGTTGATATTTGCAACCCTATTTAAAATATAATTGATCTCAAGTTTTTTCAAATTCTTTCAAAAACATTATTTTCTTAAAGATATTCAAAGATTGATTGGTTTATGTTCTCCACCTTTGATTCCAATGACGATCGTCCATCTTTTACTGGATATGGCACAACTTGGCAATACAATATCATTGGTAGAGAAAATAAGTTGCTAAGCTATTTGCTTTGGATTCGCACAACTAAGCTTACAATCATTATGAAATATGATCTGAAAATTTGACTTCTTTTGAAAGATGTGTGATATTCCAATTCACCTAATGAAGAGAAATAAAGGAAATAAAAATTGACAATAACAAGTACAATTAATACATATCAATTTATGGAGAAAATTAAAACATAGAACTTCCACTTTTTCCAGAAATTTAGACCTTATACATCACAATTTATTGCTCTCCATACAAATTAAGAATAAGGATAATGTATATCTCAATTAGAAAAAAAAATTCTTAGTCCTAGGTATATGTAGGATCATGGTGTGCCAAAAAGTGGTGATGTGAAAAAAATAGAGTTTGAAAATGTCTAAAAGCGTTTCAAAATCCACTCTAACTTTTTTCCACTCATCCTAATACCCAACTTGGAAAGTAGGCCACCAACCCTTATCAGGTATCCAATTTGATATCAGATAGGTTGATATTATCAAATATCCAATATTATATTTGATATTTGATAATATCAAGTATCCGATATCATATCGGATACTCGATAAGTGTCACTATTATTTTAATAAAAAATACAACCCACGGGTTGTGTTTTCACAGTGATCTTGTGTTTTCTTGCTTGGATAATGTATAATGATTTATGTATTATATATTATTATGACCTATTCTTATTATTAATATATGTGATTATTATATTATATTATTATTAAATATAATAATATATGTCATTATTAAATTATAATATATATTTATATATATATATGAAATTATTATATTATATTATTATTATTTTTACTATTATTATTAAATATAATAACATAATATATTATATATGTTATTAATATTTATTATTATTATTAAATACAACAACATATACTATTATTGTTAAATTATTATTATTATGACCTATGATCCACTTGGTTGGTTTTAAAATGTGTTGAGAGGGGTCATAGGTTAACCTATGACCCCTCTCGATGCAATTCATGACAACCTATGTCCCTAGGGGTCCTAGGACCACTAGGGATGTATGTAGTTGGTTCCAATGGAGCAAGAGGGGTGATAGGCTATCGATGCACTTCATGACAACCTATGTTCCTAGGTGCCCAAGGACCCCTAGGGACACATGTGGTTGGTTCCAATACATCAAGAGGGGTCATAGGTTAACCTATGATCCCTATCGATGCATTTGATGACAACATATGTCCCTAGGGGCCCTAGGACACTTAGGGACACATTTGGTTGGTTCCAATGTGTTAAGAGGGGTCATAGATTAACCTATGACCCCTATCGATGTATTTCATGACAATGTATGTCCCTAGGAGCCCTAGGACCCCTAGGGATGCATGTGGTTGGTTCCAATACATCAAGAGGAGTCATAAGTTAACCTATCACCCCTATCGATGCATTTGGTTGGTTCTAATGCATCGAGAGGTGTCATAGGTTAACTTATGACCCCTCTCAGTGCATTTCATGATAACCTATGTCCCTAGGGGCCCTAGGACCCCTAGGGATGCATTTGGTTGATTCCAATGTGTCAAGAGGGGTGATAGGTTAACCTATGAGCCCTATCAATGCATTTAATGACAATGTTATTCCCTAGGGGCCCTAGGACCCCTAGGGATGCATTTGGTTGGTTCTAATGCATCAACTATCAATGCATTTCATGACAACCTATGTCCCTATGGGTCCTAGGCCCCTAGGGACCCATTTGGTTGGTTCCAATGTGTCAAGAGGGGTCATAGGTTAACCTATAACCCCTATCGATGTATTTAATGACAATGTATGTCCCTAGGGGCCTAAGACCCCTAGGGAGGCATTTGGTTGGTTATAATGCATCAAGAGGGGTCATAGGTTAACCTATGACCCCTCTCATAGCATTTCATGACATCGTATGTCCCTAGGGGCCCTAGGACCCCTAGGGACACATTTGGTTAGTTATAATGCATCAAGAGGGGTCATAAGTTAACCTATGACCCCTCTCAATGCATTTCATGACAACGTATGTCCCTAGGAGCCATAAGACCCCTAGGGACACATGTGGTTGGTTCTAATGTATCAAGAGGCATCATAGGTTAACCTATGAACTCTCTCGACACATTTCATGACAAACTATGTCCCTAGGGGCCCTAGGACCCCTAGGGACACATTTGGCTAGTTCCAATGCATCAAGAGGGGTGATAGGTTAACCTATGAGCCCTATCGATGCATTTCATGAAAATGTTGTTCCCTAGGGGCCCTAAGACCCCTAGGGATTCATTTGGTTGGTTCTAATGCATCACCTATGACCCCTCTCGATGCATTTCATTATAACTTATGTCCCTAGGGATGCATTTGGTTGGTTCTAATGCATCAAGAGGGGTCATAGGTTAACCTATGACTCTTATCGATGCATTTCATGACAATGTATGTCCCTAGGGGCTGTAGGACCCCTATGGACACATTTGGTTGGTTATAATGCATCAAGAGGGATCATAGGTTATGTATGTCCCTAGGGGCCCTAGGACCCCTAGGGGCACATTTGGTTGGTTATAATGCATCAAGAGGAGTCATAGGTTAACCTATGACCCCTCTCATCACATTTCATAACAACATATGTTCCAAGGGTCCTATGATCCCTAGGGACGCATTTGGTTGGTTATAATGCGTTGAGAGGGGTCATGGGTTAACCTTTGACCCTTCTTGACACATTTCATAACAACATATTTCCCTAGGGGCACTAGGACCCCTAACCCCTAGGGATGCATGTAGTTGGTTCTAGTGTATCGAGAGGCATCATAGGTTAACGTATGACCCCTCTCGAGACAATTCATGACATCCTATGTCCCTAGGGCCCCTAGGACCCCTACTGATGCATGTGGTTGGTTTTAATGCATTGAGAGGGGTCATAGGTTAACTTATGACCCCTATCAACACATTTCATGACAACCTATGTCCCTAGGGGCCCTAAAACCCCTAGGGATACATGTGTCTACTTCCAATGCATCGAGAGGGGTCATAGGTTAACCTATGACCCCTCTCGATGCATTTCAAGATAACATATGTCCCTAGGGGCCGTATAACCCATAGGGACACATGTGGTTGGTTCCAATGCTTTTAGAGGGGTCATAGGCTAACCTATAACCCCTCTCAATGCATTTCATGACAGCGTATGTCCCTACGGTCCCTAGGAACCCTAGGGATGCATATGGGCATTCTAATGCATCGAGAGGGATCATAGATTAAGCTATGACCCCTCTTGACACATTTCGTAACAACCTATGTCCCTAGGGGTGCTAAGGCCCCTAGGGATGCATTTGGTTGGTTCCAATGCGCCTATAGGGGTTATAGGTTCACCTATGACCCCTATCAACATATTTCATGACAATGTATATCCCTAGGGGCCCTAGGACTCCTAGGGATGCATTTGGTAGGTTATAGTGCATCGAGAGGGATCATAGGTTAACCTATGACCCCTCTCAACACATTTCATGACAACATATGTCCCTAGGGACCCTAAGACCCCTAGGGAACCATTAGGAATGTATCAAAAGGGGTCATACATTAACCTATCACCCCTTTAAATGCATTTTATGAAAATATTATATTTAATAATAATAATATAATATTAGATTAAATAACAATAATAATTACATATGTTACTAGATTATAAATTTAATAATAATAATAACCATATATATTATTATATATAATAATAGTCATATAATATTACTATATATATTTATTAATAATAATATTTATCATATATATTACTATATTATATTTAGTTATAATAATTATAATCATATATAATAATAATAATAATAGTTGATAATAATAATCATAATCATATGTCATAATAATATCAATGTCCATACTTCCCCCAAATAAATTTCCCTCCCTCCAAAATTGCAATTGGAAAATGTTTCCTCTCAAATTTCCCTCCAAAATTGTAATTTAAAAATCACACAATGATCGGATATCCAATTTCATATCAAATATTCAATTTTAGATTGGATACCCAATTTTATTTTAGGTATATGATTAGGCTCAGTATTTACCAAGCCTATTTGGTCAACCCAAAAAATGTTTTTGAGAAGGGTTTCACTGACACTCAGTCTTCGGGTAGCCATTTGACAATGTTATTTTCATTGAAATTGAATGAAACAAAAAGGTTTTTTTTTATAATGCTCTCAAGATTCTATTGATATAATTGTTGTCAAATTCTAAGTTTGATAAGTATTTATTAGTTAATTTTCAATGAAGATTATTGTAAAGTGTTGATTGACATACTGATTGAAAAATAGCTATAACTTTTAAACAGTATAACATTTTTTCAATCCAAAAGTTGTATCACATTCTATGCTTCGCCTAGTATAAGGAAAAAAATAAAATAAAATTGGTAAAGTTTTCTATTAGTTAAGGTGGTCAAACACAGGAGTTTTTCTTCCAAAAATTTTTTAGTAGAAAATTCATATTTAATTATTTATTTGGAATAAGAATACCCAAAAAAATGTGTCACATCCGGCCATGAGTCTATTTTCTATATTTATAATTATATTAAAAAATATTATCATTTAATTTTGATTAAGGTGGTTAAATATACACCTACTTTTTATTTTTGCCCTAAAATTTTTATAGTACTGCATTAAAATCCAAACTTTTGACTAATCAAATATTTTTTTCTCTAGATAAGGCCTAGTAGTTTAGAAACTACATTCAATTTTCTACAGATTATTTTCTTACAACTTTTTGATATAAAGTCCAGAACCACTTTAAAATTATGTGTCCAGTTGACATAACCCTTTTTTGTTAAATTTTCACTACCACTTAAGGCCATAGTTTGGTTGACCGTGATCCTACACATACCCACTTATTACAAACATTGAGCTTGAACTTCAACTTGGAGGTGATGATCACTCTTTAAAGGGTGCTAGCTCAATGGAGGAGCACCCTTCACAAGTAGATGAATGGTGGTTCAATTCCATCATGCCCTATTATGACCAAATACATGATTAAAAATATTACAAAATATTTGATCAAATATATTACTAGATATGCTACTAAATATACCACTAAACATGTGACTAAATATACTAAATATGTGACCAAATATATGATTAAATATGCTACTAAATATACTACTAAATATGTGAGTAGCAACATGATTAAAGCAACTACTAAATCAATTACTAAATATATCACCATATATAATACTAAATACACCACTAAATCAATGATCAAAATTAGTGATCAAATAAATGACTAAAATTCTTAGTAGTAAATTTAGTAGTGTTATAAATGATTGGATATTAACTACTATTAGTCATGTGACTAAGTTTAGTCACATATATACAAATTTTAAGAGTTTTTTGAGTCACATATTGCTATTTCTATACTAAAGATCATCACATCTTCAATTATGTCGTGATAATCTCCCCCTTTCGTATTGAAAACAACACATGTGATTCTTTTCTTAACTTCATGCACAATTTTTTTTCAAAGGAAATCACTAGAAATAAAAATTCTTCCACTTGTCTATTTACATTAACTTCTACTTTTTTCTTGTACAAATTCTCCCTCCTTTCATTGCACTTCTCTATACAACTCCATTCATATAGGTTCTCTCATTTGTCTATGCAAAGGATTTTGTGTATCTCTTAACATAACTTTACTCATTGAAGTTAAATTTTCCATTTCTCCCAATGAAGTCACTTTCTCCCCCTTCGATAATAATGCCAAAGGTGTCAAAGTGTGTCTATTATCTATTTTACAACCTCTATTTTTTCAATACACAAATCTTCAAACTACAACTACTTGGGCCCTAATGAGTACCATCCAAACACCAATTTAAATCATAAACATATTAAATAAGGATCTATTTGGTTCATGGAATTGTAGAAATCAAGATTTCAACAAATCTTGAATTAGCCAAATCTTGAATTTACAAATCTTCAAAATGATTTTTGGAATTTTGGTAGGTTTGTTTAGTTATCATGGATCACGAATGGAAAGATCATTTTTCCTTCAAATTAGAAGATGTAAGGTAAAGTCCCACATACTTAGAAATTATGTCATATCACATTTGGTTTGGAGGCATTTGACATTGGACATTGCTTGAACAATGACATTTTACACTCTTCACAAATGATAACTTGAATATAGAATGAAGATGTTTAAAAAATAAAAGAAAATACTTTACATAAAAATGAGTGCACATATAGAGAGAAGAATAAAAAAATGAATTATTAAGAAAATATTCTAAAAGAAGAAATGACTAACAAATAGAGAAACAAAGTGCACTTTACAAAGAAACAAACTGAGAGAATATCTAATAATAGAGAATGTGAAATGAATGTTACAAAATATTCTAATAACAAAGTGTACACCTCAAGTAATTGGAAAATATTATGATTCTCAAATTGGTTTACATGCACAAGATAATGATCAAAGGTGAATAATATTGAAAGTATAGATAGTGCACACGTAGAGAAATTTAAAAAATTCTAGAGGGAGAGAATATCTGCAAATCACAAAAATGAAATATGATGCAAGAAAGAGGATTGGAAGATGATAAGATTTTTCAATACCAAGCATTCAAATTATTCTTGAAACAAATCACAGAAGGATGATTTCAATATCTTTGAAGCACTCACATGTTTTAGGATTGCATGCAAGGTAAAAACAAAGGGGCCAAACTAACAAATTACGTTGCAGAAAAAAAATCTCTTTTGTTCATCTCAAATTATTGTAGATAGTCAAATAGATAATATTAAAATGTTATAGAGTGTGGCTATGGTAACATTTTACACTCTTCAAAAAAATTTAACCAAGCTTTGATTTTCAATTCCAAGTAGCTAGTGGGAAGTTTGATAACCTACTTTTAAGGTAAAATTAGATTTTTACAATTCTAATTCCATTTTGAAATTTTGATACAAATACAAAATTTTCCAAATCCAATTTTTGCAAATGTCAATTCTGATCTAATTCCATGAACCAAATAGACCCTAAGTGCAATTGAATTGATGCAAATGCATCTCCTTCTAATTCAAAATAGGTGAGGAAATTACCTCTAATCTACCCCTTAGGTATTAAAAACTATCCCTAGGTTGTGGTTTTTTGAATATGTTAGATAGATGTTCCTTAGTTGGCAGATACTCCCACTTGACCTTCTTTTCTTGAATGTGTTTTCTCATATAATGATACTTAATGCCTATGTGTTTGGTTTTAGAGTGCATATTAAATTATTTAAAAATTTAGAGATAATATCTTGTTATTTTAAAATATTTTAAATAAATATATTTTATATAAATATTATAAAATAATATTTATTTGTATTATAAGTAATGTTCTATAAGTTATAATGATTTAGAATAATTGAGAGGGGGTTGAATCAATTATCCAAGGTCTAGATGTACCAATTGAACTTTTAATCACTTCAAATACTTCAAATCTAAACATTCAATAGCTTAGTCTCTATAAAAAACAATCAATAACATAAACTTGTAGTCCACTGTTCTAATAGTAACAAAATTGTAGAATATAAAATATTAATAGTAAAACATCTTAGATTACATCCACGCTATTATGACACTAGGATTTGATTTGGAAACCTAATTTGGGAAAAAACACTAATAACATGTGACCAATTTTTTACTCTTCTAAAGTGAGCTTTGTTAGGAGCCAACCCTATTAAAGGTTACAAAATACACTGTTAAATGTGACCTTGTTAAAGGATTTAATCACCTTTTTAGGAGTGGCATTGTTAGAGGGATTAAGAACATTCCATTAGAATGTCACCTTGATTAAAATATTTACATATGACTGTTAGGTCAACCTTGATAAAAGGATTTCAAGATTGATACAATGGTTAGAAAGTAACAACAAGTTTGATCTAACAAATACAACTCACTTTGTAAATACATGTCACAATTCAGTTCACATGTTGATCTACTAACTCATCTCCATTATCATCTCTATCTCTAAACTTCTTGGAAATTATTTAGGCTATAACTCTTCATCTCTTTACAACACTTCTCAGCCTCCTACTTAAGTTTTCCAATCAATAGCATTAGTTGGTCCAACCTTATTAGGTCTTCACCAGCTCTGCTAACCTCTTTAAGTTTATCCCTTGTGCCTCCTTATATAGGTAATTCTAATCTTTTTCCACCTAAACATCACTATAGATCTTAGGGTTTGGTTAGATTCATCAAACCATTCCATCATTTTTTCTCCTCTTTTATCTTCTAAAAACTTCTCTAAACTTATCCTTGAATTCTTGCATAGAAACACTCAAACAAAGTTTCCCTTGACTTAAATGTTCCATCTCATCCATCCTTATCTTCAACATATTTTACATATTCTAAGAAATCAAATATGTTGGCTAGAAATCATGATTTCCTTATAATTTGTCAAATGTTGTCCCTCGACAAACACTATCTTCTAACACTCAATCATCACTAGATTACTTGGCCACTACTAACTTTTTTGTTTGGAACATATATGGACACATGGTCAATACTGATGCTAAGTTGACACTATATTTTCTCGGCTTATATTGGCACTATGTTAACTCTAGCATCACTCAACATAAACTTCAAGTTCCTTAATCTTCTTCTCTTTTTCTTGGTGAAGCCTACACATTTGGTTGATCTTTGATCACTTCTTCTAGGCTTCAGTACAACTATATTCTTCACTTATATTATGATTAAACAATCACTTTATCTTATCATAGTCTAACTAATCAAGTGCCCATTTGTAATCCCTCATAACTCAACCTTTCCTCTAGGTCCTTTTTCTATGTCCTTCTTGTCAAATCCTCTTCATTAATTATCTTGATATGGCACTCTACTCAGATAGCAAACTGTCTAACCAATAAGGTTTGACATCAATGAAAATATAACAATTGACTTCAATTGTAGTTTCCAACACCATGGTGTACTCTTCTAATCTCACTAAGTTACTTAAACTAACAAATGATCCTAGCCAAAAGTTTGAGGAATGCAAGAACCATGGCATGGTGATGGAAGACTTTTTATAAGGGACACATGCAAAATGGGTAGAGGAATGAGATGAGAATGAGATCTATAGAGTGTATTGATCAAGAACTCCCTTTGTTTTTAGCCTCAGACTAACTAATGGATTGTGTGTAGAGGAATTCATTAGTTTGTACCTCGATATAACTCATTAAATTATGTAAGTTATGTAATTGTAAAGGAAGGCATGCCTTCCTTTAAGTCCCTTATTATATAAGGTGGGGCAAGTATAAAATATAGTCAGTGAATAGGACATATTGACTCAAGCTATAATAGGGATTTTCTTCCCCTTTTGTCCCCCTTAGTACTTTCACTTTGAATAGGGTTTCATGTAAAAAAATTAAATAATAAAAAAATAAATTCTTAGGCCGATTATCTAAAAAAAAAAAGAATTATAGTCTAATAATAAATTTTTATGATTTATTAATATTTTTTGATTGAATATATTGTCTAGATCGGGAGTGTGAGTAAATAAGGCACGCATCAGCACATGGCCCCTATCCCTTTCCATGTCCCTATCCATGTCCATGTCCCTCTCCCTCTCCCTACATTTGACCATGTCCATTCATATCTCCCTGTCCCTAATCCTGAGGCTACCTATGATCTTGTCCCTAACCTTAAGGTTGTCCATGATCTTGTCCCTATCCTTGATCCTGAGGCTTCCCATCATCATGTCCTTATAACTGAGGCTTCCCATGATCCTCTCCGTGACCCTGATCTCTATCATGTGATGCCATTTACATGGGTAACATGTGAAAATTAAATGTTAACTAGGCCCTATTAAATGTCAATACCTATCATATTACATCTTAAGACATGGACTATTAGGTGTTAGTAGGTCATTTAAATTTAGAGATCCTAAGACCTATCCTATTAAGAGTTAATAGGTCATATTAAATATTAATCTAGGTCTTATTAGGGGTTAGTAGGTTAGGTTAAGACTTAATGTGTAGATCAAAATAAATTAAATGTATTTCTAAAAATGAACATTAAATTTCACATCTAAATATCTAAAACAACTTTACACAAATGTAGACAAATTAAATACATATATATTTAAGTATCTAACTATGCCCATATTTTTAAAGTGAGGAGGTATAATATTGAAGAGAGAGGGGAGAGAGAAAGTGAGGAGCTTGAGAGAGTGGGGAAAGAGAGTGACAAGAGAGAAAGTGATGAGAGAGAAAGTGAAGAGAGAGAGTGAGGAGAGAGAAAGTGAAGAGAGATAGTGAGGAGAGAGGGTGAGAGAGAGATAGGATAGGGTGAAGGGAGAGAGGGAGAGAGAGAGAGAGAGAGAGAGAGAGAATGTGAGGAGAGAGAAAGTGAAGAGAGAGAAAATAAGGATAGAGGATAAGGATAGAGTGATGAGAGAGAAAGTTAGGAGAGACAACAATGAGATAGAGTGACAAGAGAGAAAGCGATGAGGGAAAAGGTGGAAAAAGAGATTAATGAGAGAGAGTGATGAGAGAGAAAGTGAGGAGAGAGAGTGAGAAGAAAGGGTAAGGAAAGAGAAAGTGGGGAGCAAGAGTGAGCAGAGAGAAAGTAAGGAGAGAGTAAGCAAGGAGATAGAGAGTGAGAGGGGGGAGAGAGAGGAAGAGCGAGGATAAAAAGGTCGGAGAGAGTGAGGAGAGAGAAATTGAGGAGATAGAGAGTGAGGGGAGAGAGAGTAAGGAGGGAGAATGTGAGATGATAGAATTTGAGGATAGAGTGAACAGAGAGAGTGAGGAGTGAGAAATTAAGGAGCACAAGAGAGTGAGGAGAGGGAAATTAAGTAGTGCAAGAGAGTGAGGTGAGAGAAAGTGAGAGGAGAGAGAAAGTGATAAGAGAGAAAATAAGGAGATAGAAAAATGAGGAAAGAGAAAATAAGGTGAGAGAATGACGAGAGAGAAACTAAGGAGAGAGAGAGTAAGGAAAGAGAGAGAGGAGACTTTGGAGGGAGAAAGTGAGGAGAGAGAGAGTGAGTTAAATTTGTTTTTTGTTTTCTATCCACCTAGTCCTAGATTTTTGTTTTCTATCTACCTAGGGTTTTTCATTTTCTAAACCTACTATTATTTCCAACTATAGTTTTAACTATGTTTTATCAATATTCTCTGACTATTGTTGTGTTCAAAACTATCTAACATAGTTAAAAAAATACTTCTCTATATACATAAAGCTAACCACGACAACATTTAAATATAAAACTAATTAAGGTATATTAAAAAATAATTAAATTTTGATTAAAAATAACTAAAAATTTAATAAAATTAACTAAATATTTATTTAAAATAATTAAATATAAAGTTAAATATTCATTAAAAAATGCATAAAAGGATGAAAATATACATACTTGATATGTTGGATACTCAAAAGAGGTTTAAAATGGTAGATTGAGACAATGATGCAAGCTAATATGTCACATACTTCGCTCTAAGCCCCTTAGTCCACTAACTTGATGCCATAACAATGAGATAAAAAATGAAAAAGTTGGAATTTAATGGCTTTATGGTATTATTAGGGGCTTCAAATCAAACCTAAGGCTTCATTCGAATCCCCTAGCGTAAAGTCTTAAAATGAATTCCTAAGAGACCTTTATTTGAAGTTTAGGCTTCATTTGAAGCCTCTTAAAAAGGGAATTCACACTTTCAATCTAATTTCTTTGTGATGAAAAGTGGGAACCATTATTATGGCCTCACCTTGATATTACTTTATATTCAATAAAAAAAAATTACAAATAGTTTTTGAGAGGGATCTATACACCAACATAAACAAATAAATGAAAAATATATAGCATTTTTAGACTAGCAACTAATCAATAGCATAATAAAAATACCTAGAATAAAATAATCATACAAAACATAGGTTGAAATATCAATACGTCATATCCTTACCTCCAAAAAAATATAGTTTGAAAATCCTTCCTTAATCTTATTAATAAAAACCATAGGTTTTACTAGGCACTCATAACCTAAGAGTACTTGGGTTTTAGCATGGCTCCTATGACATTGAATAATAGGAACAAACACAAAGATTTGAAAGGTTCCCATAACCTTTTGTAGATTTCAAAATTGCACCTAATAAAACCTCCACTTGTAGAATGCACTCCACCTCAATAGGAAAGTCAAGATAAGACAATCCAAGGAGAGGAAAACATTTCTACATAAAACTCCACCTTTAGTAGAATTACCTCTTCCTCAACAAGAAACATACCCAAGAGAGAAAACACAAACATAGAAGTAGAAGCCACAACAACTATTGCCAAAAACCATTTTCTGTTAGTAAAAACAAGATATAACATGTTAAAGAATGCCTAGAATTGAGGGTGGAGAGGAGGGGAACACAATCAACAAGATAAATCCCATCCCCTAAAGCACTTGAAACTTTACAATAAAAAGCCAAACAACTATCAAACAGAAATAAATAAGTCAACAATGTTAATAGATTTAGACTATTTGGATCAATATTGTATGAGTAAATTTTATTTCTTTTATTTGAATACATTGAGTGTGTACTCATTAATCATGTAGAAATCATTGAAAATATTATATACTAAAAAGAAAACCCATTCTAGTAATATTTTGATTTAGAGAAAAAAACAACATAAATATACAACATTATCATTTTATAAATAATTGATGATTTTATGGTGTTGAATTTGATCATTTATATGGTTGTAAAGTTATTCTCATTAATATAATTAACCAATGAGAAAATAATGTTGACCTTATGGCAAGACATATTGTAAATTAGTGAAAAACCACTTAAGCTATCTAGGATGGTTGGTTAATACTACAACCAAGCTTTCCATCAAGGAATAGATTTCAGTGTAGCCTAAGTAGATTTAAATATAGCTCAAGTAGATAAAGTTATATTGTGATAACCTAGCTCACAATGTAAATCAGGCTATTTAGTTTGACATATGGGAAACTGGCTTTGCGTGTGAACCGAGTTCACAATATTAACCTAGATCTCTATGTAAATCAAGCCAACTTTATCACCTGAGTCCCATAGTGTCATCCAAGCTTTCAATACTAACTAAGAAATAGTGTCACCTAAGAGTTTCAATAGCAAATCAAAAGCACTATATTTCCTAAGCATCATGAGGACTTGAGAAAACCTAAAGATATATTTAGTTTTTATGAATATATCTATGGTAGAAGATGACTAAGGTATAAAGTTATTGTTTAAAGGGTACATAAGGAAAACAAATTCATTTGTCAAGTGTGAAAAATACAAGCTACATGATTATTTGGAGACAAGAAGCGACTATGGAGTAGAATATGTAATCAAGATACAAGGTAGTATAAAGAGTAGAGCAGGGACTCATCTATCACAATTAGGTGATCATATCATTCAAAGGATCTTATTCAAAATATCAAGTTGAATTTCAAAGATCAACTTGTTGATTTATCCTAATCGGTGCATTAGTCAAATCCTTTAACTAGGTGGATCTAACAGTCTTATGCTAAGTCTCTTAATAGAGTAGATACTTTATTGTATTGTAAAATCCTTTCGAAAGGTGGACCTAGCAATCCCTCATACTCCTAATAGAGTATATCACCAAAAGTGATCAATTGTAAGCCCTAATAGGCCAACTTTATAACTATAGTAGTGAAGCTTATGGGTGTCATCCCCACCCTAGTTTTACCTTCTACTTGGAGGGTTTCTGGGTTACCATATCTTGTGTCAAAAGTGTTATGGTTTTGATTTCTTTATTGATCAATGTTCATTCATGGAAGTAGATTAGACAATCTAAAGAAGTAATAGCTGAAGTAACCTAAGTGTGAAAAGTTTCATTGATTCCTGATTCACCCCCCTCCCGCTCTCAGTCACTTTCTTGTCATTTCATTTCCAACAAATAAAAATTTCATTTCTAGAATTTTATATAGTAGTATTTAAAAATATAATTGATCTGTAATGGTTAGTAACTTGAAAACATGAATTAAACAGAAGAAGAGTGCATAGTTTTTCCAATAGGAAAAAAAGTATGTAATTGTGCACATTAAATTTATTACTCACTAGATATATATCTAGTCTAAAGATAGGTCCATTTTAGATTTATTTTTAAGAGATAGATCCATTTATATAGTTAGTCTAAAATAAAAATATTATGACATATAAATCTTAGGCCTTAACAACTTAATTCCCTACACATTTAATTCTTTAAATAAAATTTAACTATACACTTTATCTTTTGCACCTAGGTATTGATTTAATTTATACTTCATTTTTGGTCTATATTTAGTATATTTTAACTTTAAGAAAATGTAATTTTTTCTTATATATTGTAGATGGTTTGAAATAAAGCAAGTGAA
Source organism: Cupressus sempervirens (assembly GCA_028749045.1). Lineage (NCBI taxonomy): Eukaryota > Viridiplantae > Streptophyta > Pinopsida > Cupressales > Cupressaceae > Cupressus > Cupressus sempervirens. The sequence continues at coordinate 124,557,060 of CM053784.1, forward strand.
TTGTGTTTAATTTGTACCTAGTAAAATATCAGACATGATACAAAGCGTGCCAAGTGTAGTAGAAGAAAACTACCATGACAGTCTTAAGACATCTAGACTTTGAGGAATGTTGTGTACAATGCCTTGTCTTTAGTGGTAATGAGTTGCAAAGTATCCCTATTGTGGAATGTCAAAACACATGTGCATAAATCAGAATGAAAGTAGGACACAAAAAAAGTGCATTTAGAGATGCATAAATATGTAGATTGCTAGGCTATGGAAGTCATTGAAGCATTGAAAGTGGGGTAGTTTTTGAGAAAATAATCGAGTCCCTTCACTTCTTGTAAATGTTTAAAGAAGAATAAAATTCTGAAAATGTGACTTTTATTGCAACTCTATTGAAAATGATTACAAAGGCTTGAATATAAAGAATCCACACCCACATAAAAACAAGAAAAAAACTTGATACACATATACCTTGAAAGGTTTTATTTGGAAATGAATAAAACTTTTTTAAAAAATTAAACTTAATCCTAAATTTTCTTATGCATATTTCAGCACATTCGTTATTTTCACAAAACCTAAAAACTAACTAAAATCATCCACCAAAAAATCTCCATTTTATCCCAACATCAATGATCAAAACTTCCACCATTTTGTTACCCATCTAACACCATACCACACATCAAATATTGAAGAATCAAAAACTAAAAGAGAAAACCAATTTATCTCTAGATCATGGTGAAGTAAAATTTGAGTAGACCAGATGTATGAATGCATTTACAAAACTTAATTTGGAAAAAAAATTATAAATGAAATGAAAACTATTAAATTATATAAGAAAATGATAGTCATTACACTATAAAGTATTAATCTATGGTATAAAAATATTAATATAGCTATTCATCAAATAGTAAAGTTGACCAAATATGAAATTTGCATAATTGAAACATTCAGCCCATCAAATCACCTTACAAAACTCACATAATATAATTTCATATTAAAATTCTAGATTCAAAATGAATGAATCAAATCAATATAATGGATAGATACCTGGTTATATTGGTGAGTAGAAGAACCAAAATGAAGACAGGCTAGTATAGAAGAACTCAAAAAACATATAAAATAACTATACAATTCAATCTTTATGATTTACTAAGCAGACCATTTTCAAAGATGTTTGACATCATTTTTTTCTTGGCATACATATATCACACACATGATGTGGACATAATACACGTAATTGGGAATGGATGGATGCATAGATAAACTACACCTTGATTTATGTGTACATGGACAGATGAACCAAATCTATGCATCTGGGTATATTTAGAAATACATACATGTATGTGTTATTACATGTATCTACAGTATTTAAGTTAGAATATTTAACATGTTGGACTTATTACATTACATTATATTAGTTTCTAAGATTAGATTAAATAAATAAATTAGTTCATTATTTAGTTGGTGGGAAGCTATTCCCATATGTAGTTTTTAAGGGAAAATAAAGCTATATAAAGTTATTCAGATATAAATATGATTAATTTAGTTTGTATCCAAATGTATCCAATAAAAATTAGAATCTATAATATCAATCTTTTTTATACTTTACCACTTTCATTTGGTATCAGAGTGGGTTGATCGATGGGGAGAAGAGTGATCCCCTAACTTCTATGGATTTTACTGAAGAGAGGTTTGAGATTTATTGTGCATATATTATAATGTTATATTCTCCATGAATATGTTGTGATTTTTTTTTTATCAAGAATAAAATAGGGATCAGTTGCAAATTACCTGCATCACTCAATTTTCAATTACTTATTTGTTCTACAGTTTTGTTTGCTAAACAATAGATAAATTAACTACAATTCTAAAATTTTAAGGGCCTCAATTTCACACATGGAAAATTAAGATACAATTGCTTTTGATTGAAAAAGATCTGTGGGACATTGTTAATGGAACTATTTAGAAGCCCCAAGATGCATATGAAATAACAAAGTAGATGGAAAAAGATCATAGGGTCCTTGCATTGATTGGACTTGGTCTATTAGATGCATATTTGTACCATATTGATCTTTCAAATACTTCAAAAGAAATATGAGATGGGCTTAACATCATGTTTGGCTCATAGGCTTCTAGTGCAAAAATATCCATAAAAAAAAAGTTGTTTAGGTTGAAGATGAATTAAGGTGATAATATTGTTCAACATATATGTACTTTTCATTCACTTCTTAATCAACTTGCAGGTGTGAACTCTAAAGTTGATAATGATGATACCAAAGAAATCCTACTCAGTAGCATACCTTCAAGATTTGATCATATTGTTTTCACCTTGATTAGAATGAATCCTAGCCTAGAAACTATAATTTCTTCTTTAATGGATGAAGGAAGTAGAGCTCATAAAAGTCATACTCTTACAGAGGATTGTGCTTTACTTTCTAGAAAGAAATCTAGTGTTCCTAGTGGAAGAGAACTAAAATGATTTTATTGTCAGCAAAATGGACATGTACAGATGAATTGTTTTCAGTGGTCCAAAGATCTTATTGATGGGAAGTTGAAGAAAAATACAGCCTTTGTTGCAATTAAAGGTGAGACAAACTTTTGTGATTTTGAAATACATACAAATAATGATGATTTTGATAGTCCACCTAAAATTGATACAAGATTTGTGCATTAAAGAATAACAAATAAGTAAATTTGAGGTTGGAGGCAATGAATGCTAGAGGATTTTTATCATCTCAAGCTAGCTTCTCATTTAGAGATGATTACTAGATAAGAAACACCTAATTTTGTCTCTAAAGAGGAGAGGGGAACTTGGAAACATGATTTTCCTTCCATAGAGTGAGGGGGGACAAGATTTGAAGAAGATTTCTTGAGCACTTAAGGTGGCATTAGAGACACTCAAAGGGGATGTCTACTTTTAGAGGAAAGGTGTTCATGTGCAGAAATATTAGTGGTGATTGTTTCTACAACATTGGAGGAGGCATTAGACACACTCCAATGAGATAAGAAATTTTGGAGGAACTATCTCTCATTGTGCAAGAGAGGTAGGAACAATCTTATTATGAGGACAACTTCAAGATTTGCAGTTTGAAGTTGGGATATGAAATCTACTTATGAGGGTCAACTTCACAATTTGAGGGTTTGCAATATGAAGTTGCAATTGGTGAAAGCATTTCATCAAAGTTTTCAGAGGAAGAATATTGGTGAAGTGGCTTCATCAAAGTTTCTAAGGTTGGGTTAAAACCTTTACAGCTTTCTCTCAACTTTCACTTTTGTTGGATTAATGTAATAAGTGGGGAATGTTGGACTTATTACATTAAATTAGGTTAGTTTCTAAGATTAGATTAAATAAATAAAATAGTTCAATATTTAGTTGGTGTGAAGTTATTCCTATAAGTAGTTTTTAAAGGGAAAATAAGGCTATATAAAGCTATTTAGATATCAATGTGATTAATTCAATTTGCATCCGAATGTATCCAATGAAAATTTGAATTTATAATTTTATTTTTTCTTGATACTCTACTTAGAATGAATTATGGTTAGTGGAAAAAGTGTTTGATGCTTCTCCATTTTTATAGAAGATAGATTATGGTAGTGTTGAGTGATTTAAATTTGAGACTAGAAGATGTAAGACTAAGAAAATGTCTAAAACAGTGTGAATCTACCACTATGTTCTTATTTGATGCCTATCCTTTTTTAATGAGTAGATGGGATATTAGGGGTGAACAACATCATATATATAAGTAGGAGAATCGTTGTTTAACACCAACTCAATCTAAGATAAATTCTAGAATTGTTCTAAGCAAGATCAGATCTTGCATCAAAAATGTTTAGTTCGAGGACTTTAAATTCTTCTACCTTATTGGGTTCACATTCTTTCTTCTTTTTATAATTGAACATAGCTTGATTAAAACTTGTATTTCCTTGAAAAATATTATATTAATAGTTCTGGCGAATGGACAAAAAAACTGACTGATTACTATATTAGAAAAACTAGCAAATGGTTCAAGTGGATAACCATGTAGTGTAATTGGGTAAATGACTTGTATAATAAATGAATGATTAAAATGTGTATTTCTCAGTGTGTGGAATATGAGGTGTCTAGAGTTGAAATTGTTGAAGGCTAAAACTTAAGACAACTACTTCAAAAACTCTTCATGTCTCAATCAAGCTATGAAATATGAAGTTTTCTACAGCATGTTGCAACAACTTGTTAGTAGGTGTTCCATGCTGTTAAGGATGCCTCTCCTCTAACATTGATAGCCAAAATTCCCAAATGTAGACTATTTTGCAATTTACCAATTAACACACTCTAAATCAATTAGAAACATAGATTTTAGAGTCAACATTTAAAGCTTTATCATGTACTTTTACCAACTGGTCTACTCTAGATGATTAAGAAATGGAACAATGAATCACATCTTCTTATGGTCTTGTGTCATCAGTCTCACTTGAAGTACAAGATAGTTCCTTCTATTGCGATCATTTTCCTACAATTTGCTTAGGTTCATTCATAATATGTCAAGAGTGAATACTATGACTAATTTAATATGTATAGATGTATATTTCTTATAAAGCCAAACTATCATGTTCAAAACTCAGAGCTCGGGACAGAGATTTTTTTTTGAAATACAACGCAAGATCTCCAATCTAATCAATTAGTAGTTAATTGTTTGAAGTTTGTTTCTAAGTTTCATTGTGTTAGTTTTTCCATCATTGATTATGATCTTGATTATGATCTTACTCTATGATCCATTTGAGGAGCGAAAATTAATGCATTTGATAGTGATTGGTTTCCTTAGTTATTGAACAATCAAACAATTGAGATAAAGACGAGTTAACATGCTGCGTTGCCACATTCCATTGGAGAGTCTTTTGAGAGCGGAGCAACCACAGTCGACACCCAATCTGCTGTTGAACAGCCTGAAAACAGGAAGAAGAAGAGGAGGTAAAGTGGGGCCATCATAAATGGATGAACTCGTTTACATATGCTAAATGGTGTGTGGCCAGTCCTTTATATATTTGAAAAGTAATACAATGGCACATGATTAATCACATCGAGCAACTGGATATTTTGTAAGCTCCAATTCTAGAGACAGCTATTTTGATGACATAGAATCAGATAAGATAACGCTCCGTATCACCTACTTTATTCTCTTGTCTGAATTGACTGGGAGTCCTCCGACCACCGACAGAGGAAAGTTGAAAGCGTTTGGACAAAGAAGGAACGCCGATGATTAAAAAATGGCCGGGAGGGTTTTATGCTAATAAACTCTTGCGCGTAGGAAAGGTCGCTCAAACAGGTCCATGCAATTATGACTTCTTCCACCTCTGTTAATTAGTGCAGCCAACTATGGAAAAGAAATAAAAATATAAAATATTCGAAAGCCATTGCTGTAACGTATATTAAATAGGACGAATCCACTGGTGCAAGAAAATAATGCGAAATCTATGAAGCCAGTTGAAACTTTTGCACGTTGATAAAATTAAATACGTTGACCCCATTTAGCAAAAACCTAAAAAATATATAAATAATAGGGATGGCCGCGAGAAAGAGAATTTAGTAAGTACATGTCCGATGTCCGAAACGGAGATGCAAGGGCGCTCATGTGAAATACAGGGGACTGCGTTTATATATGTCAATAATGGAGGCTTATACAATTCTACCCTTATTTGTAACATTGAAAAGTCCAAATGTTCCAAACGTGGGCGTGCTAATCCGAAACATGAGAGATGGAATAAACAAATCAAAGCTCGACGATGGTACCTTAATCCTAGAATATGTCCCTGCTAAATATAATCCTATTTATACCATATTGCCCGCTCCTTGTCGCTTCACATTCTTATCCACTTCTTCGTCTCATCATTTTTAAGATTTTTATCAAGCGAGCAACAACAAGTCGGCTGCGCGGCTTAGAGGTTCCGTCCTTGTGTTCTTCTTCTTGGCTTTAATCTCGGATGGAGCAACGAAATCTAGTAAATGGCCAAGTGGGCTTGTGTTGAAGGTCACCCGGGAGTCGAAAACTGTGCAATATGTGATTGAATTGGAGCAGGGGATGCCACTGCAGAAGGAACTTTTGACGGTAGATCTGGGAGGAGATCAGGTTTAGATGCAATGTGATCAAGTCGGCGCTTACAACTCCACCTTATGACCACTCGGCTTGTTGACCATGCTTTCGAAGATGGCAAATTTTTTGATAAGGTAAAGGTGGCAAAGGCAAGTTTGAAAACATGTTTTACGTGGCATAAACACGTGGCAAAGGTAAAACAAAAATAAGTTTGCAACGTGGCAAGATAAAGGTACTGGCACATAGTATATAAGACTTTAAAACACTGAACATCAACAGTACGTGGCATTTAATAAAAGTCTGCATGTCTTGCCAGGTGTAAGGTTTCTACGGCAGACTTGAAAGGAAACTAAAAAGAAGTGTTTGTTGTGGGCATTTGTTTCTTCCGTGCGAATGTATTTTGAATATCTTCTTTTGTTCTCTGCGTAAAATATATGAGAAGGATCTTGCTGCTCTGTGAAAGAATTTTTGAAAGATTTCTGTGTGGTCTTTGTCATGCGAAACTATAAATTTTTTCTTGTTTGGCAAGTATGGGTTAATGTGAAAAGTGATTTGGAATATGGAAAGAGTTTTGTTGCCCTTCGTTGATGGAATATGGAAAGAGTTTTTCTTCTTGCTGCCTTGTGAAAAGAAATATAAAAAGTTTTGTTGTATGGTAAAGTTTCTTTGAAAGATTTGATGAATTTATGTTCTTATACAGTTGCTCATTTATTTGCTTCTTTTTGATTGCATGAATGACTGAGGCAAAAAGAGGAATAAGGTGTTTACTGTGAACAAAGGGTTTCATTAAAAAATGAGGTAAAAGTAAAAATAGGTATGACTATTTCAGTCTATTCAAAATTCCTTTTTGAAAAGAAGAATAATGTTTTTTGAATGTTTTCAAAGGCAAACTTTCTATTTGTCTTCTTATGTAAAATATGGAAGTTTCTTTTTCTCCTTATCTTTTTCTTAAAAAATGAAGTTTCAAATCAAAATGTTGGAGGGTTTCTGGTTCGAACCCTAAATGGCAATTTTTGAAGGTCTTTCATTTGTTTCAAAGGCAAATATTTTGGGGGTTTCTTACAAACCCTAATGGCTATTTTTTGAAGAATTTGAAGAAAAGCTAGAAGTTCTTTTTGGCATAGTTTTTTGTTTATAAGGATGGTATTCAAAAGGAATGAAGAATTATGTGGCATAACTAATAACAATTTGTTTTAAAATTGCATATAATAAGGGCATTTTTGAAGCAGCCCTAACTAGTTAAGTTTTTTTTTTTTTTTTTTCTATAACTGATTATGGAATATCATCTCTATTTAAAGAGATTATTGTAAAAATCTAAATGTACGAGAGTGATACAATGATATAAACGCAGAGACATAAAATATTCTTGAAGTTGTAAAAAGCTAAAAGGGTTGATTATAAACTTATCTACATGTATACATGTGTATGATTTATTACATATAGTTATATGTGTATGTAAAGTTGTAATACCGACAAGGTTGAATTCCCAAGTAGTTGTTGCTGCTGATTGTAAAGAGTTGAAGCTCAATAAAGATTACAGTTTCATGGAGTGGTTTTTTCTCCCTATGATGAATCCTTTTTGAAGAATTTTGAGAGTTTTCCACTCGGAAAAATAAATGTCTCTATCTTCTGTGAGTTCATATTTTTCATATCCATGCATGGTGAATGATATTTATTTGAGTAAGATCTGAATGCATTCAGCTTATGAATCTTTAAAGTTGGAATTTCAAAATTGATTAAGTAAAATTAGTGTGTTCTAATTCACTCCCCCCTCCCCCCCCAAAACTCTAATACTTCCAACAAGTGGTATCAGAGCATATGATTCCTTTTAAGAATTATTCTAAGAATTTTAAATAGAAGTTATGGCATAGACTGAAGGAGCTTCCCTTAACCAGGGTCCACTATTTGATGGTAATGACAATGTTTTTTGGAAAGTTATAATGGAGGCATTTATACATTATTTAGATGTTAGAATGTGGGATGTTGTTATTACAAATTATATTGTCCCACCAACAATACCTACTGATGTTAATGATAAACTGAAATATGAACTAGATAAAAAGGCAAGATATGCTCTTATGTGTGGTCTCACCAAAGATGTGTTTGCTGAAGTAGTCTATTGTAAATCAACAAATGATATTTGGGAAAAATTGGAAACTATTTATCAAGGAGATGAAAAGGTTAAAGAGTCAAAATTGTTAACTCTCATAACATAGTTTGATAATTTGAAAATGAATGAAGATGAAAATCTTACAGCATTTTTCTTAAGAATTGATGAAATAGTCTATGCTAGAAAAGGTCTAGGTGAAAAAATTGAAGAACATGACATAATTTCAAAAGTCACTAGGTCAGTTCTACCTAAATTTGAAACTAAAATTCCTAATTTAGAAAAAAAGAAAAGATTTTCTAAAATGACTCTGCATCAATTACAAGGAACCCTAATTGCATATGAAATGAGAATTAGCAATCAAGTTAGTTCTACATCAAAAGAAGACTCAAATAAAGAGTCAAGTGATGCCGATGTAGAAGGGGAAATGTTGTTCATGGCTGAAATAGTTAACACTCCTAAACCTAAATCTAGTGGATCTGAATCTTCATCTAATTTAGATGAAGAAATTGATCTTGAAGAAGAACTTCTCAAATCTTTGCAAGAACTTAAAAGATTAACGAAGTTAATTTAAAATCATGAGAATGAAAATAAAAGAATTCAAGAAGAGTTGAAAGAAGCAAATCAAATTATAGAAAATTAGAAAATCTTACTTGAAGAAAAGGATAAAAAAATGAATGTTTTGCAATGTTCATCTAAGTAGTTTTCTAAATAGAAAATTAAATTCTTCTTCAAAGGTTATTGCTTTAACTATAATGTCTTTGGGTATAAGGCAATTTTATGTGAAATAGTACCAGTAAAGGTAAGAAAAGAATCACCAGATGCTTCAAATATTTTCACTATAGTCATTATGCAAATCAATGCAGACTAAATTTAAGAACTAAATAGATTTCGAAATAAGTTAAGACATTTGAAAAATCTTTAATTGTTGAAACAACTCTATTTGCTCAAAAACCTACAACATGGGTTTTGGATAGTGGCTGCTCACATCATATGACTAGGTGTAAAAGTAAGTTCAAAGCCCTAGAAGATTTTGATGGATGGTTTGTTCACTTTTGTGATAATTAAAGAGCCTATATAACAGGAAGAGGTTCAATAGTTTTAAAAAAAGATACACCAATTCATGATGTATACTTTGTAGAAGGTTTGAAACATAATCTTTTAAGTGTTAGTCAGATTTGTGATAGTGGGTATTCTATTTCCTTTAGTGCTAAAGGATGCTTTATCAAAAATGGAAGGGATAAAGTCATTGCTAGTGTCTTAAGGAGAGGTGAAAATTTGTATAACCTGATTGATTCTACTATTCAAGAAACATCATTGATTAATACTTGTCTTATGAGTCAAGTAGAAGAAAATTGGTTGTGGCACAAAAGATTGGGACATCTTAGCTTTGACAATCTTGCTAGAATTAGGAAGAATAAAAAAGTTAGAGGATTACCAAAAATTAACAAACAAGTGAATATCTATGAAGAATGTGTAAAAGGAAAACAAATGAGAGTATCTTTTAAAACAAAAGAATACTTATCAAATAGACCACTTGAACTTGTGCATATTAATCTATGTGGACCAACTAAAATTGCATCATTAAATGGTGAGAAATATTTTATGTTGTTCATAGATGACTATTCAAGAATGGTTTGAATAACATTTCTAAATAACAAATTAGAATCCTTTGATCATTTCAAAATTTTCAAAAAAATGGTTGAAAGGGAAACTAATTTGAAGTTAAAATGTTCGAGGTCTGATACGGTTGGAGAATTCACTTCTCAAGAATTCATTCAGTATTGTGAGAAAGATGCCATTTAAAGACAATACTCTACTGGTAGAACACCATAACAAAATGGTGTTGTGGAAAGGAAAAATAGAACAATTAAAGAAATGGCTAGAACTATGCTAAATGAAGCAAAACTACCTGACAAATTTTGGAATGAAGTTGTTCATATAGTTGTCTACATTCTAAACCAAGCACAAATAAGAGTTAGAACAACTCATACTCCATATGAATTATGGAATGGCAAAACAACTAATGTTAAAATAAATAAAATTGTTGACTGTAAATGCTTCATCAAAAAGAATGATGATTCTTTAGAAAATTTCAATTCTAGATCTAATCAAAGAATTTTTCTTGGATACTCTACACACAACAAAGCTTATAAATGTTATAATAAGAGGTTGAATAAGATAGTGTAAGCCATAAATGTTGTATTTGATGAAAATTTAGTATGTTGCAAAAATAAAGAGGATCCTGAAGAAGCATCATTCCAAAAATTAGAAACTTTGTATGATGAAAATATTGAAAATGTTGAGTCTAAAATTGCTAATGAAATTGAACAAGAAAATTGTTCAAGTCCTAAAGTAATAATTACTAGTTCAAAAATAAAAACTTCATCTAGGATAATTTCTAAGAGACATCTTGAGTCTCAAGTTATTGGAGATGTAGAAAAAAGAATCTTGACTAGAAGAAAGGCCAAGATAGATGAACAAGCAAATATTGCTGAACATTTATGTTTGATATCAAATTTCAAACCCAAAACTATTACTGAAGCCTTATCAGACTCCTGATGGCAAAATACTATGCAGGAAGAAATAAACCAATTTGAGAAAATAAGGACCTGGGAACTTGTTCCTAGACCTGATGACAAAAATGTAATAGGTAGAAAATGAGTGTTTCATAATAAATTGAATGAAGATGGAAAAGTAATAAGGAATAAAGCTATATTTGTATCAAAAGGATATGCTCAGTAGGAAGGAATTGATTTTGGTGAAATATTTGCACTAGTTGCAAGGATGGAGTCAATCAGAATCTTTCTTGCATATGTCAGTTATAAAGGTTTACTGTTTACCAAATGGATGTTAAAATTGCATTCTTGTATGGGTATTTTGAAGAGGAAGTCTATATGGAACAACCAGAAGGATTTGAATCTTCTGACAAACCTGATTATATTTACCGACTCAAAAAGGCATTATATGGTTTAAAGAAAGCTCCTAGAGCTTGGTAATCTAGGTTGGATAAACATCTAATTGCGAATGGATTTTTTTGTGGAAAAGTAGATAACACTTTGTATATCAAAGTTATAAATGATGACATCTTGGCAGTAGAAATATATGTAGATGATATTATTTTTAGGTCTACTAATAATGAATCAACAAAATAATTTTCAAGAATAATGGAATTTGAGTTTGAAATGTCTTTATTGGGTGTGCTCACATTTTTTCTTGGACTGCAAGTCTTACAGCTTGAACATGGCCTTTTTCTTTCTTAAACAAAATATGCAAAGGAAATGTTGCAGAAGTTTAATATGGCTAATTGTAAACTAGTAAGCACTCCTATGGAGATAGGCTGCAAACAAATGAAGAATGATGACTCACCTTCTATAAATCAAACTATATATAGATCCATGATATGAAGCCTATTATATCTTACAACATCTAGACCTGATATAATACAAGTAGTATGCATGGTTTCAAGATTTTAGTCTGATCCAAAACAATCTCATCTTAATACAATAAATCAAGTTCAAGGTACATTTGATTTTGATTTATGGTATCCTCACAGTGATGATTTTACACTTTCTAGTTATATTGATGTAGATTGTGGTGGATCTAATCGAAAAAAGAGTACTACTAGTGCAGCTTTCTTCCTTTGTAATTGCTTAGTTCCCTGGCATAGCAAAAAATAGGATTGTGTTACATTGTCTACATGTGAATCTGAGTATGTTGTTGCTACTACCTATTGCACTCAACTGATTTGAATGGATTAACAATTTACTGATTTAGGAATTCAAGTCCCAAAACCTATCTCTATCATGTGTGATAATATGAGTGCTATTTATATGAGTAAAAATTTAGTAATGCATTCATGGACAAAACATGTGGCCATTAAACTTCACTTTTTACATGATAAAGTTCTTAATAATGAATTCAAGTTGATCTATGTGCCCACTCAAGGACATGTAGCATATATCTTCACTAAAGCTCTACATAGGGACTCTTTTGAGTGCTTAAGAACTCGATTGGAAGTTTCTTCTCAATCAATGTTGATATAAAGTTTTTTTGGCATATAACTTTTGTATTAGGTTTATGCTCCTATACATAGAATTTTCTTCTACATTAAAAGTAGGTGGTCAAATTTTTTGATGAAAAACTTTTGGGGAAGATATTAGTTGGTTGTTCTAGTTGTTTAGCATACATCAATTGGTTGTTGGTTATTTCAACTGGTATTATTTTTCATCAGTTGACATTTTTTATTAGTTGGTTTAGTTGACATATTCAGGTGGTTGCATATGGTGATCTACACTACATATTGTGACCAGTGCTATATTGGTTATATTGTGATCAATGTTCTATGTGTTCAACATTCTTAAGTGATCTGTTCTATATCAGCATTATGGTTTAGCATATTATGTGATCAACATCTATTTTCAGCGTTATATTCTTTGTTTAGTGACAGTAATCTACTTACATATTTGTTCATTATCTTGTATATATAAGAAGAAATTTGAATTCTATTTTTTTTTAATATTTCATCTTGTATATATGAAATGGTGAAATTTTTGCCTCAAAAAATGGGGAAGACTGTTGACCATGCTTTCAAGGATGACAATTTTTTTGATAACACGAAAGTGGCAAAGGCAAGTTTGAAAACATGTTTTACATGGCATAAACACGTGGCAAAGGCAAAACAAAAATAAGTTTGAAATGTGGCAAGACAAAGGTACTAGTGCATAGTATATAAGACTTTAAAATACTGAACATGAACAGTACATGGCAGTTAATAAAAGTCTACATGTCTCGTCAAGTGTAAGGTTTCTATGGTGGACTTGAAAGGAAACTAAAAAGGAGTTTTTCTTATGGGCATTTTTTTCTTCTCTACGAATGCATTTGGAATTTCTTCTTTTGTTCTTTGCATAAAATATATGAGAAGGATCTTGCTACTCTGTGAAAGTATTTTTGAAAGACTTTTGTGTGGTCTTTGTCATGCGAAGCTATAAATTTGTTCTTGTTTGGCAAGTATGGGTTAATGTGAAAAGTGATTTGGAATATGGAAAGAGTTTTGTTGCCCTTCACTGATGGAATATGGAAAGAGTTTCTCTTCTCACTACGTTGTGAAAAGAAATATAAAAGTTTCTATTGTATGGTAAAGTTTCTTTGAATGATTTGATGAATTTCTATTCTTGTACAGTTGCTCATTTATCTGCCTCTTTTGTGATTGCATGAATGGCTAAGGCAAAAAGAGGAATATGTTGTTTACTGTGAACAAAGGGTTTCATTAAGAAAAAGGAGGTAAAAGCAAAAACAGGTATGACTATTTCAGTTTGTTCAAAATTCCTTTTTGAAAAGAAGAATAAGGTTTTTTGAATGTTTTCAAAGGCAAACTTTATGTTTGTCTTCCTATGTAAAATATGGAAGTTTCATTTTCTTCTTCAAATCTAGTATCTTTTAAAAAAAGAAGAAGTTTCAAATCAAAATGTTGGAGGGTTTTATGTTCGAACCCTAATTAACAATTTTTGAAGGTCTTTCATTTGTTTCAAGGGAAAATTTTTTGGGGGTTTCTTACAAACCCTAATGGCTATTTTTTGAAGAATTTGAAGAAAAGTTGGAAGTTCTTTTTGGCATAGTTTGTTGTTTATAAGGCTGGTATTCAAAAGGCATGAAGAATTCCATGGCATAACTGATAATGCATTTTTGAAACGGCCCTAACTAGTTCAGTTTGTTTTTTATAATTGATTTTGTAGGAATCTCATCTCTATTTAAAGAGATTATTGTAAAAATCTGAATGTATGAGAGTGATATAGTGTTATAAAGGCAGAGACACAAAATATTCTTGAACTTGTAAAAAGCTAAAAGGGTTGATTATAAACTTATCTACATATATAGGTGTATGATTTATTACACACAATTATATGTGTATGTAAGGTTATAATACCATTAAAAAGAGACAAACAGGGTTGAATTCTCAAGTAGCTGTTGCTACTGATTGTAAAGAGTTGAAGCTCAATAAAAATTACAGGTTCACGGAGTGGTTTTTTCTTCTTATGACGAATCCTTTTTGAAAAATTTTGTGGGTTTCCCACTCGGCAAAATACGTGTCTCTATCTTTTGTGAGTTCATGTTTTTCATATTCATGCATGGTGAATGATATTTATTTGAGTAAGATTTGAATACATTCAGTTTATAAATCTTGAATGTTGAAATTTGAAAATTGATTAAGTAAAATCAGTGTGTTCTGATTCACGCCCCTCAGAACTCTAATACTTCCAACATGGCTGTCCCTCAGCTCTTTGCTCGGCTGCTGGGGGCTGGTGCGATAATTGCACGTGCAGCGCAAGTTCTTTCAACATCATCGCAAGGGATAGTTGGAGTGGCCACGTGGTGGAAGATGTGCTGGCCCTCTCTTCCTCCCTCACACTGCTCTGATTCACCTTCACCTGCGCTCCAGCCGATCTACTCCATGGAGTTTTTCCCCTACGTGTCGTCGGTATGGCGGGGCTCGGCTATACTCAACTGGCTCTGCCCTTTCTCTTTTCTGCCGCCTTCTCTAATTTCCCTCGCACATTCGCCGTCTATCTCCCCTCGTCTACCGCACCTGGTGCCCTCTTGTTTGGCAAGGTGCCCTACGTCTTTCTTCCCGGGAACAAAGATGTTTCCCAGAGCCTCACTTACACTCCTTTCGTGGATAGCCAGTATTCTATCTCTGTTACAGCCATCCGAGTGGGTCATGAAAACAATGTTGCCATCAACTTCCCCAAATTGAAGATCGGCAGCACGGTACTCACCACCGCCTTGAAGTACACAACGTCTATTGAAAGGTCTGTGTATAGTGCCATTCGCGACGCTTTCGTGAAGGAAGCAAAGGCGATGAGCATCTCCCGCGTGGCTGCTGTGAAACCATTTGACGCCTGCTTCGATGCGACCACCGTAAAGTCCAGTAGAGTTGGGCCAGGTGTACCGCCCATAGATCTCGTGTTGCACAACACCAAGATGATCTAGAGAATCATGGGAGCGAATGCGATGGTGATGGTGAGCGAGGGAGTCTTGTCTTGCATTGGTTGAAGCGGAGGAGTGGCGTAGCAGCTATAACATAATGATCGGAGGGCACCAGATGCAAGACAATCTGTTGCACTTCGACTTGGCCACTTCTCGCCTTGGATTCTCTAACACCTTGCTCAGGGCGAACACAATGTGCTCCAACTTCAAGTTTTAACTTCACTAGATCCATTGCTTCAAATCCAAATGGTTTCTGTTTCTTTCCATAAATAATCAAATGTGCCTGCGATCTAGTCGTCTCAGTGCGCACGGATTCTTGTCTCCGGTGACGCACTGAATCCATGCCTCGTTATCTTTCAAACTATTCTCTTTTGGACTGTTTTGAATCCTACTATTTTGGATCTTAATTCCGCTTTTCAATTTTGAAGAGCATTCGAACTAAGGATTGTAACTGATTATTCTTTTGAATATAAAAGATGTGTTTTTTCTTATAATAAAGATATCTTTAACTTTAACTTCCACCGCTTGAAATCAACATGATATTCTGTTTCTTTCAATAAAATAGAATATAGGTCTATGTGGTAGTCGAGTCAATTGGCACAAAGACTTCTCTGGGTTGACGGGCTGCCTTTGTTTAGAAGTAATACATATAATCTTTTTTTTGAGGCTGCAGATCAATTATGAAAGATTGAATTTTTTTCAATTTTATTTTCTGTGTTTGGAAACTTGTTCTATAATGAAATGTACACGAGATTAAAAACCTGCACAAATTAATAAAATAAAGAAATACATAAATGAATGTTTTAGCTGGAGTCTAGTAGTGTCCAATTAAAAGACCTAGGATATTTGTGGATGAAGACAAAATGTACCTTTGACTTGTTTTCAAAATTACAAAAATAGTATGGATTTTTATGAAAATTTCACACTGATTTAAATGATAAATAGAAGAAAAATAAAACAAATTTTAGACAAAAATAAATGGAAGAAAAATATAACAAATTTTAGAGAAAAATAAATGTGTTTAAATATATTTGAAGGAAAAAAAAATTGAAATTTTTGACTTTGGAGTGCATTTTATTGGTATGATCTTCACTACCAAGACTATTTTAATAATCTATAATTACAATTTATTTTAAATATATAATGTCTTTACAATGCTAAAAAATTTAATACTCAAGTCAATTCTTAGAAAACTATTTCAAAATGTTATACCAAATATGTGAAACCTTATAAAGAAGAGAGGGGTTAAAAGCGCAAACCTTTGTCAAGGAGTGTACAACTTTCCTCATTAATTGTATTCAAACAATTATACAAAATAAACTTCTAATTTCTTTTATTTAAAATATTTAGCAATAAACTAGTCCAAGAAAAACTTATACTTTATGCTCCCATCGAGAAATATAATATTTTATATGAAATAAATTGTGATGAGCCTTTCTTTTTGTGTTTCTAAGACCACAAGATATTATTTAGTAGTTTAATTTATAAAATTATTAATTACTAATTAATAAGTTTTTCCTAATAATTAAAGTTGTAATTTATAAAATAATTTTTTTTTTTAGTTCAAATTTATATAATTGACTATCAATATTTTGAATAACACTCACAATAATAATGTCATGGATTGTAAAGAAAACCTTATAAAGAAGAGAGGGGTTAAAAGCACAAAAATATGTCACCCTTTTGTAAAGGAAAAGGCTAACAAAAATATAATTGTTCACCTTCAATGACATTAAACTAGTATTGTTATTTAGAATTGGAAAATGAAGCAAATTAATGAAATGTCTAGAAATGGATGAAGTTTAGAAAATTATAATTTTTAATAGTTATTTGGTATAAGAATTGATATATTCTCCTAATTTTTATAGATAAATTTTTAGTTGGTGAAAAATGCTAAAAATTAGGGGTCTAGTTCCCACCACAAAACTATATAGAAATAAACTTATTTCCCTTTGATCTCAAACTTAGTTATAGATAACATATATAGCTAGAACACTTTAAAAAAAAAAAACAGATTTTAGACCTATATTTTGTTTTTTATAATGATTCAAATTTCAACTCACCTAAAATTGATAGTTTGCATCTCCCACCACATTTTTTGAAACAAATCTATTCTAACAAGAAGAAAAATTATACATTCTTGAAGAGGATTCTCTCTCTAGAACATCATATAATTTTAAATTTTTTTGTTATTATTTTTCATATTTGTTTCTTTCTCAGCATTGACATCTTCTTGAGTGTTAAAATATGTGCTTGTAAAACTTTTTAATTATAATATACTATATCTAATTAAAACACTATAAATGATATTATAATATTCTTGATATTGAGCTCTATAAAATGGTGTTTATATGTTATTAATACAACATAATAAAATAAGTAAGAGTTATTGAAACATCAGTTTTCTAAAATAATTTTATTTATTTTGTAATTGGATACAAACTAGTATAAAATGTGCATTTAATAGATATTTTCAATTGAAAAAGAGTGAGACCATAAATAATTTATCTACATAATATGTTTAAAAAAATAAAAATTAGATAGAAATACTCAAATTTAGTTGTTCCAATAAGTCAACCTCAAAGGTGACATAACCTTGTACTTTTACCCTTGGAGGATTGAAAAATAAAAGACATAAAAAAAAACCTTGATCAAATGAAGAAAAAATATAATGATTTTATAAAAATATATAAATGCGTACATCATTCAAGTCATAGTGTGTGTAATGGTGTAAATCTAACCTTTTCAATGAAAAAATATATTTGCTTGAGAGCCAAGTTCATAAAATACAATCACATATCTCCAACTAGTTAAAATAGTAGAAATATTTTATTATAATTATAGAGAAAGAACATTCTAGTTGTGAAAAATGGGAAGACTAGATAATTGAGTGTCTTCTCTTCAAGTCTAAGTTTCTTGGCCACAAATTTCTTTATAGTGCAGAAAGTTATGCAACATGTTGTAGTCTTGTATGGATCATGACAAAAATGGCTCAAGATGGTAAAAATACATGTCTATATATTAGATAACTTCTCAAATGAAAAACTAAAAAAAGAAGATATGTAAATACATAAATGAGTATAAAATAAATAGGTAAATAATAAGAAAACCCTCATATAATTAAACACTACCTCTAAACCTGTAGAAAATCAAAAGAGGGAAAATGTCAAATTCAAGTCCCTGCTTTGGTTTTTCTAGCTGCACAATATCTAGATTGATAGATTGATTGAGAAGAAAAGTAGATAAATGAAAATTCATAATAGAAACGAACCCTACTAGACGGAGGATGACCCTTATTACATGAAATATGAAAGTAGAAATGAAACTCACTAGTGGATTGATGGAAATGAAACCCTACTAGTTAGAGGATAACCAGATGTAAGATAATCTATTGAACTTCAACTTGGCCACTTCTCACCTTGGATTCTCTAAAACCTTTCTTGGGGAAAGAACCACCTTGTCTAACTTCAAGATTTAACTTCCCTTCCACCACTTGAAATCCAAATGGTTTTTGTTTATTTTGATAAATAAACTTGTGCCCAAATATTGGTTGTCTCAGTGCACACAAATTCTTGTCTCAGGTAACACACTGAATCCATACCTTGTTATCTTCCAAACTATTTTCTTTTGGAATTTTTTGAACATGTGTTTTGAATCCTATTATTTTGAATCTTAATGTCTACTTCTCAATTGTGAAGACTAGTCTAAGGATTTTAATAGACATTGGATTTAGAACCATTGAATTTTTCTCTTAATGGTTGATATTTGTTGATGTAAATAAGTATTCACTTTTTACACTTATTTAAGTTTACTTAGGTTAATGCATATTTTTTATTATTTATTTATTAGTCACCTAGGAGTATGTGCACTCTTCTGAGTTGTCATGTTGACAACACAGGAGTCCACACCTCTTTTATGCACATGATGTCTACAACAAAGGAGTTAGCACACTAATTAAGCACATGTTGTCTACAACCTTGTCATTCTTATCCACTCATCTAGAATGATGGATAAGGCATGTGCTTAGTTTTCATGATGCTTATCTTATCTCCTAGTTCTTTCTAGAGACATTCTAGGTGCTTCCTGAGAGGCCTTTATATACAAGCTCTCCTAGTGTGTACACACATCATATACTAAATAGAGAAATGTATTAGGACATACTCTAATTAATTTATCATATCTATTTTTTGGTCTACAGTTGTGCTTGTGTTTGAATTCTTAATTTCTAGGTGAATTTTGCCCAAAGGCAAATTCTTACATGGTATCAGAGCTTGGAGATTTTCTCATCACATAGTCATTCAAGACCATTGTTGCTTCAACACCTTAGCCCGAATCTGGAGTACTACAAAAAGTGGGAGCATCTAGAGCAAGATTTGACCTTGCCATTGCATTCAAAATGCTGATTCGGTGAAATTTGACTATAATTTTTCCTACCCTAGGCATAGTCAAAATTGAGGCATTTTTTTTGCAAATCAACACCTGAAGGACCAATTTGCAATATTGGTATGATCATTTCAAATTTGTACATTTAATTTTTAGATATGCATTTTTTTCATCTGCATCACTGCTATTTTTTTAGATCTGCATTATTTTTCGAAATTTTTTTGGCCACAAGGCCATAGGAGAGATTTTTTGCAGGTGAAGATTGGTGCTTGCTAGTGAAAATCAAATATTTGCATCATATTCAAAAGGTCCAAAAACCCCCAAATCAGATTTTGTTTCATCCAAATCAGACATCTGAGGCAAAATCTAGACTCACTTGTTTCTTGGACGTGCGATGGTGATTCAGAAAAATAAATAGCAACAACAATTTTCAAACAACGATATCTCCCTCATATAGACTCCTTTTTGTGAGCAATGTTTTTTTGTTTTGGGGTAGGATTTCATGATCCACACATTGGTGCAGGAAGTTTGACATCTCTATTTTTGAAATTTTTTGCAACTCATAAATCTCAAATTTTTCCACTTAAAATGCTTAGTACGGGCTCATCTAGACTCCAAATTAGGTTCTTTTTTTTTTGAAAGTGCATTTTTTTGTCTACTTTCCAGATCTATAATCACATTAGAAGTTCTATAGATAGAAGTACTATTTTAAAAAATAGGCTCTAAGTTGGCAAGTGACTATCAAGTGCCTAAATCATACATTAGGAGGGGGTTCTTTCATTCATTATTCTTGTTTTTTGGAGGTTACATTGATTGGTCCATCATGGAAGAGGAGTATTGTTCCACATGTTAGTATGGCATTAGACCCAAGTTGATAAATAACAACTATCATACATGGAGTGATACACTTCTTGATCATCTTAGAAGAGAGCATAAGGAAGTATTTCCTTATTTATGTTCCAATGACTTGATAACTAATGAATTACATAAACCTGTTGGTAGACTAATTTGTATCATTCTTACCAGCCTCTCTTTTTCTAATTGTCATAAGCTAGTTGCCATGATATGGCCACCACATGATTATTGGATGTATCTTTGGGAGAAGTATGGAGATCCAAACATTCCTCCATTCCCAGAAGATGTCTTACCTCCATTTGTTGCTACATCCTCTTCAGATGAGATCACACCTCTAGCTCTTGTTGCTCCTACTTATCCTGTTCTAGCCATAGATGCTTTGGATTTGGTGTAGAGATGACTTCCTTCCTGCTCTTGCAGGCCTATTCATGGAGTCTCACATTGAAGATATGGGAGACACCCTTGATGATATTCATCTTCTTTTTGAGGTGAATTCTTTTTCCACAGTGATAGATTCATGTACTTTAACACAGCAAGGTACACATGGTCTTCCAAGTGATGACTTCTTGACTGACATTTCAGGTTTGTTCATAGAGTCACACACAACAGATTTAGGGGGCTTCTTTTATTAGCTACCACCTCTCTTTGCTGAGGATGATCCTTCTACAATTGTTGTGAGGGCCCACTCTAACCCTCATGTCCATTCTCTACATGATCAGTCTTTCCAGGCTAATGTGATCATGGATACTTATGTAGAACATCTATAGGAGGTCTCTTTGTCATTTGAGATGTCTGTTGGTTTTTTGAAACAAGTTCTACATCACTCCTTGTTCAATCTACACTTCTTCTTAGCAATTTTGGAGGAAGCCATCATTAACATCGAGACAGGGACACTTGAACAGGTTTCAGAGATACCGTACATCATCGAGATTCCTTCTCCATACAGGGGATTTATCTCCTTTGTACCCTTACATTTGTTTTGCCAAAGGGGAGGAACATCATTTAAAGGTCATGGATCAACTTTTACATTGGAGAATTTCTCACTAATTGGCACACTACTTTTACGGGGAGGGGGGACTACCTCATCTCTTTCTTCTCCTTTTGGAGGGGACTTTTTCCTCTTAGGGGGTTTTTTCCTTCTCTCATTTTTTCTCTTGTATATACTCGATATATGCTGTAATGGGGGGGTCTTGATTACTCCATCCATCCATGCATCCCTTTTCATCTCTCTTTTGGGGGAGGGTTTTTCCCATGAGGTTTTTCCTCTTTCTCCACTTTATGAGAGATTTGCATATCATTATGTACATGGGTACCTAACATGGCCTAGTAGTCGGGACCCATCATGCATTGCATCCTACTTTTCATAAGCTTAAGGGCATTCCCCTAAGTTGCACTTAAGGGGGCATGTTGGTGTAAATAATTATTCACTATTTACACTTACTTAAGTTTACTTAGGTTAATGCATATTTTTAATTATTTATTTATTAGTCACCTAGGAGTATGTGTACTCTTGTGAGTTGTCATGTTGACAACATAGTAGTTCACACCTCTTTTATGCACATGGTGTCTACAACACAGGAGTTAGCACACTAATTAAGCACATGGTGTCTACAACCTTGTCATTCTTATCCACTCATCTAAAATGATGGATAAAGCATGTGCTTAGTTTTCATGATTCTTATCTTATCTCCTAGTTCTTTCTAGAGACATTCTAGGTGCTTCCTGAGAGGCCTTTATATACAAGCTCTCCTAGTGTATACACACATCATATACTAAAAAGAGCAATGTATTAGGACATACTCTGATTAATTGATCATATCCATTTTTTGGTTTACAATTGTGCTTGTGTTTGAGTTCTTAGGTTCTGGGTGAATTTTTCCCTAAGGCAAATTCTTACATGGTATTAGAGCTATACATGGTATTTTTCCCTAAGGCAAATTCTTACAATATTTAAAAAGCAACTGATAATTCTTCTATTTGAGAATATAAAAGATGTGTTTTTTCTTATTAAAAATTTAACTTTAAATTTACTTCCACCACTTGAAATTGACCTGGTTTATGCTTTCAGGAACATGATATTTCATTTCTTTCAATAAACAAGAGCTACTTGCAACTGGAGTCCCTACCTAACATGGGGGATTTTACAAAATTTATGTATTTTTAGAATTAGGGGCTTGTTCTAAGTTTATTTAGACTTTATTTAAGGATATTAGAGAAATTTTATGTTTCTATTTTGTTTAGAGTTTATTTAAGGCAAATAAAGAAAGTTTGTGCTTCTTGAACTAGGAGCTTGTTTTGAGATGTATTAAATCTACCCAATTAAACAACTAAACATCAATTATATCCAAAAAATAATAATCTAACTTAGGGATAAACATGTGGATCAACTCCCACCTAGTTAATTAACTAAACACCAATCATGCCCAAAAATATTTCTAGCATAGGGATCAACATACATATGGAAAAGACTAGTACCATCAAGAGTACCATCAAGAGTTACATACCTTGAGAATGAATGGAAAAGACTTTACCATCAAGACAATCCTAGAATGAGATTACTTAGGGAACTTTATGAGATGTTACAAAATTATTGTATCCCCTCAATCTTGTCAAAGGATTCTTTGGTATGGAAACCTACCCCTTCTAGAGATTCCATGGTGAAATATTCTTATGCTTGTTGTCTTCAGGGTGGTGAATCCCCAAAGGAATGGAAAAATGTTTGGCACCCTAGATCCTACCACAAATAAATTTCTTTTGGTGGACGACTCTACATTGGGCAATCATTGCCATTGATAATATACAAAAGAGAGGATTATAGCTAGCTAACTATTGTATTTTATGTTATAATGTAGCGGAATCCATTCAACACCTCATCATGCATTATCCCTTTACTATGGAAGTTTAGAGTGAGGTTCTCCCTTTTTGGGAGATTTAATGGTGCTTCAATGAGAAACTCCATCAATTTTTTAATTGGGATGGTCCCTAACCAGCCATACCTCAAAATATTATGGAAAGTCATCCCCCCTTATATGGAACTAAAAATTTGGAAGGAATGGAACAACCACATATTTTGGGCAAGGTTGCTCCTAGCGAGGTGGTGGCTAAACAAGTGAATTAGGAGTTTGATAATTAGATTGTAGCTTCTCAGTGTATGAAATTTATGCCCTACTTGTTATTACTTAAGTATCTAGGATAATGTAATTTTATAATTAGCTTGACTAACTGTGATTGTTGAGTGTCAACTTGTACAGAGTTCTAAATGGCACCACAAGAATTTTGTCTCAGAAAATCCCCTAGTTTCCTATAGTGACATAATTAAAAGCATCATGAGATGCTATTATGGTGGCTACTTAGTAAATTCTTCTTTATGTTCTTTAGTTTCAAGAATATTTGTACATGATTGTTGATGGCAATGACAAGAAGTTGGACTATATTATGTGGTAATTGTATTCTAACCTTTGCATAATTGTAGGCCTAGTAGTTTCTATTGTTTTGACAAGGCTTCTTCAACACTCTAAGTAGTTAGCCCAGGCCTATTTTTTGCTTATGTACTTTGTCCAAGGATTCCTTTCACACTATTATTTGAAGACAATTTTTCTTCTGGTCGTATAGATCTATATGTAATGTGGACCTTGGTCCTAGGAAATATTAGGGGATTTTAATTACCTCATCCTTTTCCCTTAGTGTCTACACTTGAGTAGAGAGATGTAAAATTCTATTATTAATAAAATAGGCATTTGCCTCTTATTTACAAAAAACATATAATATCATTTAAATTAAATTATATTATATTAAATAATAAATTTGTATAATATATATGTTACATTCAAATATTTCAAAAACCTTAGTACAGTTGATTGTATATTTAATATTGATATATTTTTTTAAAATATTTTTTAATCTAATATTTATAATGCACCATATAATTTTATTTTCTATATTAATTAAATTTTTTATTGATAAGAGAAAGACACCTTAACCTTTAAGAGACCAGGATACTAGATATAGATACTTCTCTTTATATAATATATTCTCCCTTCCATCTTACTTCAAATATAATATTTCTATTGGTAATTGAGCCTAATTATCTTCCATATTTAAAGACTTTGTTTTAGTCATGTTTGGATTCTTGTAAGTGGATACATAGTTTATTTGAAGATCTCACTTCCCCATTCAATAATTTTTTGCTCAAATAACATCATTAGCTAAATGATTCACTGATTGATATGTTGTACTGCACAAATTTTTAAAAACTAGACTAATTTGTTTTCAAAATGGTCTATCATGACTCTTGAACATACCCATTACTATTAGTATGTTTTTCTTTATCAAATTCGAATCAAAACTCTTGACTTATCCAACTCTTGAAGACTTCAATTGCATTATTTAATTTAACAATTTTCAAACTTCAAATAGGAGGCTCTTCAATCTCCAACTAGCGACATATTTTAGCTTAGTCTTGTAGTATTTTAAGCAATGACAAATTCATCTTTACAATTACACATTTAGTGACTAGCACTTGACAAAATATAACATTTATTTTGAGAAATTTGGGTTTTTGATTCCCTAATAGCAGATCTACATAATCATGAACTGCTTCCTATGTATAGAAACAATGATGCCTGAATGAATTCCATTTCTATCTATTAAAATCAAAAGATTATATCTACATGCAAATTATTGAGAGGAACATAGGAAAATCATGCATTATCTATGCTATGGTCTACACATTGGAGAAGGCGGTGGGACAATAGTTTAAAACTTAAACTAAAGGTAAACTTGACATAGACTCAAATAAAAGCTTTCACGCAGAAACTATGAGCTTTGATGGTGACTTCAACATCACTTTTCTAACATTCTCTCCCTTGATGTTGAGTTTCACAAATGTTTTTCTTTTTATAGAATCACATAATATTTCTAATAGTTTCTAATACAAGTCGACCAACTCTTCATTAATTTCTATTTTTTAGGAGAGATCACAAGGCTCGGTCTTCCCCTCCTTTCTTTAATATAGAGATGACTTGTGACACATCCATATGCCAATTAGAACAAGTAGTCATCAACTACTTAACTCAAACATTTGAACCTTGATCCTCTAGTGTCTCTTTTGACATCCAAACTTGAAGGTTTGTACAACCTTTTAACATCGTTGTCACCCTCTTCCAACAAGATCCATTGATCCATCCATAATCAAATTGCATACAATTTTTCATAGATTTCTATTATAATCTCGATTCCAACATGTCTTTTCACTGTGACTCTTCAACCCACAAATTTGACAAGTGTGAAGATCCCAAAATTTATCCTCAAAATGTCCCCCTTTGCGACAATGAGAAAAATACACTCTTTCAACTGATTTCTCTTATCTTTTCACACTAGCAACATTAGATCTATCTTTCTTACCAAATCCTAGGCCTATATATTTTGGCCTCCAAATGTGTTGAATGGGCTCTTTCATGCCTTGCCCATGCTTTCCTAATGCACTTTCTTTAAAAAAAAATTCCACAATATCTTCAAAATAATATTATCTTTAAAATAAATTTTATTTTCATCATGACAAACTCCATTAATACCTATAGACATATTCTTACCTTCATCATTGCACTCTTTCCCTAAAGAAAATTTGAATACATCATCAACATTAAATGGGAACAAACCATGAAATAAAAGGGGGTAAAAACTTTATTAAGAATCAGAAAGCATTAATACAAAGAGAGTTGGAACCAAATGTCCCAACAATAAGCACAAGGATAGCCCTAAATAGTGACAAAACAACCAGCACTATCATCTAACATCATCCTTCCTATCAACATCAAGATTGCTTCTCAAATCAAAATGGAGCTCTTTAGGAACCAAATCCCAATCCTCAATCCTCCATCCCTCAGCATGCTCAGAGGCCCATCTGACCAAGCAGTCAGCTACCCTATTCCACTCCCTTGGAATATGAGAAAAAGTCACCAAATCCATCAAAGAATTGATTTGCAAAATTTGTTGCACAATCCTAGCCAATTGCCAATTAACATCAGCCACCTTCTGTTTAATAAGTAGCTTGATCAAAACCTGGGAGTCGGATTCACAAACAATCATTCTCCAGCCTAGAGCGTAAGCTTTCTCAAGAGCAACAAGAAGAGCCAACCCCTCCACTAGGTTAATGGTTTGAATCCCTTAATAGATCGAAAAGATAAAAGCCACTGAGCCCCCAGCATCTCTACCAATCCCTCCTATACCAGCCAAGCTAGGATTACCCCTTAAAGAACCATCAATATTGATCTTCAAGACCCCATAGGGGGGAAGCTACCATTTACCAACCCTGTCAATTTTTTTCTTGGCACAATGTTGTCTCTTAGCTCTAGTTAATGCCAAAGAAGACCTCAAAGTCCCTAATTTCTCCACCAACTTTGTATCTCATTTCCCCAAAGGTAATTCCACTTCACACTTAGCCTCCACAGTCTCTTGAATCATACCCAATAACCTCTGTTGGATTTGTTGCACTAGCCTCTGCTCACCTTGGAAGATCCTCCAATTGCGCTCCAGCCAAATCTGCCATAATAAGAAGATAGGCCCCACAAACCACACCTCCTACAAAAAAGGATTCATAGAAGGTGGCCGTCCCATCCCCTACCAAAACTCAATCAAGGAGGAAGCATGGACGCAAGGTGTTGTCCAAACTCCCCACCAGAAATGCCAAAGCTAGAGGGCAAAAGGGCAACGAAAAAAAATGGGAAGAGTACTCCTCATTAGCCCCGCACATAACAGACATAGAGGGTCCATGGAATCCTCTTTTCTGGATATTATCCCAAATCAAACACTTATTCCAAGCCAACATCCAAATAAAACAATTACACTTTGGCCAAGAAAGCTTGTTCGAAACCTTCTTCCACCACTACACTTCAGGCATAACCATCTTATAAGACACCAATTTGCTATATCCTGAGGTAACTATATAAGTCCCCTTAGAATTGGGAAACTAGGCTAGCACATCGTCATCCCAGAGAGAACAACATCTTCTATTGGAGAGTATATTTTGTAGCATAGCACACTCCTCTGGTAAATCAGCAACTGGCCATTCCTTTGGGAATTTCCATTTAGCCATTTCCGTCCGACCACAAGGGAAAAAGGACTTAAAATCACTCACCCGTGACCAACTAGCCTCCAAAAATTGTTGGCACAAAAACTCTAAGTTAGGGAACTGAGAAATTATTGGGGGAAATCCATCCTAAGAGTCTGACCAGAATTGAGCCTCTGCCCCTCTCTTGTAGATCCAAAATAATCCATCCTTAATAAGCTTAGCCCCTTTCTTTAAAGTATCCCAAATCACAGATCCCTTCCCGCCAGGAGGATACCTAGAAATATCAAGATGAGAAATCCTTGGGAGATACTTCTGAGAAAGAACCCTCACCCAGCTCTTGTCCTACTCATTACACCACTGCTAGTAAAGTTTAGCAGCTAGTGCCTCACTTGTCAAAGCCGACTGCCTCAAGCCAAGACCCCCATAATGTTTTAGACTACACACCACTTCCCATCTAACCAAACTCCATTTGGAGGTCTCCAAGCAGCCAGCCCACAAAAAATGGCAAATCACAGAATCTAGATCCTTAAGGAAGCTTGTAGGAGAAACTTGGAGCATGCATCTATAAATGGGCAAAGCCTGCACAACTGACTTAATCAATTGGACATGACCAGCAAAGGATAACCAATGGTGAGTCCAATGATTAACTTTCACCTGAAACTTATCCAAAATAACCTGCCAAGACTCCTTGGGAAGCCTACTTACTAAGATGGGAATGCCAAGATACTTCACTGGAAGATTCCCAATATGAAAGCTCAAGATGTGAGCAATCCTTTGTTGAATAGAGCCCGAAGTATTGAAGAAGTAGATGGAAGACTTTCCCTCATTAATCTGTTATCTTGAGGCTACAAGGTACACATCCAAGACCCTATGAAGATTTGATGCCTCCCTTATTATAGCCATTCCCATCAAAGCAGTATCATCTACAAATTGCAAATGAGTCTGTGGAGGTAAAACTCCACCACACCTCCAACCTTGAATAAAACTAGAATCCACATTTTGTTTAATCCATCTCCCTAAACCTTCTGCCAATAGAATAAACAAATAAGGGCAGAGAAGGTCTCCCTGACAAAGCCCCCTTGAGGCCCCAAAAAGCTCAGAATGATTCTCATTAATAAGCACTGAGAAAGAGACCGAAGTAATACAACTCCAAACCCATTGAATCCAGTCTTTTGCAAAGCTGATGGCACTAAGAACCCTCTGTAGAAAGGACCACTTTACTCTATCATAAGCCTTTGCCATATCCAATTTGATAAATATCACTTTTTCTTTTGATTTGGCCATAGAATGGATGACCTCAATAGAAATAACAATCCCATCTAGAATTTGTCTACTCGCGACAAAACCACTTTGGTCCTCAGAGATCAAGTCAGCAAGCCCCTTCTTTAACCTATCCACAATAAGTTTAGAAATAATTTTGTAGATAACATTGCATAAAGAGATGGGCCGAAATTGGCTCAACCTATCAGCCCCCTCCTGCTTGGGGATAAGAGCAAGAAAAGTAGCATTTAGAGCTCTTAAAAATGGGAACAAACCATTAATATCACATAGTTATTTCAATTTTTCTTTCTCTTTTTCCAAAACTTGCAATTTTTGTTTTTCTAAATCTTCATTTTTCCTTTTAACTTCATCAAACAAATTTAGATTCTTCTTTAGTTCAAGATTTTCTTTTCTCACATTTTCTAGTTCTTTTTAAGATTCTCAATTCAACATAGATAATCATATATTTCCTTTCCAATAAAATTGAAATTCTCTAACAAATCTGAAATACACTTCTCTAATTTTTCCAATTCATCTTTTAAACAATCTTTTTGATAAATTAAACTTCCATTCCCTTTCTTAACTATATTTTTGTCTTCTCCATTTAAATAAATTAAAAAAACTTACACAAATAAATCACCTGAAATTATGGCTTCAATATCTTCTTTGAATTCATCGTCGACTTCTTCAAACAATTTGCTTAGATTTTGTAGTGCTTTTAACACAACCTTCTTTCTTTCTTCAACCAAATTTTCAAGACAACAATTTTCTTTTCTAAATTTCTCTCAAACACCTTTGCCCAAATTACACATGCTCAAAATATGTTTTCATGCTCTCATCTTTTTCAAAAAAATTCAGGCAAGTTAATCTCACGAACACTCTTCATAACCCCCAAGATCATCATCCAGTCTAATAATATCTTGCTCTGAATCTTTCCGTAAAGCTTTGATACCAATGATGAATTCAAACAATGAAATACAATAGATAAAAAAAAATAGAGCACACAAAGATATAAAAAAAGACACAGATTTCACACACAAACACTATGTATCTTTATTCATATCCCATTCTGATTACATATTATAGGCTTACATTCTAAATGGATTCAATATCTATTTATTAAAATCAAAAGATTATATCCACATACAGATTATTGAGCAGAAAATAAGAAAACTCATGCATTATCCATGGCAGAGTCTACGCACTGGAGAAGGTCCTGGAACAATAGTTTAAAACTTAAATTACAGGTAAACTTGACGGAGACTCAAATAAAAGCTAGAAGCTTTCACTCCACCTGAAACTACGAACTTTGGCGGTGACTTCAACATCACTTTTCTAACAAACACAATCATAGGAAATGACAATAAAAATTATTTATTTCAGCTTTTGACAAATGGATCATTTAGTTTTTCTTTTTCTTTTCCGTCAATCAGCACGAGAGTTGACAGATAAGCTAGACAAACAACTTTTAACTAATGCAGTCCGATTGTCTCAAATTATTCATCACTCGGCAACAAGGCACTGCCTCTCCCAAGATATTTATTTATTATAGAAACATGATTAAAAAAATTCTAGAAATGAAGTTAGAAGTTAACTTGGAGCAGGAGGTACTCAGGCCGAGCAAGGTGTTGGAGAATCCAAGGCGAGATTTGCACACCCACGTTTGGAACGTTTGGATTTTTCAATGTTATGAATAAATGTAGAATTGTATAAGCCTCGATTATTTACATAGATAAATGCAGTCCCCTGCCCTATTTCACATGAGCACCCTTGCTTCTCCATTTCAACACCCTATCTTTTATATTGCATTCTCCATACTCATTCACTAGAGATGTTCCAATTCCTAGCCAATCAATTAGTGATCCAAGATCTACATTTGGGTTATTTATCCATGCATGAATTAGTTCCATCTCTCTTCATGCATTTGGTGGTTTATAGGTCATTGATCTAGTATGATTGATAATATTTCCTTGTTCCATCTCCATTATTGGACATGAAAATACATATTTATTTGCATCCAAACCAAATTCCATATGAACTAACTTTAGCTAATCAAAGATGTTATCATCTAAATTGGATGTAAGCTCTCTAAGTGAATTTTCATCATTTTGAACATCCCTATAAAACTTATCATGTTTTATTTTAAATTGAAGTGCTCTGTATACCTTATCTTTATTGACTATAAAATGATAACTTGTTCCATGTTGATCCTTCTTGTGAACAATGACAATAGGTAAATCTTCTATTTGATGTGGTAATATTTTAGTTATTTCTCTTATTTCTTGTGGAAAACTTATGGTATGCCCTTTATATTTGAATTGACCTCCAGTTGCATGTCTAACTTGAAGAATGGGGTTGATATGTGCTATCAACATTTCTTCTATTTGTGTTAGATTAGAAAGTTGCAATGGTTGTAAATTGGGATCCATGTTGTTTCATGCAAAAAATTGATGTTCATTCTTGTGATTCATTCTTCTAAAGATTCGATTCACATTTAAATAGTTGTATTTGTTGTATTTCTCTTTCATTCAACTTGTCTAGGTTCATAACTCTTTTTGTTTGTCCTCTCACTATATTTTTATTATCCTGAGATGTTTGTGTATGATGTGCTCTCATCTCATCTACATGTTATCTCATTTCTTTTTCAATCTCTTCCACTGCCATAGTTGCCCTATGCTTGACTTGTGTTTCTCTATCAAGTTGGTTTCGATGATTTCTTTCTTCTTGCCTTTTTGCATTAGTCATTTATTCACATCATTGTCTCATATAATTCTGTGCATATTCTCTATGTTGTACTTGTTTCTCTTCAATTCTAGGACTTGTAGCTTCCCTTGTGTGAGCATTATTCCTTTGTTCACATCGTTGTCTCATATAATTCTAAGCATATTCTCTTTGATATTGTCTTTATTAATTTTCATTCTCAAAATTTAGTC
Organism: Cupressus sempervirens; assembly: GCA_028749045.1. Taxonomy (NCBI): domain Eukaryota; kingdom Viridiplantae; phylum Streptophyta; class Pinopsida; order Cupressales; family Cupressaceae; genus Cupressus; species Cupressus sempervirens. The sequence goes on from CM053784.1 coordinate 124,588,707, forward strand.
TTGGATGATGCATTCTAGAAAATGTGAATGTGATAACCTTAAAAGTAATAGGATTTAAATTAGTAATCTTTTACAAATAAATAAAACATTAAATATATTTAACTATATATTATTTTAAATATTTAATAAATTTAATATAATCCAAATGTTTTTACTTTTAAATATATGGAACTTTATATTTATTTAAATTAAATATTAAGTATTTTTTTGTATATTCTATTGTTTAATTATCAATAGAAGTATCAAATATCAAATGAAAAGATACCTACATTAGATTTAGATTTGGAAAAAGATATCTAAGGTAAACCTAAAAGTTCTTTTAAAAGTTGAATATATGTAAATATTGGATACATGTTGGATATCAAAACTAAAAAGGAAAAATTCTTTACAATATTTTTATAAAAAATATTTATGACTAATAATTATTTTATTTCAAGAACGAATTTGTGAGAATCTCATATTGATATTAAATAATTTCATTTCAAGATTTATAAAACATATAGAACTACCAATGAATTAAGAAGAGAAAATATTAATACACATTGGAAGAAGAAATTATGAAACACTTGAGTAGACATATTAAATTTTAGTTTTGAATAGTGGTATGATTAAATAGTACTACTAATTATTAACTTTTAATAAATTTCAGCAATTTATTTAAATTGATTCATATTGGACATATTAGAATAGATGTATTAAATTTAGAAAAATTCAATTTTTAATGCACATCAATATAGAAGAATATTTACCAAAAACTTTTAACATTGGCCCAACTTTTAATATCTAAGCTAGAAATTCCAATATCATATTTTTAAATTTAAAATGATTGTATAAACTTACCTTTGTATTTTTACTAAACTGTATTTTGTACTATCATTCCACTCTATCTTCTTTATAAATTTGAATATTAAAATGTGTAATTTTTAAATTTATATTCTAAATTTACATCATTAATTTTATCTAATGTGATGGTTCATTTAATAAAATATTAGTTGGCCTTAAATTTTTTATTTTAAAAAGTTAACATTAACACGGTCACACCACTTCACTCCCCCCATTCTGTCACTGTAGGTTATGCCTCTTGATGTGTGTGTGTGTGTGTGTGTGTATAATACATATACATATACATATATAGCTATATATAGCTTTTTTTTAAATATTATCTTTTAGTTTCTATAATGTATTTAGTCAATAGAATATTATTTGTTATACGTTATTCTTCTGTATTTCTCTTATTAATTTTTTATAATAGATTTTTTGATGGAGTTTTTAAAAATGATTATTATTTTTCATATTTGATAAATTAAATTTAAATAAATAATATTAATTTATTTATTGAAAATATTGTAGTAAATTTATTATGTTATTTAAATTAAAAATTATCAATAATCTAATTTGTTTATATAAGATTATATTTTTAAAAATAATTTTATTATCGATCACCTAAAGCTTATTGTTCCAAGCACAAAAGCATGCAACTACTAGTTTATTATATTTGAAGATATTTATCATATCCCCATCTTAAGATAGAATTTTTAAAATAATTAGATAATACAATGTTATTAAATAAATAATTATAATAAGCTTATACTAAAACTTATACTAAAATATAAATATAGGAAATAATTATTATTTAATCTACATTATCAATGAAATAATATTTAGTATGATATTTTAAATATTTATAAACATTTAAGATAACAATAAATAAATAAAGAAAAAAAATTAAATATAAGAGACAATATTGTAGAAAGTATATTAACTTTCTAAATAAAATTTAATAATAAATAATAATTAAAACAAGTAAGTAAATAAGTAAATAATATAACATAGAATAATATATAAATCAACTAAATCTAATGAAAACTCAAGAGATATTTAACAAATATACATGACTCCTTCAAATTAAGATATAAAAGAGAAGAGAGATTATTTTAGAGAGGGGAAAAAAGAAGAGAAGATAGGAGTTCAAAAAGAGAAAATGGAAGAGGAAAGTAATATGAAGAAAATAAAGGTATCAATGATATTGCAAGGATGTGAACTTTCGATAGAGTCATAATTATGAATAGTGACGACTCTTCAAAAATGTTGTAATTATAATGTATTGAGAAATTTTCAATGGATTTTAGTGTTATGAAGTGTTATGATAGAGCCATATGGACCAAACAAAGATGAATGTAAGAAAGTTATGTTTATGGATTATATTTATTTAATTATGTTTATGAATTAATTTATATTAATGAATCATACTCATGAATAATTTATACATATACATATGTAGATGTAAAAGTGGAATTTGAAATGGATAACACACACGACTTAATGGTTAATGGTTTAAGATCAAGAGCATCCCCTTTTAGGGACAACAGTGATCTTAATATGGGTAATAACTTAATACCAAGAGAGTCCTTTTGGGAAGAGAGTGATCTTAATATGGTTATAAGGCTAGAATATTCTGTATATGTTAACCTATGCATATGTGACAAGGGCCCTACATGGAGAATGTTTCTTCCAAGAAGGACCTTAAAGGGAGCACTTCATAGAAGACATAGAAGCAGCAGGGGATCTAAGAATCCTCAAGTGGGTCATTGATCTTGATGTGGAGATGTCTTCAAGGTTGGGGTAGGATAGAGGGTATAATAGTAAAAGTTGATTTATTATTGTATAAATTATAACATTGAATTTCTAGGTATTCTTGCCCTAATTAATGGGGACATTACAGAATTTAGGACATTAAAATATTTTAATAAGATATTAAATATTAATATGTATTTTAAACATAAAAATTAATATATCAATAATTAAATTTAAAATATACTTGAAAACTACATATAGATTTTGAAATTATATAGATATAGATACAAATATAGATATAGAGATAGATATAGATATAAATATAGAGATGATGTCTTGATTATATGATAAAACAAATATAGTTCCATCCTTTTGAATAGATACCTTCTATCCATGGATAGGTAGAAGTAATATTTACATTTCATTAGAAATTAAAAGACAAAAATATTTGCATATCATTAGAAACTCAAAGAGAACAATATTTTCTAGGAGTTAGTGCCTTCTTGCGATTCTTCATGTCTTTGGTTTCATGCTTTTCAAAAGAAAGATCTAAATTCAAACTAAAGATACCAACTTTCATAGCAATGATTAGTGAAAAAAATAAAGAGATACAAGATAGGTAGCTAGACATCTAAAACACTAGCATGTATTTGAGAGAAATTTTGAGTTAGACAAGAACATATTAGATGTTAAAGATGAAAACACATTCTCTTTGGATTAGAAAATACATTTGGGATATATCTTTAATTTCCTTTAATTAGTAAGTACTAATCATTAGAGATGCAAGTTTCCATTGAAAACTAAAAAGATAGAATGTAAGTTAATTAATAATAGAAGATAGGAATTAGTCTATAGGCATGAAATGATGAGACTTGGGATCCTCTTCCATAGAATAATTAAAAATATAAATATTTATTATTTAGACAAAGTAATAAAAACTATCAAATTTATTAGTTGTGACCTAAACACTCATTGTAGCTATTGAGATATAGTCAACAAAACTTTAATGGGTTAATGAAGCCACTATGGTGTATTCCCAACATGAAGTCTAAATCTAGCCATAGGAGGAGAGATTCAGTACTCTTGACACCCTTTAGCTACACTGTGAAAAGGGGTGTTTCTTAATTTGAAAGAGGATTTATAGGAATCTAAATGTTTAAAAAGGTTATGATTAATTTTGGTCTAAGCATATAATGTTCCTTTTACTAATCAATAATGGTGGGAATCATGTAATTTTTTGAGTAGATTCAAACGATTTCAATATGATTTATGTTGAAGAGAAAAGTGATGATAGATTTATGAGCTAAATGAATAAAAAATAATACAAAATTCTTGAGCTAAGTATTTTCTTAAAGAATATATGAAGTCTATGCATCTAATAATTAAAGGTTAGCTTTACTTGCAAATTTTCCATAGCCATTTAGACAAGTGCTCTTTTTAAGGATGAAAATCTCACTCGTTTTCAATCATATTTTGTCTGTCCATTATTCATTATATGCTTGGTTTAATTTGTATTATGTACTCTAGTTAGAAAATGAGCTTTAATTTACTGAATATAAAGTCATCAATTGAAATATTGCATAGGAATACAAGGCAAAGGCACTATTGGATTGATAGAAAAGAACTTTAAAAAGAAGGCTTTGATAGAATAGTAGATGAAAGTGGGGTCACTATAATTCGATCCTCCATGCTTGGTTTTGTTATTTAAATTGGGAGTAGCTCCTACAATGAGTGTCTAATTATAGGGTCATAAGTGTTAGATAATCAAAATTTTGAAGCGGTGTCAACCAATAGTTTCTAAAGGGAATAATTTTTTTTAATGTAAAATGAAATAACATAGAAGTAAGTCTTGGAAGGAAATGAGAATTAAAATGTTAATTAAAAAAACCCTTTTATTTTCATAACTTAGATTATGGATGAAAACCTTTGTCCAATCTTAATTTGGATGTGATGTCACACCTAGGCATAACAAGTTAAGGGGTATGAATTTGAAAAGTAACTTCAATCGCATCCTCCATAAGTATAATATTAGTTAAAAGTTTAATAAAAATGATATGTATGGTATGTGGGTCCTATGAGAAACCTCTGATTGAGTGTTGAAAACATGCATTTACATCTCCATAAACGTAAAGCATGGACATGAAATACCAAGTAGATATCACATTCAAAGAGGCTAGAATCATAATCATATAGTTTAAGAATTAATGATGTTCTTTAAATTACATCATTACATTGATTTGGAAAGAGGGAAGTTGTACTATCAAGAAAAGATGATGTTTCAGCATGTAGTGTTAGAAGTTAGCAAAGATGACCTAAAATAGAGCTTAAATTCTATCAAGTTGAACTACAACTAGTTGTCCACCAACTAATGACTTCCCACAACAATTGACTTGGACAAGTATTTTTTTGCTTCTATAGAAGCCATATACATCACCCCCTCCTTCACTTTGACCATAGAATTGGCCCCATGAATCCTCCAAAATACATACTTGTTATCCAAAACCAGATCGATAAGTGGCATGATAGGTCTAGTTTTAGTGGAACCCACTATCATGGCATCAAAACAGGCTTCAAATGGTTTTATTAAATCCATGAAAATTCATATTGTAGTCACTAATTATTAACTTCCTATATTAAATGATTATTAAATTTTTGAAAATAAATTCCCAGCTAATATCAAAAAATAACACAACTGTAACTTCACTAGTAAAAATATGGAAAGAAATTCACAACATGATGAACACAATATTTTTGGAAAAAACATCCCTAAAAGAACACCTAAGGGAAAACCAGTTCTACAGATGAGGAAATTATATTAACTTCAGCAAATCAAGAGATAGAAAATTCCTTGCCTCTCATTGGTAGAACTCTGACAACCTCATAATTTCTCTAGCTATAATTCCTTCTCTATTATTCCAATGCTATCACTGCACCCTTGGTAAAGCTAGAAGACAGTTTGCTATCACTAAAAATTCATTTGCTAACATTGCAAATGCTTCTACAAGCTTGTTCTCCAAATGTCCCCCTGACCCCCTTTTATACTACTCTTGTTGGAAAATCAACGGCCAAGACTGATTCTCAATTGACGGTCAAGATTAAAAGAAACTAAACAACCCTGACCAAGTTGGTTTCTATTTGCTTCTAAAAGTGGTGATTTTAAAAAATATTTGTCTCTATACTAACCAATTAGTTAGCAAGACAATTACTTGTTAATTAACTACATATGGATAGACAATTGTCCAAGCTACCAAAAACTAACACTCCCTCTTAGTGAGGAAGATGTTCTGCATGACACCTAAGTTATCTCTAAAGAAGATGAATTTTTCCTTCCCCAATGCCTTAGTTAGAATGTCTGTTACCTACTCCTCTATAGGTATGTACTATAGCTGAACAACTCCCCATTGTACATAATCTCTGATGAAGTGATATCTGATGTCAATATGTTTAGACCTATCATGAAATATTGGATTCTTAGACAACTTGATGCAACTTTGATTATCACAGTGTATTATAGTAGTCTCAACCTTCTAACCAAACAAGGCTACTAATAACTTTCAATGCCATATAACTTCACATGTCGCCATGCTAGCTGCTATGTATTCTTCTTCTGCTAAACTCAAAGCCACAGATGTTTGCTTCCTACTGAACCAAAATACAACTCCTGATACCAAGCTAAAAAAATACGCTGAAGTTCTTCCTTTGTCCATTGTACTTCTTGCCCAATCTGCATCAGTATAGCCCATCAACTCGATACCTTCACCTCAAACATATCTGGTCCCATACTCAATTATACCATGTAAATAATGCAATACATGCTTGACCATTGTCCAATGCATTCTCTTTGGTTCAACCATGAACTAACTAAAAGAGTTTATTGAAAATGCAATATCTGGCATAATGTTGACCAAATATATAAGTAAACCAATCAATTTTCTATTTAATGTGGGATCTACATCTTTCTCCTTAGATGTATCTACCTTCATCCAATTCATGATCATGGTTGTAGACATGGTTTTGCAATCCTCCATGCCAAATCTCTTAAAGATTTCAATACAATATTTCCCTTGACCAAGGCAAATCTCTCCATTTTGCTAACACACTTCCATGCGTAGAAAGTAGTGCATAAGTCCTAAATCCTTCATTTTGAACTCTTCTACAAGGTCCCTCTTGCAATCCTCTATGAGCCCTAGTGCACTTGTAAGAAATAGGTTATCTACATAAAAGAACAAGAGTGAGAACTTCACCCATAACCACCAAGTAGTAAATGCATTGTTAGCATCTGCTTCACTCTTCACCAAGCACATTTCTTGCAAGTATGTATCAATGCATTCATACCATGCTCTGGAAGCCTGTTTGAGTCTGTACAAGGCTCTCTTCAATCTGTACACGTGGGTCTCTTTGTTGTGTGCTATAAAGCTTTTTGGTTGCTCTACGTATACCTCCTCCTTCAACTCACCATTTGGGAATGTTGTCTTGACATCCATTTGATGGATCTGCCATCCAGTCTATGTTGCTAATGAGATCATAGCTCATATAGAAGTATACTTGGTCACTGAAGAAAATGTCTCCTTGTAGTCTATTCCCTCCTTTTGAGAGAACCCATTGGCCACAAACCTTGCCTTGTGTTTCTTGATGCTACCATCTACACCATGATTTATCTTGTAGATCTAGTGTGATCCAACTACTACTTTATTTGTTAGTCTAGGTACTACCTCTAATACATCATTCTTCATTATTGAGGAATACTCCTCAACCATAGCATCCTGCCATACCAAATGCTCTATAGCCTCATAATAGATGGAAGGTTCACTATCTACCAACTAACTAAATAATGCCACATAGGGGTAAAATCACAAACCTGTGTCACCTTTTATAAAGAAGAAGTGATATCAGAATTTAAAGTCTTCAACTTTAACGAAATAAAAGTGGCATTTGTGCTTAGAATTTGAAGATGATGTAAACTAATGAAATGTGTAAAATTGGATGAAGTTTATGTCTATAATTTTTTTTTAAAAAATTGAGGGAAAATTTTATTTATTTTTGAATTTTTAAAGTGTATTTTTTAAATTTTTAAAAATACTAAAAATATAGAGTTTTTTTCCTGTCAAACAAATATACGCAAATATTTATATTTTGGTTTGATTTTGGAATATGTTAGAGTTAACATGTATACCTGGTGCACTGGAAAAGAAAAATTGAAATTCGGCTAATGTTTTTGAAGTTATAATTGGTCAAAGTCAAAGTTATAAAAAATAGACAGTTTTTTTTCTCCCGTCAAACTTTTTCCATCAAATCTACATATTTTTTAAAACAAATTACATATTCTTGAAGAAGACTCTCTCCTGTAGTGCACCATAAAAAAATTTAATTTTTTAACATGATTTACTATTTTTTTCTTATTTTTGAATAGACATCTTCCTGAATCTTAAGATACCTACTTGTAATATTTTCAAATTATAACATATTATTCATAATCAAAACTTTAAAAAAATTATACAATCATAATCGTGACTTCGAGAACTACAAAAGTATATTTTTAGTTTTTAAAAATACTTCAATTTAGTAGGTCAAATTGGCCTTCAAAGTGAGATGTTTACAAAAGTTTTGATTTTTGCTTGTTTGGCTGCCACATAGACTGTTTCGGCCAGAACTGTTTCGGCCGAAACTGTTCCGGCCAAAACCCCTGTCGGTAGAATAAACCGCTAGCGGTTAATGTGACTATTTGATATAAAAAAATATTATTTCTCCTTTTTTTAAAAAAATTAAATATACAGAGACAGCAAAAATTGGAAGAAGATTTTCAAAAAATAATTAATTTTGAAGCAATTTTCAACAACTGTTGTGGGAATTTAATCAATATTGCAAAGGATCGAATATTTTGAAGGTGTTTTTTTTCTCTTCTAATTATTTTTATTTTTATGTATTATATATTGAACCATTAGCTGATATTTAGTGAAATCTTTTTTTTTTTTTTTTTTTCTATAGATTGAAATATTCAATGGGTAGTAAAAGGAAAAGATCAAGGAAATATGATAGAAAAAGAGATGACAAAATGAAAGGCCATACAAAACATGCTCAAAACCAACCTACTGAAATTCTTGAACATGATGAGATTCATGAAGAAAATGAAAGTAATGAAGAGGGTGAAATTGGCAGTTCTATTGATAGAGGCAAATTAGAAAGCATAAAAAATTTGATGGGTTTGGATGAAGAACTACTTTTTAACAAAATTCCATCTAAAGATATGATAAATGATAACACTATCAAAAAGCATTGTCAGAACATGTGGGATGAATATTTCAAGGATAAAAGTATATTTGGACAGGCTCAATTATTTGTCAAGTTATTTAGGAGAAAATATATGGACCTGTTTTAGAGTTGTTGGGTGTTGATAACAGGAAAAGCCATGCCCATAATATTAATAAGACAATAGTTGAAAATTTGCAAAATGCTTATAACAAAATTGACAACACAACTCGAGGAGGTGATTTGAGTAATGCACGTAGAGCATTGATGACTACTATATCTAGTAGAAAATTGACACATAGAAAATAGTTACGTGCAATTTTTGATGTACTACATATATCTAGAAGAACTTTCTAGAGATACATCAAGAGGAGAAATATGCTAGATGATAACATTGAGAATAACTAGGTGAATATTTGTAGAGTTCCTCAAAAAGACAGGATTTCTGAAGAAGTAAAAAGACAAGTTATTGAATTTTGGATCACACATTCTCGTTTTTCTTCCAACAGGCGTGATACTATACAAATTAAAGATCAAGAAACAGGGGCCAAAATTGAACATCCAAAACATTTCATAGATATAACTCAAAGTGAACTTTTTGAAGCATTCAAACAAGAATTTTCAAATGTCAAAATATGTCAGAGAATGTTTGAGAGTTTGCGTCCTTCCTTTGTATGCATAAATAAGATGCGAGAAACTTGTTGTTGTAGAAATCATGTTGAATTTGGTCTACACTTGTGTAATGATCCCATCTTTTAGCTCTCACGTTCTCCAAAGTCTAAGTGGAGGATAAGAAGAAATTAAATTAATTTCTTATAAAGTCATTCAATTTAAAAGTGACTTTGTATTTAATTAATTTAATTATTAATTACAAAGGAGTAGCTTCTAGGGTATGTATTAATTATTGGAAGGACGGAAGCCTCTTGTCATTTAATTAATTATTGCTAGGGAGGGATTTCTAGAGAATGCATTAATGATTGGAAGGAGGAAGCTTCTAGCTCTTGCAATTAATTAATGTTTTAGTTCCTTCTAGAAGGATGAAAAAAAGGATAAATAGGGCTGAAAGTCTCATTGTTGAGCAGGAGATTATTGTATCGGATGATTATAACTTGCATTTGATAAGAGCTTGGATAAGTGAATCACACTCTTTTTGGCAATAGGGGACGTTCATTCTCTGTTGTAACATTCTAGACATCATTCCCTTAGGGTTTGGCCTTTGGAATACATCTCTTTGTACTTGATTGCAACATTTTTAGAATTAATATAATTTCAGCAGTTGATTCAGCTTTTGGGCATTCTGATCCCATCTTTTAGCTCTCACGTTCTCCAAAGTCTAAGTGGAGGATAAGAAGAAATTAAATTAATTTCTTATAAAGTCATTCAATTTAAAAGTGACTTTGTATTTAATTAATTTAATTATTAATTACAAAGGAGTAGCTTCTAGGGTATGTATTAATTATTGGAAGGACGGAAGCCTCTTGTCATTTAATTAATTATTGCTAGGGAGGGATTTCTAGAGAATGCATTAATTATTGGAAGGAGGAAGCTTCTAGCTCTTGCAATTAATTAATGTTTTAGTTCCTTCTAGAAGGATGAAAAAAAGGATAAATAGGGCTGAAAGTCTCATTGTTGAGCATGAGATTATTGTATCGGATGATTATAACTTGCATTTGATAAGAGCTTGGATGAGTGAATCACACTCTTTTTGGCAATAGGGGACGTTCATTCTCTGTTGTAACATTCTAGACGTCATTCCCTTAGGGTTTGGCCTTTGGAATACATCTCTTTGTACTTGATTGCAACATTTTTAGAATTAATATAATTTCAGCAGTTGATTCAGCTTTTGGGAATTCTTGGGTGTCTATTACAGTGGTATCAGAGCTATAAGTCCTGCCATCCTGTCGAGATCATATTGATAGCCGGATAAAGATGTATATTAGTCCAGATCAAGATGTGATGTTCAGACAGTTATTGGGTACATTGGAGAAGAAGCAATGTATGCAACAGGAGCAGAATAGGCGAATGGATATGATGTTGCAGCTTATGGCTAGACATATGGGCATCAACATTGATGATTTGTATGTTGCTCCAGAGCAGAAGATAGTCAATTTCTCAGGTGGGATCGAGACACGTATAGAGCCAGCCAGCTATGATGTTGGTGATGTGGGCATTTCGGCAGAGTTAGTAGAGACATGCGTGCAAAGTCAGGAGACCACATATGAAGCCTTGTCAGGGGATGATGACGTAGCAATAGTGGAATTAGGAGAATGCGAGAATACTATCATATCAGCAGCCACTTCTATGTCAGTTGAAGCATCTAATGAGGAGTTTAATGATATAAATGCAGTGGTTGATGTATTTTCTAATGAAGCCACACATGTTAATGATTATGAGTTTTCATCAACTACAAATTCAGTCCAGTTTTCTGTTGCAGCAGTTAATGTTGTTCCTATGTCCATATATTTCGATCCGGCAACACCTATTGTTGATACAGTTAGCATGAGTACATATGGTTCACCTGCAGTGACATCTTTTTCAATGCATGATGGTGATAATATGCATTCCATTCCAATATATATTATGTGGATGGATACAGGGAAGAAGACGTTTCATAGATCTTCTATGGAGTTGCCTTATGGTGACATTCCGACTTCATCAGCACAAGTTTGGAATGCTAGGCTACAGGGGTTGGTCCTGATGATGCGGGTTTGCAGTTGGTATAACTTCCATATGGATATCACATATTGGGATCCAGGTGGAGGTTGGAGTCCATTATGTTACTTAATTGCTTGAGGACAAGCAATTTCAAAGAGGGCGGATTTGTAATGATCCCATCTTTTAGCTCTCACGTTCTCCAAAGTCTAAGTGGAGGATAAGAAGAAATTAAATTAATTTCTTATAAAGTCATTCAATTTAAAAGTGACTTTGTATTTAATTAATTTAAATATTAATTACAAAGGAGTAGCTTCTAGGGTATGTATTAATTATTGGAAGGACGGAAGCCTCTTGTCATTTAATTAATTATTGCTAGGGAGGGATTTCTAGAGAATGCATTAATTATTGGAAGGAGGAAGCTTCTAGCTCTTGCAATTAATTAATGTTTTAGTTCCTTCTAGAAGGATGAAAAAAAGGATAAATAGGGCTGAAAGTCTCATTGTTGAGCATGAGATTATTGTATCGGATGATTATAACTTGCATTTGATAAGAGCTTGGATGAGTGAATCACACTCTTTTTGGCAATAGGGGATGTTCATTCTCTGTTGTAACATTCTAGACATCATTCTCTTAGGGTTTGGCCTTTGGAATACATCTCTTTGTACTTGATTGCAACATTTTTAGAATTAATATAATTTCAGCAGTTGATTCAGCTTTTGGGCATTCCTGGGTGTCTATTACAACTTGCAATCATTTAAAAAAGTTATGACAATACTTTATCCTAATTTGGTCATCCCTAGCAGTACAACACAATTTGTGAGGTCCATATTATGTGATAAATTAGAAGATTCAGATGAATTCAAAGTGCAATGCATCAAAAATCAGTGTGAAGATTGTGCAGATTTACAAATTTTTTTTGAAATTATGCAAGTTGAGAATATTAATGAATCCACACCAGTTTCATGGATGAGATATGAATATGAGACATACCAAAATAATAGAGGGGATGAATCCAGAAAAATTGTATTGAAGGAGAGTGAATTGCATTATGATGAGTTCATGGCCAAGTTCTATCCATTGATATATCCACATATCCAACATTGTCATGGTGCACGATGGCAAGCTAAACAGTTTCGTGATTCCAAAAATTGTTTTCCACCTAGTTGTATACTTTCAGTTGTAGATTTTTCTAAAAATTATACATTTGCACCTCATACAGAGCTCCAAAGCCAATATTATCATTCTGAACAAGTTGCAAAAGCATTTAATTGGTTAGCAATGCAACATGCTAGAACCAATGTTAGGTTTTTATGGAATTTCATTGAAACTGGACACGGAAAAGGGGAGCATGATGGAGCAGGAGCATGTATAAAATGTGCACTTCGACAACATGAACTTGCAAGTAAATATATGCATTTTTAAAATGTACATGTTTAATACTCTAACAACATATATTTTAAATTTTATATATACATGCATATTGTATGTACATACAAGGAATAGGATAGAGAGCGCAAATCAAATTGTTGAATGGTGAAAAGCTCATTTTGCTACTCAAGATACTGAATACAATAAGCATTACTTTTGGGAGGTGAAAGGTGAACTAAGTTATATTTATTTTTAATGTATTTTTCAAATCAAGTTGAGTTTTTAATTAAATATTTATTTTGAAATATGACAATTATTTTTTGTATTTGTAACAGATATAGATCGATCTAATCCTTACAATTGTCAAACGATTCCTGGAATTAGAAGTTTACATCAAGTGATGACTATAGGAAACCATATACCTCCAGTAATTAAAGTAAGAGAGAAAACATGTTTTTGTGATGACTGCATTAAGGACAGTGTACTGAGTACATGTGAAAATATTGGGAATGGATATGTTTCACATTGGGATTTGAAGGAGATAGTTAGAAAGCCTCCTTTTGAAGATGTTGACATTGACATTGACATTCATGATCCTGTATATTCAGCTGATTATGAGCGCATTTCTGATTTAGTTATGGCAGGTTTGTGTGCATATATACATATATATAAATTAATATACATGTATACTTGTTTTAAAATTAATTTATATTTATCTTTTTATATACATGCAGGAGATATTTTTGCAGTTCAAGCCTTACAAGATAATGCGGAAAATGTGGACTATTATCTTTTAAGATGCACAAAAGCAAAACACAAGTTGCTAGAAGGAACTATAGATGTTGATGAACAGTCATATCCAATTGGATCAGTTGTTATTGAAGGAACATATTATCAACAAACAAGGGTAATTGGTACTGGTATTGAATTTATTGAATACAAGCCTGGAGAAAAGGTTTTACACTAAAGTAACCATGTTATAGCAACCAAATTATGATTTGAAGCAGTACAAAGAAAAGGACGTCATGGAAATCAAAAGTGGAAATTGCCTATTGAAGAACATGAAAAACTTCTAGAGATAATAAAAAGTAGAGAGGATCCTAACAATACATTGTTTGTGGAGCTCTAGTTTACCTATGTACTTATTATGGAGTTCTAGTTGAGTTATGCCTGTATAGCTCTTATACTTTCATATTTAATATTGACAGGATATTTGTTTTATAAATTTTTGTACATTGGATCATTTATCTTGCATATGCAAAATTAGACATGTATTGTTATTTTTATTTAAATTCGACATGGATATCTCATTTAAGACCAGGTCTCTTAGGACCTCCCCTTAAGACAACCCTTTTAGTATTTGTATGTATTTATATGTACATTGTTTATGTTTTCTTACATATGATTGTTAATGTTATTATGTATTTATGTACATATAATCTATATATGTTCTTATATGATACATTCTTTATGTTTGTATATAATCATTATGTTCTTACATGTATATGTTATATGAACTATGTTACATATTAAATACATTATATTTTATTAATTAAATGTTGTTAATTATAGTTAATTAAGAATGTATGTCATTAAATAGAGTTAATTAAGTCATTAAATAGAGTTAATTATTAAGACATTAAATATAATTAGATTAAATATAGTTAATAGGATTAAATATAGTTAGTTATAGTTAATTAGGTTAAATATAGATAATTATAGTTAATTAAGGCATGTCATTAAATATAGTTAGTACATGATCTACATTAAATATAATTAGACTAAATATAGTTAATTATACAGTTAATTAAGACATGTCATTAAATATATGTTATATTATTATGTACATCGACCATTAAAATTATATAGTTAATTACACTTAGATTAAGGCATTAAGATGAATAACTATACATATACATGTAAACTTGAATATTGAAAATATGAATAGCATATAGAAACATGTGCATAACACATAAGTTACATAAAATATGAAGACATCAAAAGATCAATAAAATAGACATCTACATTAAAAGATCAATAACATACATGTGCATATATCTGGAGAATATAATGTAACCATATCAAATGTATAAAAATAGATCATGTATCAAATGTCTGGAAATAACATATATAAAACATCAAAATCTCCATATAAACATGTCTCTGGAAATAACATATAAAACATCATTTAGTGTCCATGATATAAACATGTATCTAGAAATAACATATAAAACATCAAAGTGTCCATATAAACCATGTATCTGAAAATAACATATAAGACATCAAAGTGTTTGGATATAAAATGTATGCATATGGAAATAACATATAAAACATCAAAATGTCCATATAAATATGTATCTAGACATAACATGTGTGTAATAAAATAAAAGGCCACATATGATCTAATCAGCTACATCCCCCCTCCTGATCTTGGGCCTTGTCCCCAAAAGGGTCTATCAGCTGCATCTGAACCCTGTGTCAAATGATAACTTGAACCATTTATTTATGTGTACAGACAAATTATATCAAGATCTACATGTATATAAATCAAATACATGTATATATATATATATATATATATATATACATAGATACATGTATATATATATATACATAGATACATGTATATATATATATACATAGATACATGTATATATGTATATACATATATACATGTATATATATGTATATACATATATACATGTATATATATGTATATATATACATATATTATGTATATATATACATATATACATGTATATATGTATATATATACATATATATATGTATATATATATGTATATATGTACATATATGCATGTATATATGTACATATATGCATGTATATATATATATGTATACATGTATACATGTATACATACATATATATATATATATGTATATATGTATACATGTATACATATATATATACATGTATACATGTATACATATATATATATGTATGTATACATGTATATATATATATATATATATATATATATATATATATATATATACATGTATACATACATATATATATATGTATACATGTATACATGTATATATATATGTATACATGTATACATATATATGTATACATGTATACATATATATATACATGTATAAATGTATACATATATAGATATATATGTATACATGTATACATATATATATATATATATATATATATATATATATATATATATATATATTGTAACATACCTAGGACTCACGACGTGTAGGATCTGTCGGTGCCTGCAAATCAGCAAAACGTAACATACTATCACTCAAACCCTATAACACATACACAAACACACACATATACATTAATTTAAACATATAGACATATTATTTACTATAATAAAAATAAATCTAAACATATAGAGATATTTACTGTAGCATTATGTAATGCTCTGCCAATCTGACTGATATTTGAATCATGTAATGAAAAAATAGTATCAACATCCAAGTCAATAGTGCGGCCCTGATCTGAAAGCATGGAAGTAAATAGACCAGGCTATATGGTGCCACTGAGATCCTGAGTAGGGGGGGGGGGTGCTGTAGGGTCCTAAGTAGCTAGGGCTGGTGCTGTAGCCTGGGCCTGTGTAGCAATAGGAGTAGTAGAAGGTGCAAGAATGTCCTCCTACCTCTGTGAATCCTCTGGGACTAATATATGTGACAAAATATGTCTAATCTGAGAGCGCATGTCACGAATTGGAATCCCTGAGAGTGTAGATAATTCTCGATATGCATCTAAAAGATCAGATGCTAAATATGATGCCAAACGATGCAATGCATCCACCTCTAAGACTGTAGAAATGTCTACAGGAGAAGGTATGTCTGCAACTCCATAATCATCAACAACAGTTGTGCTAGATGATGCAGCTATGGGAGCAGTACCTCGAGACCATAGCATATATCAACTACATCGATCAGAAGAAATCTTGTGTAACTGTGTGGCGATGGTGGCGATGCTCGAAAAAATCTATGTCCTAATTGTGTCATCAGGAACACTCTCACCTGCAGTGGCCATCTGTGGACCTCTCGGCATAACCAAAAGGTTTGCACCCACCATTGCCCGTTTGTTAATGAGTACGGGAGTGTCTACAGGTCTAAATCTTTTAGAAAGTCTCCCTTGACCCTACCCAACATGCCCTGGATAATCTGTATAGTCAACATCATAGTGTAAATGAATTTCTGCAAAAAATTATTTGCAGAAATATAGGGGGAACTCATCCTTCTGTGGCCATCTATGATGAGTAGCCAACCAACAAGGATACATCAATGGTATGACGAGTGGATTAGTACACTTCATCGTAGAGTAGCCTCTGACTCTGTGATGATCTGCATAAGATGGAAACATGGATTTCACCATGCCGGTGGAAACCTCAGTGTCAATCTGTGTGTACTTCACAGTGCCAATGACACTGTGAGATAAAGAAGAATAAAATGTCTCAATGCTCATATCATCAAAAGAGTTGTATGATTCAACTATTTGAATCATACGAAATAACTCCTCTCGCATCGCTGTGACCTTCTCCCTATTAGGGAGGGTGGTAGAAGAGGAATGTGAGGTTTTCTATACCTACATAGCACGAGATAATCTTGCAACTGTATCTCTAAATAATTGTTGTCTATCATGAGTGGAGGAGGTCGATCTACGTGTTGTACCAAACTCAGCACTCTGACCCCCACCACGAACACTGGCATTTGCTGAGGATACAGGAGCACGATCCCCATAACCAGATGCCATAATGTATATATGAAAATAAATATGAGGATATGAATGTGATAAATATCTAGAGATCTGCACATGCATATATATACAAATATAAACATACAAGTGTATTTAAATTAAAATAATTAAAAGTTAAATTTAATTTGAAACACATGTACATATAAATACACAACATTAAATGTATGGTGCTAAATTCAATCATGTAACATACATAGGTATTTTAAAACAAATTATCTTAGAGACCATATCTAATGTACATTGTAACGTGCTCATGCAAATGTGAAAAATAAATATTCGTACATGTGCATGTATATGCAATAAAAATAAAATAAAATTTCTTAATTAAATGATAACTAAGTGTACACGTACATACATGCAATAAAAAAATATAATTCTTGACTAAAATCTAGATTTTGATGTAAATGCTTTGATGATTATGGGGAGTGTAGATGAGAGTTAGGACATAGGGATAGAAAAATTTGTTACTAGATAAGTAAATGAGTTTAGTTAGCAAATGTTAGTTTACAATTTAGAACTCATGACTTAATTTAGTAGTTTGAATTAGAGTTAAGAATGTTAATAAAGTAAATGGGATATAGTTTTATTAAGGTTGATAGTAAGGTCAGTCTATTATGTGCTAGTAAACATATGAATACCTATTACAACCTATAACAAATGTAATGACCTAGTAGGAGTCCTTAGGTCCCCTTCACATATATATGGATAAAAATACCTAGAAATGTATCATAAGAGGTCGTTATGTGTCATTTGGTAATGTAATAATCATCATTACCTAATAAGACCTATTATATCCTAATAATACATATTAAGACTTATTAGAACCTATAAAAAATAGTATGACCTATTACGACTCCTATGTCCCCTTAAGACACACATGTATGGATAACGTATTGAAAAACGCAGTTGACATAAGTGATCTTAATGTGTTGTTTGGTAATGTAAGACTCATTATTACCTAACAATACCTATTATGTGCTAGTAAACATATGAATAGCTATTACAACCTATAACAGACGTAATGACCTAGTAGGAGTCCCTAGGTCCCCGTAACATATATATGTATAAAAATACCTAGAAATGTATCATGAGGTCGTTATGTGTCATTTGGTAATGTAAGAATCATCATTACCTAATAAGACCTATTATATCCTAATAATACATATTAAGACTTATTAGAACCTATAAAAAATAGTATGACCTATTACGACTCATCTGTGCCCTTAAGACATAGATGCATGGATAACGTACCTAAAAACATATCATTTAACTGATCTTAATGTGTTGTTTGGTAATGTAAGACTCATTATTACCTAACAATAACTAGTTGTTAAAATGAACATCATCAATATCTAAGTGTGGTTCATTCGGTTAGTAGAGGGCCTATGTTATGGTTAGAATGTGGTATAGGTTATGATTGTAGTTAATATAGGGTTATGTTAGAAGGTGTATTTAATGTCAAAATTAATTTCACCATAAGATATTATTGTTTCACCTCTAGATCCATCAAGTTATGTTAGAAACTGAATAATGTCCCCTAAAAGTTTGCTACATTTTTTACTAATATTTTTCTACATGTTTACCTCATGTTTTTCTATATTTTTTAACTATTTTTTTTGACATTTTAACCTAATGTTTTTCTATATTTTAACCTAATGTTTTTCCTAATGTTTTTCTATATTTTAACCTAATCTTTTTCTATATTTTAACCTAATGTTTTTCCTAATATTTTTCTATATTTTAACTTAATGTTTTTCTACACTTTTAATTAATGTTTTTCTACATTTTTATCTCATGTTTAACTACATTTTTGCTAACAAATTAATTTAAATACCATTCTAAAACAATCTAAAATAATTTAAATAATTTAAACATATTAAAAAATAAATAATTTTAAGCATTTCACTCACAAAATAGGTCAAAAACAACTATTTGAAGTACAATTAACATCTATTAATCAAAAAATACGTTTAAACACTATTTAAAAATGGGGAGGAAAAAACCACTAACCAGTTATGGCCGAAACCCTTGACCCGCTCTCCAAAAATCCAGGAACAACTACAGTAACAATGATAGCCGCTAGAGGTTTGTGGCGGTTTTTATACCGGCTCAGGGTTTCGGCCGTTACCGTTTCGGCCGAACGGGTTTTGACCAAAATGGTACGAGCCACGTAGGTGCACAAAACCACCACGAATGTTCTACCAGAACTATTATGACTGAAATTGTTACGGCCGAAAGGCTTTCAACCGAAATAGTGAAAGATATCACAAAGGGTGACACAGGTTTTTGCTTTTACCCATAGTCATTGAACTTTGTTGGTTGTCTCCATTCTCTAGTACTCCTTCTAGGAGCTCCCACAAACTCTCGAGCATCCCTTTATGTCTCTTCAACCTCATGGTTCCTGCTACCAACTATAGAAGATGAAATATCAACTTTAAGTCTTCTAGATCTATGCATTTTTTGTTGGACTTGTTGCTCCATGCTTTGTGAATTTTCACCACTTGAGCCCACACTTGTATTGGTAACTATACTTGTTCTTTGCTTCCCTTGACTAGGCCTTGGAGTTTCTGCTGGCTACTTACTCTTATCATCTGCTAGCAAATCTCTCAACCTTCTAAATGCCTTGTCCTCCATGAACTTAACATCACATCTGACAATAATTCTTTTGGTCCTAGGGATAAAAATCCTATATGCCTTTGAGGTTTCATTGTACTCAGCAAAGTACCCTCTCTCTGAAGTCTGATCTAACTTGGTATGTGTATCACCTAGAATATGACAATATGCCAAACTCCCAAAGATTTTGGAGTGACCAATATCTAGCTTCTTTCCTATGAAAGCTTCCTCTGGTGTCATCTTCACTAGCGCCTTGTGTGGAACCCTATTTTGAATGTAGATTGATGTACTACATGCCTCTGCCCATAAATAATGAGGCATGTCCTATTCATGTAGCAAAGGCAAGTAAAAGTACAGACCTGTGTCACCCTTTTACAAAGGAAAAGGCTAACATAAGTATAATAGTTCAACTTCAATGACATAAATCTTGTATTATTATTTAGAATTTGAAAATGAAGTAAGCTAATTAAATGTGTAGAAATGGATGAAGTTTAGGATTATAATTTTTAATAATTATTTGAAAAAAGAAATGACAGATTTTCCTATTTTTTAAAGATAATTTTTTAGTTGTTGAAAAATACTAAAAATTGGGGGTCTAGTTCCCACCACAAAACTACAAGGAAAAAAAATCAATTCCTTTATATCTCAGATTATGCTATAGATAATATATGTAGCTCAAACAATCAAAAACAAAAATTAACTTTAGACCTATATTTTCTCTTTTATAATGATTCAAATTTTAGCTTATTCAAATCAATAGTTTTCATCTCCCACTATAATTTTGAAAATAAATCTATTCCAACCAAAAGAAAAATTATAGATTCTTGAAGAAGACTCTCTCCTCTAGAATGCCATATAACTTTTAAATTTTTCTAATATGATTTACTATTTTTTTCTTTCTAAAAATTGACATCTTTTCGAGTGTTAAATTATGTACTTGTAGAATTTTTTAATTACAATATATTATATCTAATTAAAACACTATCAAGCATAATTTCTTATGGTCTAGCACTGAAGAGAACTTGCTAGAATGAGTTTGGTTAGTTGGGAGAAATTTAGTTGACTAAAAGCTTTTGGAGGTTTGAATTTAAGAAGAATAGGACACTTGAATAGGGTCTTCTTGACTAAAATTGGTTGGAAATTGGTGAAATCTTAGGGAAGTTGGAGTAGCATTATAATGGCCAAATATCTTGGAGGATTGTCTTCCCACCAATTCCCTTGGGCACATGCTCTCCCCTAGGGCTCCAAGATCTAGAACAATGTTGTTAATTCTCAAAAGATCCTAATAATGAGGTGTCATTAGATTATCCATGGGAATGGTAATTATATTGACTTCTTGGAAGATCAATGGATTCATGATAACCCCCTCATGCAAACTAAGTTCTTACCTCTACAAGAGATATGTACTAGATTGTATGGCACTCTGATTTGAAACTTTATCACCCCTGATGGACAATGGATTACTTTCCAAAACCTTGAGCCAAGAGAGGTGAGCCGTGTTCAAGAGATGCAAGACCTTCTCCACAACTATAGGATTGCCCTCACCTTGGTTGAGGACTCCTTAGTGTGGAAACTCATACCCTCAAGGGAGTTCACAAATAAGTATGCTTATCTCTTTGGTATGGCTGGGGAGGCATCCTAGGCTAATTGGAAAAAATCCTAGCACCCTTGGATTCTACCAAAGATAAACTTATTTTGGTGGGTGGCTCTATATAGCTCAATACTCACTATTGATAACTACCAACATAAAGGTTGTCAACTCAATAACTATTGCATTTTATGTCTCCAAGATGTTGAATCTATTCCACACCTACTTATCCACTACCCCTTTGCCAAAAATGTTTAGAGGGAAGTTCTTTCTTTATGGGAGGTCTAGTGGTGTATGGATAGTGAGTTGAAGCAATTTTCTCACTAGGACAATCTGACTTCCCACTCATACCTCAAAAACTTATGGTTGATTCTCCCCCCATTTGTTTGATGGAAAAATTTGAAAGGAGAGGAGCAATAGGAGTTTCAAGGAAAGGATCCTTTTAGGTAGTTCTAGAAGATTCTATCAACAAGAGAAAGTGACAAATGGAAATAATGCATAAGATAAAACATTTAAATCTTAAAATGTTGGTGGATGAGTACATGAAGTGTATACAATTTCACATTGTTGTAGTTTTCAGATGAATCATTCTAAACAATGACAAGGAAAAAAGGAAACATGTTTGCAATGTAAAAGTGATACTAGAAGTTACTAATTTACAAGGACTCTCAACATGGTAAGAGAGAAAATGAATGATGACATGGAACTACACCAATAATAAAGGAATGGAGACTAAAGTGGTCGCAAAAGTGTGGCCTAGAGTGTGAATGGGGGTATGCAATTTTTGACCCTAAAGTGAGATTGTAAAATCATGGTATTGTTGTTGTAGCCAACTATGTTCAAAAATTTCTAGACTTATTTTATAAATATAATATGTTTGAATATTATGCTTTTGTTTTGAATGTATTGATTATGAGCTTATTAATAATTTATTAATTAATAATATTATACATTGCAAAGAACATCTCTCATCGTCCAATTTTTATAATATACCATTATCTCTAAATCATTATTCTCGCTTCCTTTAATCAATTAATATAACTAGATGTCATAATGTCACCACACTTTGCATTATTACCCAACCTCCATGTTCTCATGATCTATTAAAAAATATCTTCATTATCAAGGGAAACAAGTTAGCAAAGTGTTGTAGTAATATAAGTCACTTGAGCCTCTTCAATTTTGTAATATGTTACTCAAATTTAATAGAACATACCACTACAAGAAAAATGGCTAGTGGTAGACATCATTAGAAATTATATGTGGGTGTAATGTTGAGATGAATCCCCCAATTCCTCAACTTTCCACCCCACCCATTTTCTCTTCATTGTGTCCTACAAGGAAACTTCAATATCTTGCACCAAATGTTATGCTCCACCAAAGCTAAGTCATAATAAAAAAGCATGTGGCATCTTTCTCAAGAATATTGTCACATGAATCCAAATAAGTGGTGATTTGGAATAAAAAATAATGGTTTTTTCTTCCACCAATGAAAAAATCCAATTCCTAAAGGCATAATCCCCCCTTTCATCTTCTCATATCCTCCCACCATTTTTTAGTAGGAATCACCCAGAGAGCCACCAAAGTGGTGGGATTGAGTACACAAGTTGTGGGTTTACCTTCTCAATTTTCTTCCTCTTTAAATTTCACTCATTACTAGTGTACTACATGTCAATTTTTTTTGTAGCATATCATACATGATCCTTCTCATAAAATATGTCTCTTAGGGATTCACTCACACTCCTTTAGAAAAAAATCCATAATCCTCCAAACTATTACTTTATTATTGTAAGATTTGTCAAAGTGGGTTAAAACAACATTGACACTAATATTTCTAAATTTAATATTGATACCCAGGGGAAGGACGATACCAATTTGAGCATTTTGGTTCCATACACCATTATTATGACATCTATAAATACTTCCATTCATGATATTTTTGTGAAAGACAAAGAGGCCAGTAACATTCTTTGTGTTAATTATATGAAGCCATTGGTTGTATGCTTTGATGCCATGACCATGTCTTCTACATGATTTTTTTCCAGTTTTCCCACCATTAAAGTGGTGTTGTGAAACAATAATACTCTTTGGAGAATTACAGGAGTAAATTTTATGGTTCAGGCAAGTGATGATAGATCATAATGTGAAATATATTTTCTAATTAAATTTGGATTTGAAAGTATAAATTTACATTGTGATGATACATAATCACTTGTACTATCATTTTTTTTGGATAAATAAAACATGTAATCTTTCTTTAAATATTGTCAACATAATGTGAACACTAAAAGCTTAATATCTTTTACTAGTGTAAAACAAGTTTTTAAGTGGCCCCAAAACCCTTTTATAGAGAATTTTTCAGAGGCATCTAAAACCCAACATTAAAAAAAAACTATAAAATATATAATATTTTTTAAATAACAGCTAATCAACATCACAAAAACAATATCCTAGAATGAAAATTTGATACAAATCACGTACCAAAATATCAATAGGTCAATGCCTTACCTTTGAAAAGATAGGGTTTTGAAAGGATCCTTTAGCCAATAAACAATAGATTTTACAATAAACCTATAACCTGAGTGTAATTAAGATTTCTTAAGGATCTCACAACCTTTAAAAAGAGAAAAAAATTAGGGGTTTTGAAAGTTATCCCTAACCTTCCACAATGAACACTTTCTCCCAATATAGCCTCCACCCACACAGTTTGCTCCAACATAATAGAAGTCAACGCCACCTCAATAGGAAAGAAAAGATAAGGAAAACCAAATACATATGACTTCTTCTTAGTGACATATATCTCCACCACTAGATCAATTACCTCCACATCAATACTAAATATAACCAAGAGAGAAAGCACAAGCATTTCACATTCTTTCTTCTTTTTAAGATTGAATGCAACTTAATTAAAACTTATATTCTTGTGTTCTTAGTTGAAAGGTATTATACTATTAATCACACCTTAGTTTGTAATAGGTACCCCAAAGAGGTTTTAAAGGACAATAATGGATAATAATAATAATTCTTTTGTATACATTTGTGTACTATATTTTGTCAATTGATAGCTTAATCAAACACTTTGTTGCCAAATTTTAGTCCGCCCTTTTTAAGCTTCTAGCTTCATCAGTTTTCATTGCATTTATCTTTAAGTCCCCATCTAAGTATCCCCAAGGTGACTCCCTTCTCATCAAGAATCCTTGAGGTTTGCTTTATGTGTCTTTCCAAGTTTTCCTTGCTCCACTTCCCTCAACACCTCTATGTGAGAATCTTGTTTTTCTATGCATCAAGGTCTTAGGTGATCTAGGTTTGGTTAGGTTTCTATCTAAGCATCTTCTTGATGAGAAGGAAGCCTTTTTTTTTAGCTCTGCAATTAACACCTATTACTAGCATGGTGTTCCTTTTGGATTCTAACCTATGTTTTCGAATTCCCATTGCTAGTGCACTTCATCAGTTAAGATCCCAAAACAAAAAGTATGATTGACATCTCCAGGTGTATTTGAAGATTGACTCATGGTGAGATGATTATAAATTCAAGGATATCTAGCCATGGAACTCTCAAAGTACTGATCTGAAGTTGGAATCTATTTTTGTGTAGAGAAATGGAGTTCCATCAATCGAAGTGCTTCCCCCTTGGAATCAAATGTCTTCGAGTTCATTTCTGAAGAAATTCTTGGAAAATAAGAGAAATACTTCTAGTTTTTCAAATATTCAAAAACATAGTCGTCTAAAGGAAAATATGGAGCTTCTATCATGGAAGATATAAAAATATGTAAATACTAAAACTGGATGCAAATACCTTCTTGGGAAACACCACAAAGTTGTTTCTAATGGAGTAGTTTGTGAAATGTCAACTCAATGTAAAGGAAATATTTGTTCAAGCCCTCAAGGTGGAAAGTTCATTTCGTGGGCTCTCCAAGTTAAGAGATAAATAGTGAAGGAAATCTTTGTGCAAAAAAGAAAGCGATAAGGTATCCAAGGCACCAAAGGAGTATTTCTCATGATGTGATCCCAAATCAAAGGAAAAGGTAATCTTATGAAAAATAAGTTTATGCTTCCTTCCCTACACATAATTAATTGAAGTGCAAACCCTTGTTCTAGATTTCAAAATTAAAAGGGTAATTTCTAGTATGCTAGAACTAGTCGATTTGGTAAGTGAATAATCTCTCTACTATAGGATATTTAAATGAATTTTATGTTCATTAGATTTATGAATCATTATATGGGTAGAAGTAAAATGATTTAAAGAGTCATTAGTCTACCTAATTTATTGTAAATCTGACCATTATGACCATTAGTTGCGAGCTATTTTATTCGTGTGGTGCCAACATTCAAATTTCTAAGTCTATATGATTAGATTTCTACCAAATGGAGTTCTTCATGTCATAATGAATATTTTGTCAAAGTAATTTTTTTTTTTCTATGTAAAACTATAAGCTAATGGAAGTCATAGCATGGTATGATTGTCTAGTTTGATTGGAGAGTGAGTTGAAGAAATTTTCTGGCACTTCCTTCAAATTTTACAACCTAGGCTATTTGTATAGAAGACTTAATACCCATCCCACCATCCAATTACACAAAAATTGAAAGAGAATGGACTAGTTGAGGCTATTGGATTCCCCATGGTTGTGTAAGTGCCAGAATTGGTAAAAGAATGTATCAAAAGATATAATCCAAAGACAAAATAGATATTATTTCTTGACCAATCTATTTTTCTTTCTATGAACAAAGAATTGATGCAATCTACCTTTAGAATCCTAGTGAAGGAAGAGTATTGTGAAATCAGTTTTTCTACCTCTACATCGATGTTCAATGAGAAAAAGACTCTGAGGAGAGAAGATATGCAAAAAAAACATAGTTTCAAATGCCTCATGACAAAAAGAGTAAGATACCAATGACTCTTTCTGGAACCAACCTAAAGAGATAAATTGTGGATATATTGAAATTATTCCTAAGATTACAAGGAAAGGAGGAGATTCTAGATTTCATTGAACACCACTTCTTCTTGGTCTAGGTCGTTTGTGCTGAAGGACTGCAAATTGATTGGGCTAAGATTATATGTGATGAGCGTGCCTCTTGGCTGAATTTGGCAAAGGAATTTAGATAGTTCTTTATGTCATGATATTTGATATACACTTTAGCCATGCATAATATCTATGCTGGTCTTCCTAGTATCAAATATTTTGACGAGAACACCAATGGGTATGAATTTTATCCTCACCTACAACTACAAAGGAGTTTCAAAGAATATGTAAAGGTAAATGATGTATTTACAATGAGGTTGTGCTGAGAATTTCAAAGATGCCCTGAGTAGAGGTTTTCACCAGAAGCTATATTAGCAGTGAGCTAGTCGGATGTTATTTCATCCAATTTCCATCTTTCTCCTACCTAAGGATTGGTGCATTCAATGGATTCCCAAAGAGGCTCCCCAGATATCCCAAAGAAAAGGTAGTTCTTGTTGAGTTGTGTAGATAAATACTAGAAGTGAACACCTTATGTTTGAATGTGAAGAAGATACCTAGGATTCCTTTTCCAATAGTGGTAGGACCTTATTCTTGTGCCTCAAGATCTGATGCCTAGAATATAGTTAAAGCCTTTGAGAGAAGAATTCAATTAACTGATTATGAGGTGATAAGACTCAAGTATGACCTTGCTATCTTTGTAAAAGATCATTTGAAGTTAGGGTATGCTCATAGGCATGTTTCGAATAATGAAGACTATTGGGTTGGATGTTATGATGAGTATAAAATGAGAGAAAGATACTTGTCTACATTGGCTCTAGATGAGATTAAGTTGTATAATGGTATTGTTGATGTTAGTGATCTTGCATATGATGACTCTTACATGCATCCCTCAACTTACAAGAAAACCAAGAACACTCTTGTAGTGTCAACTTCGACTGATGTCCCTACTATTGATATAATGGAAGTCATGATGTGTGGTATCATCAAGAGGATAGAGAGTGGATTAGACTAGAGCAAGGAAGAAGAAAACTATTGTTGCAAGTTTTTCTATTGGAGTAGCTTTCAGAATAGCTTAATTATCTATTGCTACCTCCACTACTACTACTACATCAACATCAGCCATATTGAAACACAATCCATTGGTGGAGGAGGAGAGCAACCTCCTAAGAATAATGTTCAAATCACTCCAACCTATGGAGGAGGATCTCTCCGATATACTAGAAAGATCGGAGATGAAGAGAAAGATTAAAAAAAAGAAAAGGAGAAGGAAAAATCAATAACCAAGGCCTCCTCCCCTATGCCAGTCATCAACCTTGATGGTGATAATAACCCTCTCGATGGCCAAGAGTAGGAGGTGTCTCAGCCAAGTGATAATCTAGCTTTCTCTATTACTAAAGGAACTTCTTTTACTTTTGCCAACCAATGCAAGATGACACCTCCAATTCCAAGGATGCTTTTTGATCCTACGGCTCTGTAGTCAAGACTTAATGACCTTTCAACAAAATCTTGGTTGGAAGAGACTATTGATCAAAGGAAGAGAATATGTGAGGAAAGTGCCACATCTAAGTACCTTATTGTAAAAGCAACTTCAACTCAACCAACATTAGAGAAGGTGAAGAAGCAAAAGAATATAGAAACATTGGCCACATATTCTTCTATTGGTCACATGCTAGTGGAGATTGCAAAACCTTAGAAGGAGGTAAAATTTCATGAGTTAACTCCTAATGATATTTAGATTAGTATAGTTGGCATATGCATTCCAGTTAATGATTATTTGGTCAACATCTAGAAATCAACAAATGTGAAGATTGAGGATAGGCTAGAGGAGTTAAGGTCAAAAAAAGAGGTACTCAAAGCTTCAAATAAGGAGTTTATGGATTACATCAGAGCTACACTTGGAAGTAGCTCTACAAAAACATTCAACCTAACTGCAAAGGAGAACAATAATTTTCTACTTAAGCTACAATAGGAAAGGTAATTTGGTCAATTTATTTGTGCTTGGATAGATGAAATGAAGGCCCAAGGCCTCCCTCTCATCAAGTACCTTGGAAATCTACTATTAGACACTGACAGGTTGAGAGATAGGTTGTTAGACACTGACACAATGGACCAAAGTGCAATGTGACTAGACTTTAGTGCACAAAACTTTAAAGAGCTAATAGAGCAATTGGCCCTATTACAAGAGGTGATTGGCATGAAGAATAATTTTGTTGTGACCCACGAGATACTTAAGTTGGGCCAAGAACCATTGCTTCATTGGAAGTAATCATTGGAATTTAAAATTGAGAGCTCACTAAAGGTTAGCATGAGCTAAAAGATGTCTATGATTTAGTGAAGAAACTAATGGACAAGATATTTAAACATTTAAAGGTTTCACACACTGAATCATATGTCACCAATAATGGCTAGTTGGTAGACATCAAATGAATGAAGACTAAGTTTTTGACATTCATTAATGAGGCTACTAACCCATCAAATTCCTAGGTGGAAAATTTCTAGAGCTTTTAGCACTGGACTATGTTCTAAGGCGTGCAATAGAGAAGCTCCAATCAAGGATCTCGTGAGTGGAGGAATTGACAAAAGTGCATGATTATTGGATGATCAAAGCTAAAAATATTCTCATCCCAAGTGTCTATGATCTAAAATGTAACTAATGCAATGAAGGCCTATAGAGCCAAAGTCATAACTCCAAAGAAGAATTGATGCTCTGACAAAGTATTATATTCTCCTTGCAAAGATATGACAAGTGTCACCTCTCTCTCTCTCTCTCTCTCTCTCTCTCTCTCTCTCTCTCTCTCTCTCTCTCTCTCTCTCTCTCTCTCTCTCTGATATTGTTGCCATATTTGGCATTCTCTTCATAGGCTAAAACTTTGCAATAGATGACATATCTAGTCAATCCTATTTTTAGAATGTTCAAAGATTCTCTTATGAGTAATCATGAAATGTAACTGGCCAATTCTAAGGGGCCTATAAATGTAACTTTTGAGAAGTAAATAAGATCGGTAAGCTTTTGATGTAGACAAACCCTTGTAGCTGGGACTATTGTGTAAGACTCTATGTTCATATTTTGATTTTTTTATTCAAATTAGTCTAGTTTAGTTCTTGTATGGTGCTTGGAATGAAATGTGTTGTTAATGAAAGTTGTGGGATCACAAATAAACTAGGTTTTCTTTCTTTCTTTTTAGTGGTTATAACTTTATTTCCTTCATTCATAGTATTATCTCATTTTCTCTATTCTATGCAAATTAGTGCATTATCATTTTCATTATTGTGTGAGAAGTTTCAAATTTTGTTAATGTAAGCTACTTTGTAGGGAGCATTCAGTTGTTGTGAAATCTCAATAACTTGGGCAATCTAGGTATGTCTTAGTCGATCATACTTTCTCTTCTTAAGTAGTATGCATTATTAGTTAGTCTTGCATTGTTGCATCTTGTATTCAGTAAGTTAGATAGATTGCATTTAGGAGATAGAAGGACTTAAAGTGACTCATGTGCATTCATAGCTATGGAGCTTTGTGAGTCATCATCTGAAATCCATCCAGATTGTTCAAAGTTTTAGGCAATCTAGTCATACTTCTTTTACTCTTTGGTTAAGAGCATACCTACAAGTCTTTCCAATCTACTAAAAAAAATATTCATTGCAAATATTTGCATATAAGGGAGTTGTAACTTTTCAATTCAGGAGTCCTTGATAGAATACCTACATTGACCCATTCTGTTATTAACTACCTTTTCTTTCACCATATTGGGCACATTAAGAGTCAAGGTATAAACCAAATCAAGGAAGACAAAACATTAGCCAACACACATACTTATACACGGGTCAAGGGGTATAGTATTTTTAAAGTATGAAACTCAACAAATTTGGTAGTTTAATAGGTTCAAAAAATAGAAACAAATCAACAAGATTAGGTATCACTTGAGTATGTGATTTGATAATGCACACCATAAATTCGTGGAAGGAACCAAGTTGTTGTAAAGTATTTGAAAGGCATTGTTGTAAGTTACATAACTGTAGATGTGTGGGAGTAATAGGTGAGTAGGGAATTCAACATTTGCAATGTATATGAAGTAAACCAAACACCAAATACTCTTCATTTTTCTTATCCAACTATAAAGGAATGAACACTATTATTGGAGTCAATGGACCATTCATTTTTTATCCAACACATTGCAAGGATGGAAAGATGACCTTTCACATAGTAGCAAAGAATTTTGGAGCAATTATTGCTTGGAGGTGCATAGACTATGGAATGATGTGAAGTTGATATTGCATGTCAACCATTTAAGGATGGACATCCATTATTATTATTGATTAAAATTTGGCAAAGTTGTCGATTGCATTTATTTGAAGATTTCTAAAGCGTTTTGAGTTCATTCACTTTGTGAATACCTTACAATCATGGCATTGCATAATATTACATCTCTTTTGAGGCCTTTTCTAAAATATTTGATGTGACTTCTCTATACTAATCCATTTTACATGCATTTCTATCACAATAGTTTGTATGAATTAAAATCTTTCAATAGCATTTGTCCAAAAGTTGATTTAATTTTTTTATTCTCGTTTATATAGTACATGAAGTTAATTAATGGATTATTTAGATATTGATATTTTTTTTGTCGATCTAAAATATCAATAGAGAAAAGATAGTTTAAACTCGCCTAAGCCTCCACATAAAGCAATTTAAAGACGATTGAGATTTATGAGTTCTATTAAAAAAAACAAGGGAGGGATTTGCAATGGAGTTAGAGAGATAGGGATAGAGAGGATGAGGGATAGAGTGGAAATAAGAAAGGGGTAAGGAGATAGAGGATATAGATAAATAAGCAAATAGAGAGCATGAGAGAGAGAGAGGATTGTCTCATCTTCAATAATTAAAAAATATTAGTGAGGGCTATGTGACATTGATTAATATGTGTTAGATCTTAAATCTACGAATGAAGGGAAATGCATACATCTATAAGAAAGCCTTTTATCTATTTATTAATGACGATAAAAAAAATCATACAAACCAGAAAACACTAAATCTAAAATCAATTGAATTAGATTTCTTAATGTTCATATTTCCTAAATAATTTAGACTAAGCTTTTTATCTATTTATTGATGAAGATAAAAAAAAATGTCATACAAAGTAGAAAACACGAAATCTAAAAACAATTGAGTTAGATTTCTTAATGTTAATGTTTCCTAAATAATTTAGACTGTGCACTAGACAATTGAATCTATTGTCTTATGACTTAATATATTAAATATAATATATTTTTAAAAATTTGTTTAGGAAAAAACTCCATTTAACATCATATTTAAAAAAAATTAAAACCAGACATTAAGGTCATCTTTTAAGAGGGTGTGAATTACATAGTCTCTTGTGCGTATAGTCTGCCCCCTTCGATGCATTTACGCAAGCTACAGCAAAGACCACAGACAGTCAACGATAATCTTTGTTCGACTAGTGAAAAAGCAATTAAACATGAAGTCCCAGGTTCAAATCCCCAAAAGAAAATACAAAGTGTTAGTGCAGCATGCCCGTAGGAACAGTACCGGTGGCAAACCAGGCCAAATTTCCCAGAAAAACATGGAAAGTTTAAGCAACTGAGTATTCGGCATAATCTATGCAGCCAAAGAACAGTGGTCACAGTCCCCTACAGTTTAGATCAAATCTGCACCACTATATACGGAGCAATAGATGTTCTTATAGAATCACAAGAACCAGCGGAAACAAGCAGACATTTAATTGAAAATCCTCCATGTCTGTGAACAAATCAATAACAAATACTAAATATTTATACAAAAGTAACGCGTTACCAACATTAATATTATTCTGTTATTAAAAACATGCAACACTGAAATCAAATGTTACGTAACAATATATTTGAAAAGTAATAGAATGGCACATGATTAATCACAATGAGCAAGCTTATATTTTGTAAGCTCCAATTCTAGAGAAAGCTGTTTTGATGACACAGAATCAGATAAGATAACGATACGTATCACATACTTTATTATCTTGATTGAATTGAGTGGGAGTCCTACGATCACCGACAGAGGAATGTTGAAAGCGTTTGGACAAAGAAGGAACGGCGATGATTAAAAAAATGAACAATATACTCTTGCGCGTAGGAAAGGTTGCTCAAACGGGTCCATGCAATTATGACTTCTTCCACCTCTGCTAATGAGTGCAGACAACTAAGGAAGAAAATTAATAATATAAAATATTGGAAAGCCTTTGCTGTAACGTATATTAAATGGGACGAATCCACTGGTGCAAGAAAATAATGCGAAATATATTGTACAGAAGGAAAGATATGTTAAAAACAGAAAAATCAAAAACAGAGTTTTCAGTTCAAACTGAGTTGCAGATCTTCAGTGCAAACCGAGCTACAGATTAGAGCGTACTCAAAGGGGGAGTTTTACCGAAGAAATTTTGATTTTAGATCTTGTGTATGATAAGTGTTTTTCTCACTAATGCAAAGGGGGAGATTGTTAATCTCTTTGCAAGATATATTATCAATTAGTGTCAAAACACTTGGTCATAATGGAAAGACAGTAGTAATCGAGTTACTAGTCTACAGTGTTAACTGAGTTCATAAAGGAACCAAGAAAACAATGTTAACCTTGCATGAAGTAAGCAGTGTCATCTGAGTTGACAGTTCCCACTAAGCTGCAGTGTCAATCGAGTTGACAGTATCTACTGAGCTCCAGTGAGAACCGAGTCAGAAGAGTTTTCCAAGATAGTAATCAAGCTGGCTGAATAGTGAAAATTGAGTCAGTAGTATCTACTAAGTGATCAATATGAGCCAAACATCCAACATCAATTGAGTGCTAGAGTTAGCCAAGGTGAAAGAGTTTCCCGAGTGTCTTTAGCATCACCCAAGTAAGCCATTGGACCCGAGTTACAACACTAAGCCAGCTTGGTGATTGTTTTGGAAATGATTATGTTGTAGCCAACCTATGATGGAATTATTTAGATGGATATAAGTATAAGATATTTTGGTTATCCAAATATAGATGTATAAGTTGAAGAGCATTGTATAAGTGAATATGGAAGAGCATATTGTCTAGAAGGCTACAAGCAACACAAGGAAATGAAGAGGCTCATCTATCACTATAAGGTGATCAGTTTACATCAAAGGATCTTCATCAACAATCAGAGTTTCATTTCTAGATCAATCCACTGATTCATCATAATAGGTGCATCAGTCCCAAATCCCCTAACAATGTGGACCTAATAGTCATTTGCAAAAACTCCTAATAGAGTACATACTTCACTATATTGTATAAATTCTTTCACAAGGTGGACCTAACAGTCCTTATTAATATTAACTGAGTAAGATCACCAAAAGTGATCAATTGTAGGCCTTAGCAAACCAACTTTATTACTGCAGTAGTGAAGCATTGTAGGTGTCATCCCCACCCCAATTTTACCTTCTATTTGGAGGGTTTCTGGGATATGAAATATTGTGTTATGGTGGTGTTACTTTACTACTTTATGTTTCTTGCATGCAAGTAGATTATAGAATTAAACAAAGTGGATTAAGTGAAAGAAGTTTAAATGGTTCCTAATTCACCCACACCCTTGCCCTCTCTCAGTCACCTAGTTTGCATTACATTTCCAACAATACCCAACTTTTGGCTAATTTGACTTCATATGAAGGTCAAGGAAGTGCTTGACACTTTCCCAATTGTTACATCAATGATTTCCAACATATTTTTGTAAAAGGATTGGAAAACACTTTGAATTGAGTTTATATGCCTCTAAAGATTCTATTGTCCCTTGAGTTCTAAAGGCTCCAAGCTAAGTGAGGAAGAGTTTTATTCAAAATAAATTTGATTATATGATTACGAAATAGCTAGTGGTGTTCATTATCTAATGATTATCCAGTTTGTAAACCTTTCACCACATTTCTTCAGAAAATCTATAGTGGATCAAAACTTGTGGAAATGTGTATTCCTCCTATTCAAGTTATTTGGGTAAGTATTATATTGCATATGATATTCCTCCATAAAATATTATCTTTAGGGATTAATTGTGGGTTCTAAATCAACCCACACTCAGATGAGGGATAATCCTTAGCAACAAGCATATTTTAGGAAAATTTAACTAAGAAGTCACCATCCTTACTCTTGCACTAGAGGAACCTGTATTCTCTTGGGAATAAAGGCATTGTAGTCTTAAGTAAAAGGTCATGTAACTCCCTTAGATTATCAAGGATTTTTTTCTAGGAGTGGTGTCATGAAATCAACCACCTTTGTTTATGAAGACTTTTAAAATTATAATTATCTTTAAGGGTGTGTCTTCTAGGCACACATCTTCCTAGAATCAAATTTTCTTTCTATCTCCATTCTACCATCTAAATCATGATTGGATGACATTTATTCCCTTAGTAATGTTGTTTTGTTGTTGTTGATGTATAAGAATAAACAAAAAGTTTAAGATTTTATTTACAATTGTTCACCCCCTACTTGATAATCATGTGTGTTTAATTACTATATATTATATCCAAATTTGATTAATTAAGTAATAAATCATTCAAATTTAGTTCACTAGAAACCTTAATAAGACCACATCTAATGTGTAACACTATGATTATGAAAACTGATTAGATAGCTCAAGAGCTTGATATGTATCCTCAAATTTATTGTTAACAATCATCATATAATGAACAGGGGGGTAAGAAAGTATAACTAGTGCCTACATAATAGTATATAAATTAAGAAATAACCTTTTGAAAATTCTATAGAAACTCTCGCCAATCCACTACAAAATAGAATCTTAAGAAAACTTTAAGGTATAAATCAAATTTTAGAGTAAATAGATACACTTTATCCAAGTATAAATGATTGAGTGAATAAATTAGTCTATTATAAATAAACTTTATGATGATTCAATGCTCTAATTTTCTATCAATCTCTAAATTTAAACAAATATTTTGAAATGGCATAAGTAAAGAAAATGAAAATATACTCATTGATAAACTAAACAAATTTGTGTGTGTGTGTGTGTGTGTGTTGAAATTTTTAACTCTAAGTAATTATGGAAAGAAATTAGATAGTTTTGATAAACTTAGTTATTTAAATCTCAGGATATAAATAGCCAAACGGCTATATATAACCTCTAAAAAGTTCCTAACCTCAAAAAGGGCTAAAAAACTACAATTGTATGAATGACATCATCATGAGAGGAATCCATTGATCAAATAACATCATGAGTATCTATAGAACTTGTGTGGAATATAGAAAAACATACATTGGGAGACAAATAGCCATGTGTAAAAGTGGGTAGATTCACAAGGGTGGAGAAATGAGACCATAAAATAGTTATTTGGGTAATTACTATATTACGTATTATATTCCTCCATAAAATATTATCTTTAGGGATTAATTGTGGGTTCTAAATCAGCCCACACTTAGATGAGGGATAATCCTTAGCTAGAAACATATTTTAGGAAAATTTAACTAAAAGTCATCATCCTTACTCTTGCACTAGAGGAACCTGTATTCTCTTGGGAATAAAGGCATTGTAGTCTTAAGTAAAAGATCATGTAACTCCCTTAGATTATCAAGGATTTTTTTCTAGGAGTGGTGTCATGAAATCAACCACCTTTGTTTATGAAAACTTTTAAAATTATAGTTATCTTTAAGGGTGTGTCTTCTATACAAACATCTTCCTAGAATCAAATTTTCTTTCTATCTCCATTCTACCATCTAAATCATGATTGGATGGCATTTATTCCCTTAGTAATGTTGTTTTATTGTTGTTAATGTATAAGGATAAGTAAAAAGTTTAAAATTTTATTTTACAATTATTCACCTCTTACTCCCCACTGCTTGATAGTCACATGTGTTCAATTACTATATATTCTATACAAATTTGATTAATTCATTAATCAATCATTCAAATTTCATTCACTAGATTCCTTAAGGCCACGTCTAATGTGTAAGACTATGATTACAAAAGCTCATTAGATAACTCAAGAGTTTGATATGCATCCTCAAATTTCTTGTTAACAATCACCATATAATGAACAAGGAGGTAAGAAAGTATCACTAGTACCTACATAATAGTATATAAATTAAGAAATAACCTTTTAAAAATTCTATGAAAACTCTTGCCAATCCACTACAAAATAGAATATTAAGAGAACCTTAAGTTATAAATCAAATTTTAGAGTAAATGGATACACTTATCCAAGTATAAATGATTTAGTGAATAAATTGGTGTATTATAAATAAATTTTGTGATGATTCAATTCTCTAATTTTCTATCAATCTCTAAATTTTAAAAAAAAAATTAAAATGGGATAAGTAAAGAAAATGAAAATATACTCATTGATAAACTAAACAAATTTGTGACAAAAATTTTCAACTCTAAGTAATTATGGGAAGAAATTAGATACTTGTAATAGACTTAGTTATCTAAATCGTAGGATATAAACAGACAAATGGCTATATATAACCTCTAAAAAGTTCCTAACCTCAAAAAGGGCTAAAGAACTATCATTGTATGAATGACATCATTATGGGAGGAATCCATTGATCAAATAACATCATGAGCATCTATAGAACTTATGTGGAATATAGAAAAATAGATATTGGGAGACAAATAACCATGTGTAAAAGTGGGTACATTCACAAGGGTAGAGAAATGAGACCATAAAATATATAAGAAATATTAACATAAGGTGACACAATATCACAAAATAGAGCAACCACTTCATCAATATACATCATCCTCGGTATATTAAAAGGTAAACTATTGTTTGGTATAAGGTCATTATTATTAGATATTATAGGTGAAAGAATATTAAAATGAATTTTACATATAAATTAAATAATGATATCAAAAAGAAAAAGAGTGACACTAACCAATTTTATAGAGCCATAATTAAATACATTATAAAAGAACAATATCCATTAAAAATATGTGCTTGTTTAGACTTTAATTGAACATAGGTGGATCAACAATGGTGTGTCTACATGCCTGCATGTGTGAACATGTAAAAACTAGAATTTTAAGCATATAAATTAGCAACAATCATGACTGATGAGGATCTATAATAAATAATAACAAATTCTAAGGATGATTTAACAAGATTAATATAAGATAACACAAGAATAAGTCTCTAAGCCTAAAGATATCTAAAAGATGAGTAAAATCTAATATATGATTGAGAAAACTCTAAAGACTAAATTTAGAGTAACCAACACATTAAAAATCTTAAGAAAAATAGTTGTGGAATAATCAAAAATTAAATTTACATGATTATTCATCATTTTAAGATTAAAAGATGAATACAAAACAAGAAATGGGGTTCATGTACTAATAAAAGCATAAAAATGATAAATAGCATTGATGAAAATAGATATCTAAACCTTAGCATAGAAGGTAAAACTTTATAGATTACAAGAGCTCTTAGTGAGCTGGAGTCCCTGCCTTTTGAAAATGGAATAGAGGTTTGAGATCATAAAACATTTTTTT
The DNA here is from genome assembly GCA_028749045.1 of Cupressus sempervirens. Taxonomy (NCBI): domain Eukaryota; kingdom Viridiplantae; phylum Streptophyta; class Pinopsida; order Cupressales; family Cupressaceae; genus Cupressus; species Cupressus sempervirens. The sequence continues at coordinate 124,626,951 of CM053784.1, forward strand.
CTTTCTCCATTTCAATAAAGAAATAAGTAGTTTAAGACTCATTGCAGGGTAAAGGTTATTTTTTATAAACAAAATAATAAATTCATGGTACAAAATAATTTTAATGAACATGTATATTCTTAATGTTGACAAATAGTACATTGCTTGTCAATTTTTTCAAATGTTGCATGGTGTATTTAGAATAAAGTAAAGTTTGGTTCCTGAACAACTATTCCAAAAACTTGAATCAAAAATTAGAATTGATTGTTGTTAATTTAATAAAACTTCATAGAAACCTTTATTTCTCAAATTTTTGTCTAAATCTTTGAGGTGATAAAAATTCGTTCACAAAGTGTAATAAACACGGTTCAGAGAGCATTAATATACAGTAAATAAACATTGTTCCAGATTAATTACAAGCCAAATAACATCATAAAAAATAAGGCACCAAAGAAGCATTGATAAACAACAGTTGACATACCATTTTGCATTTAGGTTTGAAGTCCTAGTTTTCTTGTTGAGTTCTCTTATGTTCCAAAAAAATTTCATGGTCAAAGATCTTGCTCAATGAGAATTATCATATGCTCAAGTTTTAGATTTAAACAAGTTCATTATCTTTCATGAATTTCTTTAAAACTAAGATTCATTGTAACTAAACATTAAAGAAAAATAGTAGACTTGAAACATCTTTTCCATTTTTCATAAAAAATGTGCACGTCTTAGCATAATTCTCTCACATTTTGTTGAAGCCATTTACTGTTAAAATAATCTCAACCCATCCTTTGCTAGCACTCATATTAAGCTATAAGATAGATACATTGAAAAAAAAGTCCAGAGAAATCTAGATTAGTGAAATTGATAGAACTGGGGGAAGCATCTATACTATAGGCATATCTAGAGTTATCATGTTATCATGTTAGCATTGTTATTATAGCGAATTCATGTCATTCTAGTTTCTTTTTGGCATTGTTATTGATATCATTTAGCACTTTTTTAGTCTATTGCACACATATATCATAGTATTCTGGGGTTATTATACTCGTATAATTTGCATTCTCACATAGATCTTACATAGACATTTTTAGATCTTCATACATAGCATACTCTCATTCTAGAACTATCACAAAGATGTTGGTCAGAGAGAAATCTTAGTAGTTGCAATTAGGAAAATATGGGATGTTCATAGAAACTCTATTCGACAATGATTTATTGGGTCTAAATTAGTTCATTGTCATTCTATTGTTAGAAATGCTTTAGAATAACTAAGAGGGGAGGTGAATTAGTTATTCAAGGTCCAAATGTCCTATTCAAACATTTTCACTAAGTGTAGTGAGCCCATTCAACCATTCAGTCATCTAAGCATTAACTTTTCTAATCAACAAGTTACTGTAAATCAACATGAAAGCATAACACATAAAAGATCAACATAGTGATTTATGTGGAAACCTAATTTAGGAAAAACTACCAGTAACATGCTACTCAATTCTCACTCTTCTAAAGTGATGCCCTGTCAAAGGCCTGCCCTGTTAAAGTCTTACAACACACTGTTAAATGTGACCTTGTTAGAGGATTTAACCACCCTGTTAGAAGTGGGCCTAGTTAGAGGACTTTAGAACATTCACTTGAAATTCCACCCTATTAAAGTATTTACAAATGGCTACTAGGCCAACCTAAGTCCATAAGATTTTATTTTCTATCCTAACAGATCAATACAATTGCTAGAGAGTAATAATTAGGGATTTTGACTTGACTACATCATAAAACTTAACTTGCAGATCTCAAATCACTCTTCAACTCTTCTCATTGCCTAGCCTTCAATCTCTGTAACTCTTGATAGCTTTCCCTCCTTTCAAGCTTAGTCTCCTTGAGTCTCCATGCTTAATGTACTAGTGCAATCATGCTTTCTAACCACTTGTAGAAGCAAAGTCTCTATGCTCTTCCTTCTCCTAGATGTCTTCTCTTTGGCACCATTCTAACCACTTTATAATCTAGCACTTTTGCAATGGCACATCAGCAACATTTACTTCTTGGTCTATGACTCCTTAAATAAAAGTCTTGGAGTTTCTTTTCTACTCGATTGTTCCATTCTTTAATTTCAATTTGTATGGATTAGGTAGGATTCATTGTATCTAACCCATATTTTGTTTTCTCTAGAAACTTCTTGAATAATCCTTTTGAATTCACCCAAAAATGGTTTACATAGAATTCGGCGCCATCAGCTCATCATTCTTATCCTCCAAAGGGTTCACAAAATTCAAGATAACCACTAAGTCAGCTCAAATTTCATGAATCTTCATTATTTAAAATAATGTAGTAGCTCGGCTCTATTGAAATACTAATGCTCGACACATATTGTGTTACTCAGCACCTTCTATGTTTTTACTGATGCTCGGCACCTAAAGTTCACTCGACACCAACTAAGATTTTCTAATGCTCAACACTTGAACTTTACTCAGCACCTAAAGATCACTTGGCATACACTAGAATTTTTTGTTGCTCGGCTCCAACTGAGAATTTTCTCGGCTTCAACTAGCTTGCTTAGCACCCACTAATGAACTTAGTTTAAGCTTTGTAGTCAACCTTGTTAAACTTCTTCCTCCAATGGTTTTAAACATGACCAACCTCTATATCTTTGAATATGTTATCAATATATCATTTAACCATTGTCTTAACTGATCCTTGCACTTTATTACATTTATTAAAATTCTTTAGAATAACTAAGAGGGGGGGTGAATCAGTTATCCAAGGTCCAATGATGTCCAATAAAACTTTTTCTACAAATCCTTAATGGCACATAACTGAAATTATCATGTATGCAATTGAACGGTAAACAACCATGAAAAGTAAACATGCATCACACCATAACACTAAGGATTTTGATGACCCAAAAACCCTCCAAGAATAAGAAGGTAAAACTGGGGTGGGGGTGATACCTACAAAATAACTGCGCAATTGATTTTAACCACTTTTGATGGTATGCCCTGTTAAAGGTCTGCCCTATTAAAGGCTTTACACATTGTCAGATGTGACCCTGCTAAAGGATTTAAGAACATTCAACTTAGAATGTCACCCTGTTAAAGGATTTACATAGAGCTGTTAGGCTCACCCAAGTCCATGGGATTTATAGTCACCTTCTCAAAAGAATCTTTCATACCTCTCTAAGGATCTCCTATCCTCCTCTTAAGGATCTCTTATCCTTCTCCTGAGGATCTCTTTATCCTTTTCTTGAGGATCTCTTTGTCCTTCTCTTGGGGATCTCTTTATCCTTTTCCTGAGGCTTATCCACCTAGCTGTTAAGCTAACCTAGCAATGTAGGGTTTCAATGTCTAATACAATGGTAAGAAAGTATTAGAAGGGTTTCGACCTAATACAGATTGCAGCCCTAACTGTGCAAATTTTAGATCACTCTTGAGTTCTTTTCTTTGCTTGGCTTTCTTCCCTTGCAGTGTTGACAGCTTGTTCACCCTTCAAGATCTGTCTCCTTGAGTTCTTCCACTCGTTATGCCAATGGAATCTATGGTCACTTTATCAACTCAGAGTCTTGATGCTCTGTTCTTACTCCTCTTAGCTTCTTTGCATGATCATACTTTATGACCAACTCCCTCTCATGCGTGCACATTTGATCTCTGACCTGTAGCTCCTTATAAAGAAGTTTTGTTCTTGATTTCCTGCTCAAATCTTAATTTTCTCTTGAGAAAATAGTATTGTTTTCCCTCCAAATTGTTTCTTCTAGAAACTTCATGATAAATCCATTAGCATTCACCTTGAAAATGGTTTGCATGGATTACATAGAATTCTATGATATCTACTCATCATCCCTATCATCCAACTAATTCACAAAATTTGATGTAAGAAACTTATCGCTTCTGATCTGGTGAATCTTTGACTTTAACAAATAATGTAGCAACTCAGCATCATTGGTTTACTGATGCTTGACTCCTTCTATGTTACTCGGCTTCTATTATTATTTATTGGCGCTCAGCACCTGAAGTCACTCAGCACTTGATCTTCACTCGGCACCTAAAGGCCACTTGGTACACACTAAGTTGAACTTGCTCAGCTTCAACTAAGAATCTATTTGGCACTAACTAGAATTTAGTTAATCCTTACATCATGTGTCTTAGTGTGTCCATCTTCTATGTCTTAGAGTATGCCATCACTACACTATTTCATCAATGGCTTAGCTAATCTTTATACTTCATTACAACATCATAACTTCAACCTTTCTCTAAGTACTATAGTTACATCTTATTGATTGCCACCTCCTTGTTAATCAACCAATTGATAGTATTTGGATCACTAAGGCAATTTTCATTCTTACAAGTAGCAAGTTTGACATCAATGACAAAAAAATGATTGAAACATTCTTTACCAGTTCCATTATTCTCCATTCATGATCTTTTTCAATCATTTCCAACAACAACATCATAACTCAACCTTTCCCTTAGGTGCTCTTGTTATATCTTGTTGATCGAATCCTCTTTATCAATCAACTAAGTGATAGAACTTGGATCTTATAAGAAAATGTCATTCCTACGAATAGCAGGTTTGACATCAATAAAAAAATAATGATTGAAGACATTCTTTTAACAAAAAACTTCCTTCTTTCAAAAATCTCCCTCTTTGATCTTCAACAATGAGCTTTTCAATTAGATTTCTAACAATCTCCCTATTTGGCATTGATGGCAAACCAAACTAATCAACCATCAAACTAAACTATTTAACCAAATGCTAGCTAGGTTAGAATAGTAAGTCAAATGCCAAAAAGTAATTGTGTTACCATCAATTCTCACATCTCTCTCTTAGTTTTTGTACCCTTTCTTTGTTTTCTCCCTCTATATGCATTGCTCTTCTTCTGTTGTTCTGATTAGCTTCTTCATCTTTTTCTATCAACTACTGATCATTTTTGTCTATTTCTTCTATCTTCATTTGATCAGTTTCTATATTTTCTTGACACTTTGCTCTCATTCTTTTGATCACATGTTGTTGATTAGTTTCTCACTACTTCACCCTCTTTAAAAAAAATTCCAAAGACATATTAGCATCTTAATAAGTAAGTGTAGCATTTGCAAGTTCTTTCAATTTCTCCCTATGTCACCTTACTTGTGACAGATTTGGAACTTTGGCACTTTAATTATTTTAGGCATGAATGCTAAAGTAAACATCCTCTACATCAATGTGTAATATCTCAAAAACCAACTCATTTGATGTAGGGCAGTCTTTGCTTGTTCTTAAATAGCCTTGGCTGGGGTTATTACCCCTAACTTACCTCTAAGATACTCAAAAGCATCTTTAGGTAGTGCTTTTGTGAAGATGTCAGAAATTTGTTCTTTTGAGCTAACATATTCCATCTTCACTTGTTTATCTTCTACCAATTCTTTTACATAGTGATACTTGATTGCAATATGGTTGGTCTTAGCATGCATTATAGGGTTCTTTGATATGTTGATAGCACTTGTATTATCACAATAAAGTATCATAGGCTAATTTACCTCTTCCTTCATACATTGTAGCAAATTTTTGATCCATACAATATTGCTGCAATTTATAGTAGTTGCAACATATTCAGCTTCTGCAGTGGACTCTGAGGTACAAATTTGTTCTTTACTAGTCCATGTAATCAATCTTTTTCTCAAGAAAAGTGCTCCTCCACTGGTGCTTTTTCTGTCATCAATGTTAACTCCCCAATTTACATTAGTGTAGGCTCTTAGCTCAAACTTTTCACTCCTCTTGTAATACAGACTAAAGTCATCAGTTCCTTTTAGGTACCTTAGTATTCTCTTTACTGCCATTAGGTGATTTTTTCTTAAATTTGTAGAAAATATTGCCACTATTCCAATAGCTAATGCAATGTTTGGTCTACTATGTACAACATTCTGCAACTTTCCAATCATTGATCTATACAATGTCTGATTCACTTCAATAGACTCATCATTTTTGGATAGCTTATGTCCTATTGCCATTGGTGTGCTAACTAGTTTTGAATCTTCTAATCCAAATGTCTTGAGTATCTCCTTGATGTATTTAGATTTGGTCACAAATATGCCATGCTTCAATTGATGTACTTGTAATCCAACAAAGAATTTGATTTCTCCAAACTTTGACATCTCAAACTCATGTTTCATTTTATCAGTAAAATCTTTGCATAGAACATCTTTTCCTCTAAATATTATATCATCAACAAAGATTTCAGATATCAAAATGTCTTTACCTTTTTCAGCTTTGATATACAAGTTTTTGTTGTTATCTATTCTTTCAAATCCTATCTTCACAAGATAGTTGTGTAGTCTCTCATACCATGCTCTAGGTTCTTTCTTTAATCCATAAAGTGCTTTGTGTAGATTGCACACCATATCCTTGTTCTTGTCATCAAAAAATTCCTCTAGTTGTTCTATGTAGACTTCCTCTTCTAGTATACCATTCAGAAAAGTAGACTTGACATCCATTTGGTAGATTTTGAAACCTTTGTAAGTAGCATATATAAGTAGTGTTCTTACTCCTTCCACTCTTGCAATAGGGTCAAATGTTTCTCCATAATTTAGTCCTTCTTCTTGTGCATAGCCTTTAAAAACTACTCTAACTTTGTTTCTTGTTATCTCACCATTCTCATCAAGTTTGTTTCTAAACACCCATTTGGTACCAATTAAATTCTTATCAGTTGGTCTAGGAACTAGGGTCCAATTTTTGTTCTTCTCAATCTGATCTTTCTCCTCTTCCATAGTTTTATACCAGTCATCATCTTGTAGTGCATCTTTCACTATTTTGGGCTCAACCTTGCTCAACAAACATGATTCATTCTTTAGCCTATTCCTTATCATTGGTTTGGCATCCTTGTCACCAATGATTTTATCAGTAGGGTGATGTGTTCTTACATATTTGGCTAACCTTGGTTCTGACCTTGTTTCCATGCTTGATCCTTCAGCTTTAGAGTCATTTTGTTCTTCTTTATCTAGTGCTTCATCATTTCTCTCGTGTATACTATTTTTAGAATCAGAATGTGCATTTTCTATATTCTACAATTCGGCTTCTAAATGCAACTTGGCATTCACTAGCCATGACTTGGCTGATACTAAAATTTGTTGTTGATTCCCAACTTGATTTGCAACATTGTCTTCAACAATCATTCCTTTATAGAAGTATACAAAGGATTTATAATCCTTTGATTGCTTGGTTCCATCAACCTAAACTTCTACATACTCATCAAAATTTACATTTTTACTCTACACAATTTTGTTAGTGTTAGTGTTCAAACACTTATATGCCTTATTTCTAGTGGAGTATCTAAGGAATATGTCTTCATCACTTTTTGCATCAAACTTGTCATTTCTAATATCTTTAAGAATATAGCATTTACAACCAAAGACTATGAAATATTTAACATTAGGTGAGTGACCATACCATAGTTCAAAAGGTGTTGCATTTGTACCTTTCTTAACTTGGACTCTATTCAGGGTGTAAACAAAAATACTTATAGCTTGTCTCCAGTACTTTAGTGCAACATTTTTCTCTATCATCAAGGTTCTAGCACAATCAATCACTGATCTATTACTTCTTTTAGCAATACCATTTTGTGGTGGAGTTCTTAGTGCTAATGTTTACCTTTTGATGCCTTTATCATTGTAGAATATTTCAAACTCCTTTGATGTAAACTCATCTCCTCTATCTAATCTTAGGCGTTTTAGATTCTCTCTTGTTTCTTCAAATTTGGCCAAATACCACTTAAATATTTGAAATTCATCATATTTTTGCTTCAAGAACATAATGGTTGTCATTCTTGAATAGTCATCTACAAATAGCATTATGTATCTATCTCCTAGGTACCTTTGCACTTCTATTGGACCATATAAGTCTGTATGAACTAACTCTTGTACTTCTTTGGAAGTATATGTTTTGATTTTGAAACTAGACTTAGTCATCTTTCCTAGTTGACATTGTTTGAACATTGTATTTTCAAGTTTCTTCAATTTAGGCAACCCTCTGACTTTATCCTTCTTGTTGATGCTAATCAGATTGTCAAAGTTAATATGACACAATCTTTTATGCCACAACCACACATCATCAAGTCTAACAAAAAGATAGGTTGCATCTTCCATATCTAGGTAAAATAGATTACTTCTAATTTGTTCACCTTTTCCTATCAGATTTCCATCAGTGGCATAGATCTTTGCAGTTTTGTTTCCAAATTCTACTTTGCAACCTACATTGCCTAACTAGGATACATTCAATAAATTGCAGTTCAATCCTTCAATATAGTATGCATTATCCCATGAAATTTTCTCTCTAAGTTTAATGGAACCTTTTCATTTGATTTGACATGGAGCATCATTATCAAATCTAACACTATTTCCATCATATTGAGTAAAGGTCATAAACTTACTTTTATCTCTTGTCATGTGATATGAGCATCCACTGTCTATGATCCATTTGTCATTATTGTTCACACAAGTAACCAATTTTATTGTTTCATCTTCATCTTCATCTTTATTTGATTCATCCTTCATGGCTACATAAACTACTTCATCATCATTATCATCAGAATCTTTTTCAACAATGTAGTATCTTTTGCCTTTTTCCTTATAATCTTTTCTATCATCCTCTCTCTTATTCTTGTACTTCTTTCCTTCTTTGTAGTTCTTCTTCTATGTACACTTTATAGCAATATGACCTACTTCATTGTAATTGAAACATATGATAGGGAGCTTACTTTAAATTTACCTTTGCCTCTATGGAATCTCCTAGCCAGTATTGCTTCTAGCTATTTCACATCTTCCTCATCTGTGTTGTTATCACTAGATGCATGCTTTCCTTTTCTTCTCTTCTTTCTTGTTGTCTCCTCCTCAATATTTTTTATTATCATCTTGGCCTTGAAAGTAGATTTAAGGTTCTGAGGTCTGTAGTTATCAAAATTGGATAACTCAAATGTAGGAAGTCTTCCCACTATTCCTTCAAAGGTTAGTGTGTTTCCTTGTACACACCTTAGCTCTTGGATGGCTGAAACTCTAATAGCATAAATAGGGAGTAGAGTTCTTAAATATTTGTTGATGATAGTTTCTTCTTCCAATTGACCACCTAGATATCTTATTGCACTTACCACTTCTATTACTCTAGTAGCATATTAAGCAACATTTTCTCCTTCCTCCATTTTCATGTCATCAAAATTTCCTTTTAGGCTTTCTCTTTTTGCTCTCTAGACATTCTGATTTCCTCCATAGATATCTGATAAGGCTTTCCACATCTTGAATGCAGTGTCATAATTTTTGATGTCATCATATTCTGCATAGTTGAGTGTAGAGGCAATCTCCAGCATTGCCTGATTGTGCTCCTTCCTTTTGCTCAAATCATCTACAGTAAGAGGTCTAGCTAGATTTACATGTTCTATTCCAATTGAAGTTTGTGCATAGTCACCTATTGATCCAAGGTGTAATTTCATCAGACTCTACCATGCAACAAAGTTGTCTTTTTTGAGCTTGGGAACTTCTCTCTTAGACATCTTGATCTTCTTACTTCTAGTACCTTGAAACTAAATCAGCAGATGGCTTTGATACCAATTGTTAAAAATGCTTTAGAATAACTGAAGGGGGAGTTAATCAGTTATTCAGGGTCCAATTGTCCTATTCAAACTTTTTCACTAAGTGTAGTGAGCCCATTCAACTATTCATTCATCCAAGCATTAACTTTTCTAATCAGCAAGTTACTATAAATCAACATGCAAGCATAACACATAAAAGATCAACATAATGATTTACGTGGAAACCCAATTTGGGAAAAACCATTAGTAACATGCTACTCAATTCTCACTCTTCTAAAGTGATGTCCTATGAAAGGCCTATCCTGTTAAAGGCTTACAACACACTATTAAATGTGACCTTGTTAGAGGATTTAACCACCCTATTAGAAGTGAGCCTAGTTAGAGGACTTTAGAACATTCACTTGGAATGCCACTCTGTTAAAGGATTTACAAATGGTTGTTAGGGAAACCTAAGTCCATAGAATTTTCCCTTCTATTCTAACTGATACAATTGCTAGAGAGTAACAATTAGGAATTTTGACTTGATTACAACATACAACTTAACTTGCAGATCTCAAATCACTCTTTAGCTATTCTCATTGTCTGGCATTCAATTTTGCAACTCTTAATAGCTTGATCTCCTTTCAAGCTTAGTCTCCTTGAGTCTCCATGCTTAATGTACTAGTGCAATCATGATTTTTGACCACTTATAGAAGCAGAGCCTCTATGCTCTTCCTTCTCCTAATTGTTTCCTCCTTAACACCCTTCTAACCACTTGACAATTTGGCACTTTTGTAGCATTGACATCAAAAGCATGTGCTTCTTGGTTTATGACTCCTTAAATAGAAGTCTTGGAGTTCCTTTTTCACTTGATTCTTCCATTCTTTAATTTCAATTCATATAGATTAGGTAAGATTCATTGTATCTAACCCATATTTTATTTCCTCTAGAAACTTCTTGAATAATTCTTTTGAATTTGCTCAAAAATGACATAGAATTTTGTGCCACCAACTCATCATTCTTATCCTCCAAAGGGTTCACAAAATTCAAGGTAACTACTAAGTCGGCTCAGATTTGGTGAATCTTCATTATTTAAAATAATGCAACAGCTTGGCACTATTGAAATACTAGTGCTCAACACATACTGTGTTACTCGACACCTTCTATGTTTTTACTGATGCTCGGCACCTGAAGTTCACTCAGGACCAACTAATATTTTATGATGCTCGACACTTGAACTTTACTCGGAACCTAAAGATCACTTGATACACACTAGAATTCCCTATTGCTCAGCTCCAACTAAGAATTTTCTTAGCTTCAACTCTCATGCTCAACACCCACTAATGAACTTAGTTTAAGCTTTGTAGTCAACCTTGTTACAACTTCTTCCTCCAATGTTTATAAGCGTGACTAACCTCTATATCTTTTTTCTTTTCTTTTAGGAAAAAGTGGGCTAGCCACTGAATATATTTATTAATAAAACTAGTTCAAAGAGCTCGACCAGGAAAGAACCATAAAGAAAACTTGGAATCATTGCTTATATACAAATCTACATAAAGATATTTGTCGATATTTACAATAGATATTATCTCGACAAAATCGAGGCTCATAAAACTATACCATTGAGAAGTTTGTCCTAAGTCAAGCTTTACATCTGAATTTTATGAGCATGATAAACAACTTTTAGATTTAATTAATGAATGTAATTATTCAAATTGTTCAATAAATGAGTTGGGTTGATGTGTGTTAACAACAACACCATCACAGCCGAGATTAGATATGAAATCGGCCACTTTATTTCCTTCTTGCAGGGTATGTGATATGGTAACTTTTGAAAATTGATCAATCAAGTACCAAATTTTCTTGAAGATATATTGCAAATGCCATGAATAGGATTTTCGTTTGATGCAACTATTAATAACCATTTGAGAATCACCTTCAATATGGACTCTATGAAAATTACCTATTTTAAGCAGTACTAGGCCTGCCAAGAGAGCTTGTGTTTCTGCTGAATTATTAGTCCCATCTGGCAGCAAGGAGGATGAAATTGCCAAAACTATACCTTTACTATCTCTAACACATGCCCCGAGACCTGATTTACCTAGATTTCCCCTTGAAATGCCATCAAAATTAAGTTTCACTATACCCGACTTAGGCGGTAGCCATTGTACAACTACTCTATCTATCTTGGAATGCTGATTGTTGCTAATTCCACTCCCCCATGGAATAAGAAGAGATTTCCACTCCCAAATGATGAAACTATGCCAAAATGAGATTGTAGGATTAATTTTGCATCTAAAAAGCCCTGCATTAGTGACTTCCGATATAGACTTTTCAATGCCTTGTAACACTATTTCTTCCTCTGCAAACTTATTTCAAAATATCCTCTTGTTCCTCTCCCACCAAATAGCCCAAATAACCAAAGCTAGAGTACATATCCAAATTCCTACAAATAAAGCTTTCGAAAAAAGAAGCGACCAAGATTGAAAAATCTCCCAAAGGTTATTTTGAAGAGGAGTATAATAATGAAGTTTTCTGAAAACAAAAACCCAACAATCATATATGAACGAGCAGGTGAAAAACAAGTGATCCACTAATTCATATTCTTCATTACACAGGACACATTTAAATGGAGGAGCAATATTCAACTTAGTCAATCTATCACTTGTAAGAATTATGTGTTTAAGTGCAAGCCATGCAAAACATCCAGCTTTTGGAAGAAAAACATGGTTCCAACAAAATTTATATCTTTGAATATGTTGCTAGGACATCATTTAACCATTGTCTTAACTGATCCTTGCAATTCATTACAACATCATAACTCAACCTTTCCCTTAAGTTCTCTTGTTTCATCTTATTGATCAAATCCTCTTCATCAATCAACTAAGTGATAGTACTTAAATCTTCTAAGAAAATGTCATTCCTACAAATAGTAGGTTTGACATCAAGGAAAAAACAATGATTGAAAACATTCTTTTAACAAAAAACTTCGTTCTTTGCAAAAATCTTCCTCTTTGATCTTCAACAATGAGTTTTTCAATTAGATTTCCAACATCTATTTGCACTCTTCTCTAAGGTCTCATGAATATGAGATTCCACCATGTATACATTGGCACACAACATGGGGCTTCATCTTAAAACCTCTCTCTTCTTCAAATTTTCTTACTAATTTTATGTTTTTCTTCTAGATTTGTAATTTTTCTCTAGCTTCTTGTGCAGATATGACTTATTTTAGGTTCTACAAAATTTAGGAAGATCCATAAAAACAACAACAAACTTATTGCACCACTATAGACAATATTCTTAAGGAGTAAGAGTTGGTTTGTTGACCCATGTTGTGCTCCAAAGATCTTTTGTAGGTTGTTGAATGACTATGCATGTGTTTTTGGAACAATGAATTGCAAGGAGAGAGATAGTGTATGTTAGTTTGTGGACTGCATTATTGTATTGGGAAATTATTGTTTGGTTTTTTGAACATGGGCGAGTTGTCTTATAGTAGCAGTATTTGATGGAAGATGGCTATCTCGGATGTGGAGCTCGAACTATGTTGGTTACTATTGTTGCCATTTGACAAGTACACCAAGGCTACCTATTGGATATGATTGTAGTGAATGAATGAGTTGAGAAACTATTGTATCCAGTGCTAGCTTCTTTTCTTTGAAAATTTTAGTTGATTCTTGTCTCTGATGTTAATTGTGAGCATTGTTCTACATCTCCTCTTTCAAACTATGATTTTCTTGTTATTCTAAAGTTCTCTATGCGAACTCTTGCACCTGGGAGCAGTGAGTGCAGAAGCTTACCAATTAAGTTGTTTGATACGCTAGCTATTATGGTCATGTATCCATCTTTGTCAATAAGGTCTACATGTGCAATTTTCTAGTCAGATGTAGAGTTATTCTTGCAAGAAGGTATGTATGTAATGAGAACGTTGCCTTTGAAGACTATTGTTGATTGTCGATCATAGATATCAAGAATGCTAGATGGGTTGGTTGTTTCTGATTCCAATCTACATGTGTGGATGTTATTTTAGTATGTGAATTCATTCATAATGGACTCTATCTAGTGAAGCTAATTTTTTTATTGATATCATTTGGTAAGGGTTTACCTCTTTTGGCGTTGAGCATCTTGCATGTTTTTAGGAGCCATGCTATCTTCAACATTTCTCTGTATGTTGGCCATCATCTACATCAAAGAACATAAGGAGAAAAGATTTGTTAGAAGGAGAAATAATGTAATATTGTAGATATTTTTATTGGAAGATGTGTAAGTGAGTAGTTATAGTACCTGAAAATTGGATTGTTATCTAGAGGTATCTTTTGCAAAATTGTTTGATGTATATATGATGTAGTATTTTTATTGTTTTTCATGAGTTGTGTGTAAGAGTGACTAATGATAGAGAGAGTTTAAGTTGTTTTTATGGAAGATGGTGCTATATTTTGTTGTTGTGTTTTGTCAAGGCGAAATTGCATTGCTATTACAAAATGGTCTATCTAGTATGTATCTAGTACTATGGAGTTGATATTGTGATTATGAGTGTTAGAGATCTAGAAATGGTCCAACATGCTTCATGTATATGTTTTTGGCTTGTCAACAACAAGATATAGGCTATGATGATGCACAAATTCAAGAAGTTGAGTTGTTTTATTTGTTGACTATAGGATGTTAATATTAAAGTCATCAACAAGTATGAGTATTAAATCTGTGAGAAGTGTATTAGTGTTATTTTTATGAATGTTAACAAGTCATCAATTGGTGTTGTTGGGGTTGAATATAAATTTGTGATATGTGTAGCTATGTGGGAATGACATAGGTCTATTTTTATTAATTCTAAGTGGTTTGTTGCAAATGTCTAGATGTTTTGCAATATGTCTGTTTTTGCACAACAAGTTAAGATACCATGAATGTTTATTGTACTATAGCAGTTGAATGTATGCTTTATTAGTGGTAAATGTTCAATGTTCTTAGCTCTTGTTTCTTGCAAGCAGAGTATAGTAGCAGTGATTAGGGAATGGTAATGGATGATATATTTGGTATGTGATATTAAGCTACGAGTGTTCAATGAGCATATGGTAATATCATCTAATGCTGGAAGAGGTAGAGCGTATTGAATTTTCCATTGTGCTAATGTTTGTAGACATTGCATTTCAGATTTGATTTTTTTAGAGACTTTGAAGTTTTGGTATTGTAGTTTATGCAACAAATACAATGATTGAATATTTTGTACATGTGAAAAAGCTGTATAGACAAGTCCATGTTGATACACTCCAGAAGGATTGAAGGCAAGTGCATCCATTGTTAATCCTTGTGCTCTATGAATAGTTCTTGCACAAGCCAAGTGGATGAAAAACTATAGCCGTGCGACAATTTTTGTGATTGTGTTTACTTTTTCAACAATTCTTGTTATTAGTGTCCAATTAGGTGGGATGGAATTTGTGTAGAACCTCTCTAAATATTGGTGTCATGATTTTCCAATAATAGGATTGTTGAACTCGATCCAGGCAACATCTTCTTAGTGGGTTATGTAGAGTTTAAATATATTATCAACACCATTTACTAGACCATATTGTGTGTCTAGATTACCTACTATGAGCTCTATCAACATTTCTAGTTTTACTAAGATTTTGCTTGATAAAGATGCTTTCTTAGTGTGGTAATGGTTGTTGTCAATGGATATATCATTTTTGTCAATTGCTTCTAGTGTGTATAGTTTGCCAGGTAAGTAGTCTAGCATTTTGTTATTGTGGTCATCAAAAGCTGAATTTCATTAGAACAAATGAGGTAGCTTTGGATTGTTTGGTGGCAACCTATAGCAATTTATGTTCAAATAGTAGGTATTTGCATCAGTTTGTTCAGATGTTCTTGCACAGTTCAATGTTGAAATGAATTGCTTGTTAGTTTGTCTAACAATAGTGTGTAGCTCAAAATATATAACATTATCACTCTAAAATGTGTAGGGGATTATGTCATTGTCAATTGTAGGTTGTTCAAATATCCATTGATCGCAAACTGGCTGCGCCTGGTAGAAATCACCACAAAATATGATGTTGATGTTTCCAAATGATTTTATCTATGTATGTTTTATTTGTCAAAGCCTTCTATCAATGTTGTATAGAATTTTGGAGTCAATTAATGAGGTCTTGTCAATAAGAATAAGTTATAGTTGATCAAGGTGTTTGCTCAAATTGTCAAGTGTGTCTGAATCTAATGGTAACATTTTTGAAGAGCTATAGGGTAGATGAAGTATGGAGTGAGCAGTTGTGCCACCTACATTGAATGCTTCTTTTCCAGTTGAGGCTACTACAATAGCTTTGGGCTTTACTAGGTCACTCATACAAGACCTTTGCTATAAATGTTTTACCTATTCCAACTCCACCTGTCAAGAATAAGTATAATGACTTGTTTGGTTGTAGTTTCTTTTTCATGAGAACATCAATCACAAGGGCTTGTTGTTCTTTGTTTAATTGTCATTGTAGTTTATAGTACTCTTCAATTTTAAGCAAGAATGGATGATTTTTTTCTTTGAATGGTGGAGTTGTGTTCAAGTCTATTTGTTTCATTTTCATAATATACATAACATCAACAAGAATGTCATAATGGTCTTGTTCCATGCCTGTTGTGGTATGTCCAACTTTATATTGAAATATTGGGTAGTTATTAATATTTTGGTCTATTGCAACTTCATGTATGTTTCCCCATTCATCATCAACTTGAGCACTGAACTTTATTTCTATATCAATAATTTGCATTTTATATGTATTGTACACTATATGCTAAGAGTTGTGGCCAGCAAGAGATGTATTTTCATTATGCCTGAATGGTACATAAAGCATGACTTTTTCTCTGCAATAGTTTTCATGGTCAATATGTGGATTTTATTTCACGTAGCATATGATATATGGTTTATATTTCTTTTGTATGTTTTTTGGGCCTTTGTAGTAGTATGCAGTGTACTCAACCAATGATAATTTTTCAAATGTGTCTTGTCATTGTATGTATTTGTCTATTACAGATGCACACATGATGTTTTTAGAATTGTCATGTTTTTTTGCCAAAAACTTGGAGCTTTTTAGCATGAAGACTTGACATTTTAAAAGTGCAATGTTGATGAAGATAGTTCTTATTAAACATTTATGTAATGGCAATGACAGGGCAATGTGCATAGCTTGGCGAATAGACATTTGCTAATACTGGAGCAAAGTATTTCCTAGTTTTCTTATGTATTGTATTTTTTCATTATAGACATGTGTAGATTGCTTTTGTATCTATGAGAATACTAGAGACATGCTCCTATGTTGTTTTTTCATATATGAGCAACAGTATGATGTTATAGCATATGCATCTAGAATGAACTGTGTGTCTGTGTTTTCATACTATAAAGATGACACTTGCTTTGTGAATGCATCTATCCAAATGTCTTTTGGATCTCTCTTTAGTAGTATGGTTCTTCTCATTAATGTAAATTGTAGCATTGCAACATAATCTTCTTCATTCATGTTGATTCTATTCAAGAAATCTAAAAATGTGGTCTCATTTATATAGCGCTCATTTTTTAGTTTTGCAAAGAATGCTTTTATTTTTTCTTTCATCGTTGTATTTGCATTGTCTAATGGCTCTAGAATTGTTGTTCTTTTAATCAAGGGAAATGAAAATCCAAATTGATAGTTGGAGGTCCTCTATTTTTTGTAGATTCTTGTGTGGTGATGTCTTTGTACAGTGGCCAATGTTTAGTCAAGGAGTACCAAGTCACATGAGATGTACTTTTCTACAAAGTTTTCAATGTCTTCATTATTGTAACTACTGTAGATTGGTGCATTTTGTACCCATAATAAAAAATACACATGTTCATTTTCTCTATTTTAGAATTCTGTGACAAAGGAGTAGTCAATTACTTTGTCAAAAAGTGTTTTGTTTCTCGTCATCAATTTGTGAAATACATTTACTCAATGGAAAAAGTAATGACTGCAAAGAACTGGATTTTGCCTAATGCTTAAGTCTAAATTTTTTTCTTCTATTGTTTCAAATTTTTTGTGTTGTTTTTTTTTAGATATTGCTTCTAATGCTTTTCATAGTGGCTGTCATAAATGTTTAGCACTAGTTAATGTTACAAAGAAAGTTGGTGGGCCTAGCTGTCCAATCATTGAGAATATGTTCTTTCGACTATTTTCCAAGTAGTCTGATGATGTGCATATACTTTTTAATATTGTAAATCCTAGTGGTGAACATAATTTTTCTCCATATTGCTAGGCCCGCAAACATCTTTGGCAAATAGTTTTTTCCCTCTAAATTCAACTTTTCTTATACAAACCTATGCTAGCAATGATATTTGCTTAATAATGAACTTAATAGCTTTGAAAAAAATATTGGTTATATGTCATTGTCCTAATGCATGAGCTCCCATTTTACAATTTTTTGGTATAATAGGGTATTTGTAATGTCAGTTGGATATGGAAATCCATAGAATAATGTTGGAAAGTTCATTTCTTTTGAATGTGTGTCTTGAAAAATGCCCAAAGGCTTCATGCCTTCAGAAGGTGCAATTTCAATAATCCTTGAGTCAAAATTCTTAATTGATTATGCATCATTAAACTAATAAACCAATGATTCATTGATTGGCTCATCATCAGTCTCTAACATATCAATGTTTGTTTCTATATTTGTATCAATGTTCTTTTGTATCATGTGTTTTTGAATCTGAAGCAAAGCTTCCCAATCTTGGTTTATGCAAACATTTTCACTTTCATACAATAGAGTTTTTAATAAACTTGTCAATGCCTTCATGATGCAAGATGGTCTTACATTTCCTTGTGCATATGCATTTTTGTATTCTAATTTCTATTTTAGTTTAACTGCAATAGTTTTGTTGTCATTTATTTCTCTAGGCAATGCATGTTGTACTTTGTTAATGTCTACAAGTACATTGATGATTGTTCATCTTAAGCCAAATTGTGATCTTTTGAATCCTAATTATTTGACTTGTGTAAAAGCTATACATAGAAACACACGTATTTCTTCTAATGATGTTAACAATTGTACTATTTCTATTTGTGGGTTACATCTAATGTTCCAAGGCACAACTAGAGAAGACATTTTTCTTATCAGTATGAATTTTAGGCACTGTTTGCAAATTAATTTCCCAAATTGTAGTTTCTTTTCCGTACTTGTACCAAATAATAAGGAAAAAACATCAATACATGTGTTGTCTGTATTTTGTATATTCATTTAGAAATGTAAAGTTTTACAAAGGGTACATACATATGTTGGGGTGTCATTTATTGTTGTCAAATATCTTCTTATCAATGTCTAATTTATGTTCTTAGAAAATTGTTGTCTTCTATGTGTCTATATGTGTAAGATGGCCTTGTTCTTGGGTTCTTGTTGGTTTTTGCTATTGCATATTCTTTTCTTGAAGCATCGTAGTGAATATTGAGTCCTTTATTTTGTAGAATTGGATGGTATTGTTTTAGTGTTCTTTTTAGTACCTGATTTTAGTGTCATTGACTCACACACAAAGTATGTTTTTGTGTCAACTACATGGTGTTTTTGCATATTCAACTCACTTGCTAGTGCCATATGTTCTCCTCTTTGACTAGTGGCATTGTCCTTGGGTCCTTGATTTTGCCTATCACATATTGTATCCTTCAATCTTTTCATTGACCATTTTCTTATTATGTTTGTAGTGGTAGAAGACCTTGATCCTAATTTTAGTGTCATTAACCTACACACAGGGTCTATATTTGTGTCAACTACATGGTGTTGTTGCATATTCAACTCACTTGCTAGTGCCATATGTTTTCCTCTTTCACTAGTGATATTGTCCTTGGGTGTTTGCTTTTGCCTATCACATATTATATCCTTCAATCTTTTCATTGAGTATTTTCTTGTTATGTTTGTAGTGGCAGAAGACCTTATTTTAGCTGTTGAGCTTCTACAAGGTACAATATCCATATGTCAAATTTTTTTATCATGTCCTAAGATCACATATTGTTTGTTGTGAGTATTTTTTTTCGATATAACTAGCTGAGAGTTAGTATGACTTCTTTGGTTAACTACATGAAATTATTGCATGTTAATATCATTTGTTGTTGCCATTGCCAATTTATTCTTGTTTAATAAAGATGTTACTACAATTGAGAGCAAAGAAAATTTAACTCTTATTTAGGGCAACTGATATGAACTTTGTGAACAGATTTTTAATTTTTAAACATGTAATGATAGCAATTGTAGATGACATAGAAAATATGTGTACACAATTTACATAATTTCTATTTTCTTAAATTGAATTTTGTAGGCATGAAAATGCATTGCTCACCTGTTCAATTGAGCTATGATAATGTTTGGTTGCAAGGAGTCTGATGTTGACAAGACTATCAGAGTGGACAAGCACACACTAAAAAGACAAACAAAATAAATTAGTAAAATTATGTCATTATATTCAAATGTAAGGTATTTCTATAGCATAACTAAATGAATAGAATAATTATATGTGCATATAAATTTGCATTGTTATATGCACAATATTAGGCAATAATAATTAAAGTAGTGCAAGTGAAAATATAACAATTATTGGTAATCTCAAAGCTCTAAGAGTTGAGAATCTAGTAATTACTATTAATGTTAAACTGGAATAGGGGACTAAAGATTCTTGAAATTAGATTTTGGTCGGTTGAATATGCTTCAAATGATAATAAAGTATGGAATAAAAGGAATATATCAGATTTTGGATGGAAAAAAATACATCAATAGAATTGAATTATAATGATCATGTTATAAGTACAATTATGATGAAGTTTCAGATTTGAAATAAAATGGAAGAGGCAATCATGTATGAGTCACTGAGAATAGACGATAGGGAAAAGTTAAGGTTGTAAGTAGGCCACTCCAATGTTTGGTGGATTGCTGCAACTTTTGTCTATTTATGATTTTTCCTCAACTTTTGTTTCTATGGCAGGAAATGCATAAATGTTAATAGTTGGACATTGGAGGGTTTTGTCAAAGAAATAGTTGGAAAGCACCTAATATATTGTCTATTTATAATTTTTCTCCAAATTTTGTTTCTATGGCAGAAAATGTATACATGTTAATAGTTTGACATTGGAGGGTTTTGTCAAAGAAACTATTGGAAAACATAAAAGGAAACACAAACTAATGAACTCAATTTTGATGTTAAACTATAGTAGGCAACTCCATTTCCTCACCCGCTGTGTTCATTTTGGAATTTATTGGTTATTACAACCAATATGAAAGCCTTAGAATTCAATAGTTAAACCATTATTTTCAGAACATGAAAGTTGTTTTTCATCTAGAAAGGGAGAATCCTCTATTCTTCTCATTTTAGGTTGATGTTTTTAAGATGGAGAATCAAATCACACTTTTCATTTTGGAAGAAGTTTTGGAATAGCAAACTAGTTTAGAAAGAGAACCTTTAAATAGGCTTAATATGAAAATTTCAAGTGCCTGTAAAAAGTTTTTTCATTTCAAGCATGGTGGAGGACCTGGTGTTTCTTCTATAAAAGAATATTGCAAGGATTTGTTGTATAAAAAACATATACTTGAATTCTTTTATAATTTCATTGTGCCAATATTCCCGCCCATGAGAAATATTAAAAAAATGATGATAGACACAATTCTTATGGCTAATAAATTAAAAAGTTATATAAATAAAGCTAACAAGATTCTATATTTATTTTGTACCAAAATTTATATGAGAATTGATACTAAAAACTGAACATTGATAATGAATGATTAAAATTGTATATGATCTATTATTTAAAAAAATTAATAATTTTTTATATACAATCTAATGTAAGAAAGATAAGAAAATGGAATAAAGTAGTTTAGATCCACCTTAAAACCTAAATGAAATTGTTTGAATCAAACCTTACCAAATTGATAATGGAGGATAAAAATAAACCACATTTCAATTATTGTAAAATTGTTGTTGGATTCCAAAAGGATTAGACAAGATGAAAGAAAAAATTCTACAGAGTTAAGAGCCCTGCCATTAGGAGTTTCTATAGGCAGTCACAGGTAATGTCATATAGTTACTGAAGATTGATGGATTCTAACAAATTTCACACATTTTCTTAACTATTTTGGGACCAAATTTGAAAACTATTATTTATTATTTACTGGCTCATTTGAAATCATATTAGCAAATTCAAATGTGATTAGAGTCAAATTTATTTTTGATTTCTCTAGCAACAACCATACAACTTTCATTCCTATGTATGTTCTCACCTTCTTCATTATTTGTTTTAGCCCCAAAAACACCAATCTAACCATTATTATTTAATGAAGAGGGAAAACAAAAGACTCAGGTAGAAATTGGATTCATTAAGCCCAAATATCTCATTCTCATATTACCTTAAAGGATATATGTGAAACTTATATTGTATAATCCAAACAATTACATATTATAGACAAATTTGTAGATACTTCACAATTCCATCCTAAAAGAAAAGAGGAAAAAGAAATATATGCTTCATCAAATAAAACTCAGCAATTTTTAGAAGTCCCCATATTTTCTTTAAAAAAATCCAGCATTGACCAAACATTACAAATTGCCTTTAACATTTTCAGGCAAGCAAATACTAAAACTATTCATTTTTGGGTACTGAAAAAGATGAATGTTCAATACTTGGAATATTTTGCATTAAAAAATATAAGGTTCCATGGATTTCTTCACTACTGGAGTTGAGGATGAATTAAATTTTTTATTTTGGCTAACATGTTTTTGCTCTTGTATTATCTTGGATTTGCACAAGTATTGTTAACTAGGATTACTAATTTGTAGATGGAAACCAAAATAACTTGAAACAAAAAGCTAAACAATAAGATTATACAAAATGGAATGAAATACATGAAAAGAGTGATTCTGATACTATAGATGCAAGCTTACCAGTAGGACAAAGGTCTTTTATTTATGTTGATTAAGTGCTCAATGTAGATAGAGTGTTTATCTGGCATTGAAATCAAACAATAGAACATTCCAAAAATGGACAACAATAGAAATTTCGAGAAATGACTGTTCAATTTTTTAAAAAGCATTGATTCACAATAGAACAATAGATAAGTCACTAATTAATACATCAAAAAAGCCATAGGTTTAAATGAACCAGATAAAAAAAAATTGAAATGTGTTTGAATGAAAAGATTCCATGCAAGGTTCTATGCTAACATCTGTATAATTACTAAAAGAGTCAATACTCGATAAATGTGCTACACAATATCTTTGTTAGAATAAAAACTAAAGCATCAACTATCATACAAAAAATCTTAAACTACTTTAAAGTGATACAAAATATAGTTCATTTTTATTCATTTTTCATGATAACAAAAGAAGTTGTATTCAGTAGAACTGTTGATGTATTGCTTTCTAAAGTAAGACAAAATATAGTTGTTTGTTGTTCGGTTTTTGTGATAACAAAAGAAGCTCTATTCAGTAGAATTGTTCATATATTACTGTAGAGTTATACAAAATGCAGTTGTTTGTTGTTCATTTTTCATGATAACAAAAGAAGCTAAATGTTGATACTATGTAGCTAAAAGGATCAGAACATGGACTGTTGATGAAGCTGAAATTTGACTGGCTAAAGAAAAATTTGTTTGATATAGTTGTGTATGTTGTTGTTAAGTCCATGGACCATATTTTTCCTACAATACGAAAAGATGAGAAGGTTAGCAATCTAAAAATAAGGAAAAGAAAGTATGCAAACTAAAAATGAGTGGAATGTTCACTTACCATGGTGGTTTCTATGGTGATTGAGAGAATTGTATTGTCCATTGCTAGTGTGAATGTGCCATGTATGTTGAACTTTCACATTATGTAGATGACTGTAGACATTTTTATTGTGTACTAGTTGAAGTGGATTTTGGTAAGCTCTAGGAAGTTTTCCTCAAATAGATTTCCATATAGGCAATAGTCAAGAATGTTATCCTCTATTTCAATGACATATTTTAGATAAGATTGGAAATTGAATGTTGTGGTTTTGCCACAGTTGGTGCAATGAATCTCTCCTGTGCTTGTGCTTGGGGATAATGAGACTGTTTGTTAACATATTGTGCATAGTGGTTGGTATGGTGTTTGGTGGACATTATTTGTTTGTAGTGTTCCTATAACCTAAAAGTGAATAGGAGAAATCAGTAAATGTATTTGTAATTTCTTGAGTCTTGTACATATTAGCCTACAATGTGTGTGTGTGTGTGTTATATAATTTATTACTTGCAACTTTGTTTCTGCCAGATTTTGCAGTGCTATTTTTGTGCATTGATCATTGAGTAGATTGATAAATGTGGATTGGCTTGATTTTAGTATTGTTAAGCCTCTTGGACCACTAAAAATTACATTTTTTAGTAGTAGTAGCAGTGGTGTTGGTTTTGTAGATGATGCGTAGATATCTTGTAGATTTTTGTACGAATAGCTATGGTTTTGGAAGATTCCAAGATATGATAATGAGTAAGCTGTTAATCAATGGAATTAGTTGAGATTGTACAACATTTGTAGGAAAATAATTTTAATTTTGAAATCTATATCTTACAGTTGTGGTATCGGAAGGGAGCTCTCCATATTTGATTTATAGCTACAACTGTTATGTTGTTTGCTGATGGGATGTGATAAGAATGCACAGGCTTCCAATTAGATATGTATTTGGTGACTATATTAGCTTCAAGATTTTTGTGTCCGGTGTAAGCTTTTTTTGCTTGCATACAGTAGTAATTTTCTAAATCTAAGTTTCTGAAGTGAGCTATAAGCAGTATTCGGCATCCCCTCTTTCAAAATCTAATTTTTTGTTTATCTTGAAGTTCTCTATGCAAATGCTTGTGCTAGGAGTTAGTCAATGCAAATATTTTTCAATCAATTTGTTGGTGATGTTTATTGTTATATAAGTATCCATCTACTTCATGCTTGTTTATATCCTTTATGCTATGTATTGTTGCATCACTTTCTTGCGATTGATTTGACCTAGTTCATTCTCTATCTATGTTCTAGTATAACTTAGCTAGATCTTTAAATAGACATCATATTAACAACTTATAATTTATTTTTGATATGTCCTTCTAAATAAATCTTGTAGTTTCATCAATATGTGACCTAATTGGGGTTTAGATCTTTCTAGAATACTTAGACAATCAAATCAATGATTCATATTCATTCTCCCTTACCAATATTCATTTACTTATTTTCATTGGTTAACATTTTTGCATTGGGATCTAGAAGATCATACATCAATCCCAATACATCTCACCTCAACATCTTCTCAATCTTCATAAACTTTTTCTTAGCTCAGTAGGATTCAAACACATATAATTGTGTACATTTACAAACTTTAATATCCATCTTGTAATGCTCAGTAAACACTAACTAGTCTTCTCAGCAAATATGATGTCCCTCAGTCATATACATGCTCAATCATAACTATGTTCGGTTATCATATTATTTGGTTATCACTCATACTTGTTGTAAAATAGGTGCATCCTTTAACAATTGTGTTGTTGTTGATTTGGTTATAGGATTCTCTTCATCTACTCTCTCATTTCCCTCCATAACATCTTGATTCATGTTCACATAATCATCTAGATCTTTCTTAGTGATATCAACAATTGTTATTATTTTTATTGTGCCCTACACCATTTGTGAAATATTATCAATCACTTCATTAATTGTGTCCATTATATCTTCACTATTAAGTTGTATGTGCTCTTGTGGCTCTGAACCAGTCTTGCAAAGCTTTACAGCTATTGAAGATGATTAATCACAGATGTACAACACTACAAATAAGAGTATTAATGGTCGTAACTATTGATTTTAGATGTAGAGCTTATGTGGGATTTGATTTGAACTGACTTAAACTTTAAAGAAAATTATTATTAATAATTTATTTTCACTTAATAGTGTTTTGTACATATCTAGGTAGAATAAGCTTGGGAGAACAATCTTATAGGCTCTTCCAAGCATCCCGCAAAAATATCTATCGATCCCATTCCCAAATTCTAATTTGCTTTATGTAATATTTCAACATTTTTTTCATTAGATAATTTTAAAAAAAATCTTTAAGTTTTATTATAATTTTAAGTGGTTATGGAGAGCGCCACTTTTGAAATTGTTTCTTTAAGAAATACAAATTTGTTGCATTCTAGAATATAATTTTTTTCTTTTTTATTCAAATAAAATTGATGTTTAATTTCATATAGGTGAAAGTAATATTCAAATAAGAACTATTTGAAGTCTAGTTTGTAGAGAAATCTAATATTTATTATCATTCATATTAGTGAAAGTAAGTTTCAAATAAGCGTCACATAGTGGCTAAGTACTTGTCTTTAGTAAAGTAACAATATAATTTAAATTTAATTTATGTATAAGAAAAAAAAAATTTAAAATATTTGAAAATTTTATTATAATTTTGAGTTAAATTATTTTAATCAATATTAAAAAGTAATATGTTAATAATTTCTATACAAATTAAATTAGTGAGTTCAAAATGGTAGCTTAATTTGTGAAGTGTAAATATTAATTTAATTATGTTTTTAAAATAAGATTCAAATTTTTTAAATTATAAACATTAAAAAACTTTAAAATTTAAATGACATTCTTTAATGTTATTAAAAATTATTTGATTCTTCTAATATAGCACATCTAATTGATTATTAAATATTTTTATATTGTACAATTATTTTATAATGTTGTAATATATATAAAAGTGTCTTGTATTTTAATATGAAAATTATTTGTAATTGTTTAAAAAAAATTCAAATATAAAGATAAAGAAAATAGTGGTGATAAACAAGGCTTAGAATTATACTCTATAAAAAATCATATCTCCCAACTTCTGCATATAAATTCAACCAATTAAAACATAGAAAATTAATATGTAAAAATGGAAAAGTTAAAAAATTGTCATATAACTTTTTAAAATATAATATTTATATGAAAAAAACAAATAAAATGAATTATCATTTAATAACTTGTTAATGTTAAGAATCCATAGTTAGCCTATGGGCAAGTACTAATAAGAGTCATTTGAAACTCAATTAAAAATTTGGAAAAAATATAATAGTTTGAGTTCTCCAAAGTTGAAGATTGTATGAAAAAGAATTTAAAATTTTGTAATTATTTGAAACAAAATATTTATTTATTAGATATCCTTAGATTATATTAAGAATTTTACCTAGACTTAGATATCTAATTAAATTTATCGCTATATTATCTAATTTAGAGTAGTAATTAAATACAATTCTACCCTTATTTGTAACATTGAAAAGTCCAAACGTTCCAAACGTGGGCGTGCTAATCCGAAACATGAGAGATGAAATAAACAAATGAAAGCTCGACGACGAAACCTTAATCCTAGAATATGTCCCTGCTAAATATAATCCTATTTATACCAAGCCCAATCCATGTTGCTTCACATTCGTATCCATTTCTTCTTCTCATCACTTGTAAGATTTTCTTAAGCGAGCAACAACATGTCAGCTGCGTAGTTTACAGCTTCCGTCCATTTGTTCTTCTTCTTGTCTCTTCTAATCTGTGCTTCACTCTCAGATGGAGCAACGACATCTAGTAAACGGCCAAATGGGCTTGAGTTGAAGGTCACTCGGGAGTCAAAAACTCTGCAATATGTGACTGAATTCGAGCAAGGGACGCCACTGCAGAAGAAACTTTTGACGGTAGATCTGGGAGGAGATCAGGTTTGGATTCAATGTGAAGGCGGCGCTTATAACTCCTCCACCTTACGACCAATCGGGTGTCCCTCTGCTCTTTGCTCGGCTGCTGGGGGCTCGTGCTATAACCGCACATGCACCGCGTCCCCTTTCAACAGCATCGCAATAGGTTGGACAGTATGGCCAGACGGCGCAAGATGTGCTGGCCATCTCTTCCTCGATCACACTGCCCGATTCACCTTCATCTGCGCTCCAGTCGAGATGCTCTGCGGAGTTCTTCCCCGACGTGTCGTTGGTATGGCGGGGCTCGGCCATGCTCCACTCGCTCTGCCCTCTCTCTTGTCCGCCGCCTTCTCTTTCCCTCACACCTTCGCCATCTGTCTCCCTTTCGGCAGTGCACCAGGCGCCCTCTTGTTTGGCAAGGTGCCCTACCACTTTCTTCCGGGGAACACAGACGTCTCTCAGCGCCTTACTTACACTCCTCTCATCAAAAGACACGCCACTTATCAAAGCCCGTATTTTATCTCTGTTAGAGGCATCCGAGTGGGTGGAAAGAATGTCGCTCTCAACTCCACCAAATTGAAGGTCGACAGCCAGGGCATGGGCGGCACGGAACTCACCACCGTGTTTAAGTACACAACTGTTGACAGATCTGTGTATACAGCCATTCTCTGGGCTTTCGTGAAGGAAGCGGAGGCGATGAGCATCTCCCGCGTGGCTGCTTGGAAACCATTTGAAGCCAGCTTTGATGCGAGCACCGTCAAGTCCACCAGAGTTGGGCCGGGTGTACCGCCCATAGACCTCGTGTTGCACAACAGCAAGACGATCTGAAGAATTACGGAGGCAAATTCGTTGGTGCGGGTGAGCGAGGGAGTTTTGTGTCTGGCATTCGTTGAAGCGGAGTAGTGGCGTACCTCTACTATAATGATCGGAGGGCACCAGATGCAAGACAATCTGTTGCAATTCGACTTGGCCGATTCTTGACTTGGATTTTCTTCCACCTTGCTCGGGGTGAACACCACGTGCTCCAACTTCATCTTTTAACTTCACTTCCGCTGCTTGAAATCCAAATGGTTTCTGTTTCTTTCGATTCATGTGTCTGCGATCGCAAGGATTCTTGTCTCGGATGACGCGCTGAATCCGTACCTCGTTCGTTTTTCTTGATTTATTAATTAGTTTAGAAATTACAGAAGCACGGTTCTGGGAGTTTTAAATTAATTAAATCAAACAAAACAGTCACATCAGGTGCATTTCTTCGGCTATTTAGCCACGGGCATTATCTTCCAAACTGTTCTCTTTCGTATTGTTTTGAACTTGTGCTTTGAATCCTAGTATTTTGGATCTTAATGTCTGCTTCACAAATTTGAAGACTATTTCTATTCTATGGATTGTAACAGATCTGTTGAGTGGATTTACACCTATTCCCTTGATCTGATAATGGTTTATATTCTAATGTAACTTATTCTTCTATTTCAGAATATAAAAGATGTGTTTTGTCTTATTAAAAAAAAAATTAACTTTACTTACACTGCTTGAAATCGACATGGTTTCTGCTTTCCAGAACATAGATATTCTGTTTCTTTCAATAAATAAAATGCGTCTGTGTGCTGAGTTGTTTTAGTTGGCATGGAGTGTTGTCTTGGTTGACGTGTTGTCTTTGTTCAGAAGTAATGCATAGGTTTCATTGCGGGATTCACTATTTAGTTGCTACCGTTCACACACTTAACATACATTATTAGTTAAAGTTTTCTCTAGTTTATTGGAGATTTCAGGTTACATTAACAAAGCATTATATGCTACAAGCTATTTTAGAGGTTGTAGATCAATAATGAAAGGTTTAAGGTTTTTAATTTTGATATTCATATCTTTTTTTATTTTTTTTTTGTGTTTGAGACTTCATTTGAGCGATTAAAAGCTTGCAAAACAATAAATAAAAATAAACATATGAATGAGAATGTTCTAGTTTGAGTTCAAGAGTGTCTAATTAATAGGTCTAGAATCTTCAGGACGCAGTTATTCTTGAGACAAAATTTATATTTATATTTTTTTGAAATTACGAAAACATAATGGACTTTTACAAAAAAAAAAGTCAAAACGAATTCATATTGATTTCTATGATAAATAGCAAAAATCATCACAAAATTTGAAAAAAATTGTTGCATTTAAGCTGAAGAAAAAATTAATTGAAAATTTTGACTTAAGAATGCATTTTGTCACATTTTGTTGGGAGGATAGCCCGCATCCACTGTCAAGCCTATTTTAATTATTTAGAATTACAATTTATTTTCAATACTTAGCATCTTTACAATGCTAAGATTTTTAATACTCTTCAACTATTAGAATGTATTTCAAAATATTATACCAAATCATCTTTGATATATTATGATAAATATAAAATTAAATTTTAAATAATATTTTTAGATTAAAATAATTTATTAATGTATTAATATTTTGAAGCAATATACACTTAAACTAGAACATTAATTTTTGTAAAAGACAAGTTCCTTTGAACTATTACTTTTTTCTTAGAAGTAGGAGTTGTTGACCATACTGATCGCAAGGTGGCAAATTCTTTTAAGCAATAAAGGTGGCAAGTTTGAAATGGTTTACATGGCATAGGTGTAACATTGCGGCATTAAAAAGAAAAGGTAAATGAAAAAACAATGGCATTGTAAATATTTCTTAAAACAACCCAGGCATAGGCTGTATGTGGCATTAATAAGGTCTAACAATGCATGCAACAAGTAAATATGCTTCAAAAGAAGCTCGCCAGATGTCATCTTTGTATGGCAGATTTGAAGGAACTCTTAAAATTACTTTTGGTTGTGGGCATTTGTTTTGTTTGAAAGTCTTCTTGTAAAATAGCTCTACAAAAATGAAAGGAATTTTTTCATTGCTTTGTGAAAATGAATTATGGAAAGGATTTATTTACTATGTGAGGATGAAATGTTAAATGGTAAAGTATCAAACACATTGATAAATTTCTTCTCTTATTCCTTGTATAGATGCTCATTTATTTGATCTCTTTATGCATGCATGGATGACTGAGGCAAAAATAAAGCAAGGAGGTTTTAACAATGAATAGAGGTAAAGGGTTTCATTAGAAATAGAGAAAAGATGGGGGCAAAGCAAAAAATTGGTAAATATTCATTTGTAGGTATGATTGTTCTCATGTAAAATTAGTCAAAATAATTTTTTTTAAAGGAAGAAAATGGGAAATAAAAGACTAGAATGTTTCACAATAAATTGAATTTTTGTTTCAAAGCAAAGATTTTGTTTTGAAGATATGAAATTTTTTTTGCGAAAACTAAAAAGGGGTTTCATTTACGAACCCTAATAGCATTGTTTTCAAAAGAGGCTTCTAAAAATTGAAGAACTACTATTTCATTTTGTTGTTTAAAAGGCATATGCTAGTTTGTTTTGTTGTTTAAAAGGCATATGTTGGTTCAATGGTCTAACTGTTAAAAGGTTGTTTTGAACCACATATATATCATGAGGGCATACTAGAAATAGCCCTAAAAAGTTTAGTTTGTTCTAAAAATTGATTCTTTCTATACGAATTACATCTCTATTTAAAGAGATTGTTGTAAAACTTGATGGAGGTGTGTGATACAGTGATGTAAAAGCAGAGGCACAAAATATTTTGAAATTGTGTAAAAATGATCTGAAAGGTTGATTATAAACTTATCTACATGTATAGGTGTATTGTGTATTACATGCAGTTATATGTGTATGTAACATTGTAATACAATTGACAAAGAGACAAACAAAGTTGAATCCCTGAGTAGTTGTTGTTGCCAATTGTAAAGAATTGAAGCTCAATAAAAATTACAAGTTCATGGAGTGGTTTTTCTCCCTATGATGAATCCTTAAGGATTTTTGAGGGTTTCCCACTCGGCACAAAATTCATGTCTCTATCTTTGTGAGTTCATGTTTTCTTATTCTTGCATGGTGAATGATTATTATTTTGAGAAAAAATTAAATGCCTTTAGTTTATGAAATGTTAAAGTTGAAATTTGTAACTTGTTTAATTAAAAGTAGTAAGTTCTAATTCATCCCCTCCTTAGAACTTCAATACTTCCAACAAGTGGTATCAAAGCGTAGGATTCCTTTTAGGAATTGTTCTAGGGATTTCTATTGGAAGCTATGGCACAGGCTGAAGGAGCTTCCCTTAATCAAGCTCCACTATTTGATGGTAATGACTACGTCTTTTAGAAAGTTATGATGGAGGCTTTTATACATTCTTTAGATGTTAGAATGTGGGATGTTGTTATGACAAAATATGTTGTCCCGCCAACAGTGCCTACTAATGTTAATGACAAACTGACATATGAACTAGATAAAAAGGCTAAACATGCCATTCTGTGTGGTCTCACCAAAGATGTGTTTACAAAAGTTGTCTATTGTAAATCAGCAAATGACATTTCTGTAAAACTTGAAACTATTTACCAAGGAGATGAAAAAGTTAAAGAGTCAAAATTGGTAACTCTCAAAACACAATTTGATGACTTAAAGATAAATGAAGATGAAAATATTTCAGCATACTTCTTGAGAATTGATGAAATAGTCAATGCTAGAAAAGGTCTTGGTGAACAAATTGAAGAACATGATATAGTTTCAAAAGTTATAAGGTTAGTTCTACCTAAATTTGAAACTAAAATTTCCACTATAGAAGAAAAGAAAAGTTTTCCTAAAATGATTTTACACCAATTACAAGGAACTCTAATTGCCTATGAAATTGATAAGTAGGATATAATTTCCACAGCTAGTCAAATTGTCATATTGCCATTAGGATTTAACTGTGTGATTTTTGAGTCAAACTCATTGACCCATGTTTCATGAGCAGTGATTCAACATGAATCCATCTCTCATGAGAATAAATGGAACACTTAGCGCTCATTGGATCTAGGTGATGCTAACAGGGGTGAAGCATTAAGACTTCCTAGGAGGTCACCCATCCCAGTACTACTCCAGCCTAAGCGCACTTAACTACAGAGTTTCCTCCATAGGTAAACCCAAAGCTTGCAACCCCATTTGAAAAACCTTCACCAAGTGTTGTGCCTTATGAACCATTCATTAGAAAGCCTCTTAAGCTCATCAATTGATAAGTAGGAGATAATTTCCACAACTAGTCAAATTGTGATATTGCTATCAGGATTTAACTGTGTGATTTTTGAGTCAAACTCAATGACCAATGTTTCATGAGTAGTGATTCAACATGAATCCATCTTTGATGAGAATAAATGGAACAATTACCACTCATTGGATCTAGGTGATGCTCACTGGGGTGAAGCATCGGGACTTCCCTAGAGGTCACCCATCCCAGTATTACTCTAGCCTAAGCGCACTTAACTACAAATTTTCCTCCCTAGCTAAACCCCAATCTTGCAACCCCTTTTGAAAAACCTTCACCAAGTGTTGTGCCTTATGAACCATTCATTAGAAAGCCCCTTAAGCTCATCAATTGATAAGTAGGAGATAATTTCCATAGCTAGTCAAATTGTGATATTGCTATCAATATTTAACTGTGTGATTTTTGAGTCAAACTCATTGACCCATGTTTCATGAGTAGTGATTCAACATGAATCCATCTATCATGAGAATAAATGGAACACTTAGCACTCATTGGATCTAGGTGATGTTCATAGGGGTGAAGCACCAGGACTTCCCAGGAGGTCACCCATCCTAGTACTACTCTAGCCTAAGCGTGCTTAACTACGGAGTTTCCTCCATAGTTAAACCCAATGCTTGCAACCCCATTTGCAAAACCTTCACCAAGTGTTGTGCCTTATGAGCCATTCATTAGAAAGCACCTTAGTAAGAATAAAAAGGTTAGTGGGCTACCTCAAATTAGAAAACTAGTAAACATTTGTGAAGAATGTGTGAAAGGAAAACAAATGAGGGTATCTTTTAAAACAAAAGAATACTTATCTAACAAACCACTTGAACTTGTGCATACTAATCTATGTGGTCCTACTAAAACTATAGCATTAAATGGGGAGAAATATTTTATGATATTCATATATGACTATTCAAGAACGGTTTGGGTAACTTTTCTAAAGCACAAATCAGAAGCTTTTGATCGCTTCAATTTTTTTGGAAAAATGGTTGAAATTGAAATTGATTTAAAGTTAAAATGTCTAAGATCAGATAGGGGTGGAGAATTCACTTCTCAAGAATTCATTGAGTATTGTTAGAAATATGGTATTACAAGATAGTACTCGACTACTCGAACACCACAGTAAAATGGTGTTGTGGAAAGAAAAAATAGAATAGTTAACGAGATGGCTAGAACTATGCTAAATGAAGCAAAATTACCTTATAAATTTTGGAAAGAAGCCATTCATATAGCTGTCTACATCTTATATCAAGCAGAGTAACAACAACTTATACTCCATATGAATAATGGAATGGTAAAATAGCTAATGTACCAAAATTTAAAAAATTTGGTTGTAAATGCTTCATCAAAAAGAATGATGATTCTTTAGAAAATTTCAATTCAAGATCTGATGAAGGAATTTTTCTTGGATATTCTACACATAGAAAAGCTTTCAAATGCTATGACAAGAGGTTGAATAAGATAGTTGAAGCTATAAACATTGTGTTTGATGAAAACTCTTTATCTAGTAATAATAAAGAGGATTCTGAAGAAATATCATTTCAAAAACCAAAAACTTTAAATGATGATGAAAATTTTGAAAATGTTGAGTCTAAAGTTGTTGATGAGATTGCACAAGAAAACTATTCAAATTATTGCTAAAAGACATCCTGAATCTCAAGTCATTGGAGATGTTGAAAAGGGAATTTTGACAAGAAGAAAGGCCAAAATAGATGAACAAGCAAATATTGCTGAACATTTCTATTTGATATCAGATTTTCAACCCAAAACAATAATAGAGACTTTATCAAATCCTTCATGGAAAAATGTTATGCAAGAGGAAATAAATCAAATTGAGAAAAATAAAACCTGGGAAATTGTCCCTAGACATGATAACAAAAATGTCATAGGTGGAAAATTTGTGTTTCACAATAAACTGAATGAAGATGGCAAAGTAATAAGGAAGAAAGCTAGATTTGTGTGCAAAGGATATGCTCAATAGGAAGGAATTGATTTTGGTGAAACATTTGCACCAGTTGCAAGGATGGAATCAATTAGAATCTTTCTTGCATATGCAAGTTATAAAAGGTTTACTGTTTACCAAATGGATGTTAAAACTACATTTTTGAATGGGTATCTTGAAGAGGAAGTTTATATGGAATAGCCAGAAGGTTTTGAATCTTCTAATAAGCCTAATTTTTTATTCTAACTCAAAAACGCATTGTATGGTTAAAGCAAGCTCCTAGAGCTTGGTATTCTTGGTAAACATCTAATTACAAATGGATTCCCTTGTGAAAAATTAGATAGTACTCTATATATCAAAGTCATAAATGATGATATTTTGGTAGTTGAAATCTATGTGGATGATATTATCTTTGGGTCTACTAATGATGAATCAACAAAACATTTTTCACATATTATGGAATCTAAGTTTGAAATGTCTCTATTAGATGTGCTCACATTTTTTCTTGGATTGCAAGTCTCATAGCTTGAACATGGTCTTTTTCTTTCTCAAAAAAAATATGCAAAGTAAATGTTGAGGAAGTTTAATATGACTGATTGGAAACCAATAAGTACTCTTATGGAGACAAGTTGCAAGCTATTAAAGAATGATGACTCACCTTCTATAAATCAAACAATATATAGATCCATGATGGGAAGTCTATTATATCTTACAACATCTAGACCTAATATAATGCAAGTAGTATGCATAGTTTCAAGATTCCAATCTCATCCAAAACAATCTCATCTCAATGCAGTAAATCAAATTCTAAAGTACATTCAAGGTACACTTGATTTTGGTTTATGGTATCCTCACAATAAGGATTTTACACTTTTTGGTTATACTGATGCAGATTGGGGTGAATCTGATGATAAAAAGAGTACTAGTAGTGCAACATTCTTCCTTGGTGATTATTTAGTTGCTTGGCATAGCAAAAAACAAGAATGTGTTACATTATCTACCTATGAATCTGAGTATGTTGTTGCTACTACCTATTGCACTCAGTTGATTTAGATGGATTATCAATTGACTGATTTAGGTATTCAAGTCTCAAAACCTATCTCTATCATGTGTGATAATATGAGTGCTATTCAACAGAGTAAAAAACTAGTAATGTACTCTCATACAAAACATGTGGCTATTAAACTTCACTTCTTGCATGATAAAGCTCTTAATAATGAATTCAAGCTTATCTATGTGCCTACTCAAGGACAGGTAGCAAATATTTTCACTAAAGCTCTACCTAGGGAGTCCTTTGAACACTTAAGAACTCAATTGGGAGTTTTCTCTCAATCAATGCTAATATAAAGTTTTGCAAACAAAATTTTGTTTTAGGTTTCTGCTCCTCTTCACAAAAAAATTCTTCTACATCAAAAGAAAATGTTCCAATTTTTTTTATGCAAAAATTTTGGGGGAGAT
Organism: Cupressus sempervirens; assembly: GCA_028749045.1. Classification (NCBI taxonomy): domain Eukaryota; kingdom Viridiplantae; phylum Streptophyta; class Pinopsida; order Cupressales; family Cupressaceae; genus Cupressus; species Cupressus sempervirens. The sequence continues at coordinate 124,662,615 of CM053784.1, forward strand.
ATCAGAGTTATGTATGGTGATTAATCAACATCCACATGTAGTAGTAATCAACATATTTAGCATTTTTTTAAATAGTGATTAGCCTGCATATTTTTTTATCTATGTTTAGTGTTCTATGTTCAGCATTTTTCTTCTGTGATAGTGATCAGTTCAGCATCTATGTTCAGTGTTCAACATTTTTGTTCTGTGATAGTGATATGCTTGTATATAGTGTACTTGTTCTTTATTCAACATATTTTTCCTTCATTCTTAGAACATCTATACATTGTCTTGTATATATTAGATGGTATATGAAAAGAAGTTTGAATTTATATTTTGTATATCATCTTGTATATATTAGATGATGAAAATTTTTGCCTCAAAAAAATGGGGGATGTTGTTGACCATATTGATCACAAGGTGGCAAATTGTTTTGAACAATAAAGATGGCAAGTTTGAAATGGCTTACGTGGCATAGGTGTAATGTTGTGGCATTAAAAAGCAAAGGTAAATGACAAAATAGTGGCATCATAAATGTTTTTTTTTAAAAAAGCCTAGGCACTGGTTGTACATGGCATTAATAAGGTTTGGCAACGCATGCAACAAGTAAATATGCTTCGAAAGAAGCTCGCCAAATGTCATCTTTGTATGGAAGATTTGAAAGAACTCTTAAAATTACTTTTGGTTGTGGGCATTTGTTTTGTTTGAAAGTCTTGTTGTAAAATAGCTCTACAAAAATGAAAGGAATTTTTCATTGCTCTGTGAAAACAGAATATGGAAAGGATTTGTTTGCTTTGTGAGGATGAAAGGTTGAATGGTAAAGTATCAAACACATTGATAAATTTCTTCTCATGTTCCTTGTATAGATGCTCATTTATTTGATCTCTTTGTGCATGCATGGATGGTCAAGGAAAAAATAAAGCAAGGAGGTTTTAACAGTGAATAGAGGTAAAGGGTTTCATTGAAAATAGAGAAAAGATGGAGGCAAAGAAAAAAATTGGTAAATATTCATTTGCAAGTATGATCATTCTCATGTGAAATTTCTCAAAATAATTTTTTTTAAAGGAAGAAAAAGGGAAATAAAAGACTGGAAAGTTTCACAGTCGATTGGAATTTTTGTTTCAAAAGCAAAGATTTTGTTCTTAAGATATGAAGTTTTTTTTTTGTGAAAAATAAAAAGAATTTTCATTTATGAACCCTTATAGCATTGTTTTGAAAAGAGACTTCTAAAATTTGAAGAACTATTGGTTCATTTTGTTGTTTAAAAGGTATATGCTAGTTTGTTTTGTTGTTTAAAAGGCATATGTTGGTTTGGTCATATAACTGTTAAAAGTTTGTTTTTAATTGCACATATATCATGAGGGCATATTTGAAATGGTCCTAACTAGTTCAGTTTGTTCTAAAAATTGATTCTTTATGTACGAATTACATCTCTATTTAAAGAGATTATTGTAAAACTTCATGGAGGTGTGTGATACAGTGATGTAAAAGTAGAGACACAAAATATTTTTAAATTGTGTAAAAGTAATTTGGAAGGTTGATTATAAACTTATCTACATGTATAGGTGTATGGTGTATTATAGAAAGTTATATGTGTATGTAAGGTTGTAATACAATTGACTAAGAGACAAACAGGGTTGAATCCTTGAGTAGTTGTCATTGTTGATTGTAAAGAGTTGAAGCTCAATAAAGATAATAGGTTCATGGACTGGTTTTTCTCCCTATGATGAATCCTTAAGGATTTTTGAGGGTTTCCCACTCGGCACAAAATTCGTGTCTCTATCTTTTGTGAGTTCATGTTCTCTTATTCTTGCATGGTGAATGATTATTATTTTGAGCAAAATTTGAATGCATTCAGTTTATGGAATGTTAAAGTTGAAAATTGTAACTTGTTTAATTAAAAGTTGTAAGTTTTGATTCACCCCCCCCCAGAACTTGAATACTTGCAACAGGAGTATGTGGTTGCTTAAAGTTTTCTATGGATTGAGACTAGTCCATTTGTACTTTGCATAAATGTAGATCTCAAACATGAAAATATCAAAGACTCTACGAATTTACTCATTAATTGTATTTAAACAACTAAACTACAAAACTTCTATTTCATTCTTTTAATAATATTTAAAATGCTAAACTACTTTTTTAAAACTTATACTTTATGCTCCCATTGAAATATAACATTTTATATGAAAGAAATCATGATTAGCTTTTCTTTTTCTATGTAGACCATAACATATTATTTAGTATTGTAATTTATAATATTATTAATTACTAATTGATAAGTTTACTCTAAATAATTAAATTTACATTTTATGAAATAATTTTATTTATAAGTATCGAATATTTTTTAGTTCATTTATATAATTGAGTATCATTATTTTAAATAACACTCAATAATCTATCACTAAATAATGAAGAGTAATGACATGGATTGTAGAGAAAATCTTTATAGAAGAAGGGATGTGAGGAGGATTGAAAATTAAAAGACATGAAAAAGGAAGAAACTTAATCAAAATAGGAAAAGACATAAATGATTTTATTATAAAAAAAAATACATAACTATACATCATTCATGTCATAGTGCGTATAATGGTGTAAATGTAACCTTTTCAAAGGAAAACTATATTCCCTTGAGAACCAAGTTTACAAAATACATTAACACATATCCAACTAGTTAAACCAGTATAAATGTCTTATTATAGGCATAGAGAAAGAACATTTTAGTTGTGAAAAATGGGAAGATTAGATGATAGAGTGTATTTGAACAATCCAAATTATCTGAGTGTCTTGGCCATAAATATCAATGTAGTGTGTGAAAATTTAAGTAGCATGTTGTCGTCTTGTATGGATTGTGACAAAAAATGCCCAGGGCAATAAAAAAATATGTCTACACATTAGATAATTTCAAAACCTCAAAACACAAAAACAAAACAAATGATATATAAAAATATAAATGAGTATAAAAGAAATAAATGGAAAATAAGAAACCCTCATGTAATTAAACACTACCTCTAAACCTATAAACAATCATAGAGGAAAAATGCTAGTTTAGGCCCCTACTATAGTGTTTCCACCTCCATAATATCTAGATAGATAGATACATTAAGAAGACAAGAAGATAAATGAGAATATATAATAGAAAAAAACCCTGCTAGATGGAGGATGACCCTTATTGCATGAGATATGACAAGAGAAATAAATCCCACTAGTGGAGGAAAACCCTTAAATTTTATGAAATAAATTATAGAAAAGAGATGTGATAGATACCAAGATAATCAAAGAGACAAGTTAGATGGAAGGATTTTACCAAATATGTTATAAGAGATTATTGCAGAAAGTAAGAGAGTAGGAGAGTCAACAAAAGAGAGATTTTTCCAATAATGAGGCAAAGAGAGATTTTAGTGAAATCAAATAGGGAGAACTTGAACAAAGAAAGAGAATGTATGTAAAGGGGGAAAAGATCCTTTCATGTAGTTCTTGAATATTCCATCAACAAGAGAAAGTGACAAGTGGAAAGGATCCATAAGATCAAACATTTGAATGTTAAGATGTCAATAGATGAGTGCATGAAGTGTATACATTTGTATAATGTACTAGTTTTCAAATGAATCACACTAAACAATGATAGGGAAAAAAGGTCACGTGTAGGTAATGCAAAAGTTATACTGGAAGATAGTAATTGACAATGACTCTTAGCATCTTGAGGCACCCTCTATCCTTCCACAAGGATGGAATTAGCCATACCTTAAGAGAAGGAAATCAAGTTGCTGACTTCATGGCTAATTGGGGTCTAAACTTTCAAAATTGGAACCATCTTTCCCATTTGAATGCCTAGAGGACCTAAAGCCTATAGTTTTAAATGAAGATAGGAATGCTTAAGTTCAAGGATATGAATTATGGGAAATATTATCCCACTATCATCAAGAGTAATGTTACAAGGAATAAAAGTTCTTACATTTTGGTCTTCTTGTTAAAGCTATCTACTTTGTGGGTATTCATGAGAAGTTAAAATTAGGTTTTGAGTAGGAAACTTGGTGATACTAATTATTTTTTAACTTCCAATTGGTATCAAGTTGGCTTTACTAAATTTAGTGAAGGCACTTTTTACATCTTAATCATTAACATTTTGGTGTATAGAGTTATGATGTTTAAACTTGTGACACATATTATTGGCATTATTTCCAAAAATAAAATATCTTGATGAATCATTTGAAGTACATCCTCCATGTATGGGATTGGGAGTGTGGCTTAATGTGTAATAATGAGTCCTATCATTTCAAGGGCTCAAAAGTTTCTAGTTTTAAAGTTGAGCTTTTCTCAAGAAAAGAGGAAACTTGCTTTAGAAGTACTATTTTTGTTATAAGCTCTTGGAAAGTAATTCATAACCACATTACTCAAGTGGCTCTTTAACTCTCTAAAATTTTATTCATAATTAGTTTGGTTTCTTTGGGAGGTTTGAGGCAGGAATTTATAATGCAAAAAGATAATGTCAATTAGGGTATTGTGAGGTTTAATACTAATCTTCTTGAAGAGGCCCACATGTTTTATAAGGCTTACATTATGGGAGGTCCTCCAAAGTGGGTAGAGCTGAGAAAAAACAAGGAATAATTGCATAAGAGAGAAAAATCAAATTACTTCATAAGGACGGCTATGGAAAAATATATTGAGGCTATGAAAGACCATAATTTGATGCTCTCAGAAAATTTTTCCAAATCTTGTTACAAAGGTGAGGTCACCATTGGCAATGTTAAGTTTTTTGTAGCCCCTCAATTGATTGGTGAGGTAACAAGCTTCCATTGTTAAGGAGAGAATTTCAAGAGGAAGTGTGCAGTGGATTGCAACAAATTCAAGCATGCATTCTTCAAGGGCACAAAGAAACCAATCAAGATTAAATCTGGTAATAGGTATGATCATTTACCCCATAACCCCTTTGTCATTGCTTTCTTGTGGGTTATGCACTATTTCACTATAGAAGGGTAGTTAACCACTCACCATGGTTACCACTTCCCACTTCTTAATATGTTAATACATGGTAAAGAAATTGATATGCCTTTTTTTTTTGTACTCATCACTGGTCAATAGTATTAAAAATGGTGATAATCTACCAATTCATCAAAGTTTGATTTTTTTTCTTGTACCACCATGTGTTTTCTCACCACCTACATCTTGGAAGGTGTCTTACTAGTAAGGATAGTCCCTCAGCACTGCCCCCCACCCACCCCCCCTCCCCCCCCCCCCCCCCCCCCCCTCGACCTTCTAGGAACTATATTGTTTTAAAGAGGAAATCAAGCCTAAGAATAACTTGGATAATCTTCTCGTTGCGACTAGTGAAACTAATGATTTGAAGCACAAATGAAAAAAAATTAAAGGTAAAACCTAAACCCTAGAAGAATCTTTGATGTTTGAAACTTTAGCTAAACACAAAATATGCATCTACCAAAACTAGCTCAACCAAAACTTTTTTAAAAATAGAAAAATCCTAAAGGAAATAATTTAGGTGAAAAAGAAGGATTTGGAAGAGTCTGAAGGTGAAGAAGCAAATAAGAAAGTTAGCGCTCAAGGTTATATAGAATTGAGTCTAGTTCTGGGGAGAGGTTTGATCTGAAAGGTTGCGGGTTAGAAAAGGGAAATATTACAAGGAGGAAAGCAGAGATCACACACATGATAATAAAGATGAGTAGACTTACAAGATTAAGGTTGGAGAAATAGTAGAGAAAGTTGATATGTGCTAGTATGAATAAGGTGGGCTAGGCTTCATTTGAGAAAAGATTCAACCTATTTTACCTATTAATTTGTGGAGATATCTTTTAAAAAAGAACAAGGGTTGGCATCTTGAACATGGAGCATCTTTCTCTCCATTTAGAGCATAACTCTTCTTCTTTAGTTAACTCATGTCTGGCACAATTTGTGACTTTTTAAAAAACAATTATGATGATTGTATGCCTTTTTCACCAAATTTCATTTATCTTTTCATAAAAATTGAATGGTCATTGTTATTTTGTTTAGTAGTTTTTCTTGATATTTGATGTGATTGCATTTAAATATTTCTTCTTTTGAAGATAGTTCTAACTAAAGGACCACATATTCTAACCCTCATAATATTAATCAATTAACAAGCAAAGGGATAAAATGAAACTTTTTGTTTTTAAAGCTCATTAATTGATCTATTCTTTTTATTTTATCATAGTAAATCTAGAATTTTTTTTTAATATTTTACTTTTATTATAAGTTTTTATTCGAAATACATGTGTAATTAATCACTATGACTGATGAGCCATAGCTCTCCTACTTGGTCCTTCAGATTCAATTTTTAGTTTTCTCTTCTTTATCTTAAGGAAAATACAGTGTATATGTGGACTCATGTAAAAGGAATAGAAGTCATTTTCCAATTACAAGGATAACAATAATTAATGAATCAATGAGTCTATTCTCCATTTTGAATTGACTACAGTTAGGATAGAGAATGTGTTTGAAGAGATAAATGGAAATAATAATAAATGTTGTCAACAAAAAAAAATTGCTCATGCACATTTGAAAGGGTGCTCAAACTGATCCATGCAATTAAAATTTCTTTCACTCATGATTAATGTGGACACTCATAAAATTGGAAACAAAAACATATAATATATGGGACAAACCCACTTGTGTAGCCAAATAATGCAAAATCCATGAATTGAACTTTTGCATGTGGAAAAAATTAAATAAGCCTACTCAATTTTCTAAAAGAGGGATGGTGAGAAAGAGAAATTAATAATATAATAGTTCTAACAAGGGAATATGTAATGGCTATTATGCAGTCCAATCATTGCCAACTCTTCCTCTTCTCTGCCTTTTTCTCTTCCATTTAGTGTTACTAATATAGAATAGAAAAGACAATCAAGATGCTACTATTCATTGTACTAAGAATTATAATTCAAATAGAGATATTACCCTACTTAAGGAGTGGATGTAATCTAGATAAGATGGATGAACCACTATAAAATGAAATACTTAACTTTCCAATATATTATTTTCATAATTGTAGAATAATCATCAACAAATAAAATGAAGTACTTATCTCCATTGTAGCTTTCTATGCAAATAGGTACACAAAGGTTTGTATGAACTAGCTCCTAGAGTTCTTCTTGCGTTTGAAACTAGTATTTCCCATCTTTCCAATTTGACAATTTTTGCACATGCCCATATCAAGTTTCCTTAGATTAGGAATACCTCTCACTCTTTTTTTCTTATCATGATCAAGTTATCAAAGTTCACATGACACAACCTTTTATGCCATAACCAACTTTCATCTACTTTAGAAATGAAACATGAACTTTCACTTAGATCTAGGTAGAATAAGTCACCTTTTGTTTGATTACCATACCCAACTAGATTTTCTTTCCCATCTAGCAACATGGCCCTCCCATTCATGAATTCTACCTTGAATCCAATGTTATTCAACTATGCCACACTCAATAAATTATGCTTTAGTCCTTCAACCAAGTGTAGGCATTGTCACATCTAAGTTCATTGGTTAGTGAAATACAACCTTTTTCATTTTATACAACAAGGTTCATTATTTCCAAATCTAACACTCCCACCATCATAGTGTTTCATATGTTCAAACTTTGCTTGTCACTAGTCATATGGTGAGAACAACCACAATTAATAATCCATGTATCATTCTTACTAACATGAGAAATGAGTGTCATCTTATCATCTTCATCATCAAATTCATGTTTTACAGCAACGTAAACCATTTCATCATGATCACTACTATCAGAATCCTCAGTGATGAAACAACACTTCTTACCTTTATCCTTGTAGTCCTTGTAGCTTTTGAAATCCTTCTTGCATTTGAACTTGTTGCATTTATTTTTCTTCTTTGCCTTCTCTATTTGGACACATTGTAGCAATGTGACCAACTTCTTCACAAGAAAAATAGATTAGAGGAATTTTACCTTTGTACTTTCCTTTGCCTTTGGGGTATTTCATTGCAAGTAGAGCTTTGATGACTTCAAGATAACTATCAAAACTTTCTTCCTCTTCTTCACTTTCAGATTTTTTGCCTTTTGATTTTTCACCTTTCTTCTTGAGTGAAAGCTTGGCTTCAAATGTATACTTAGTGTTCTTGGAATTAAGAACATAGTTGTCATAATTATCTAACTCAAAGGTTCTCAACCTTCCCACTAGTACATCCAAGTTTATCTTGTTATTAGGATCACATCCCATCTCTTGAATAGTTGACACTCTAATTGCATAAATAGGAAGAATGGATTTGAGTACCTTGCTTACAACTATTTTATCATCAATGTCTCCTCTAGAGGCTCTAATTGCACTTACACTTGCTTTGATTCATTCAACATACTTTGTGATATTTTCACCCTTTCTCATTTTCATTTGATCAAACTGGCCTCTAAGACTTGTTGCCTTGGCTCTCATTACATTGTCATCACCACCATAGATATTTTTTGTCTTGACCCACATTTCAAGAGCAGTACCACAACTTTTGACCTCATCAAATTCAACATAGTTAAGAGAAGAAACAATGTCAATCATCATTATGTTATGATTCTTCTTTTCAACAATTTCTTTCATTGACAATGTTCTAGTAGGAGCCTTGTATTGATTGTCTATATATTTCAAGCCTGAATCATTGATGGTTGCCAAATGCAGCCTCATAAATTCCTACCATGCCTGGAAGTTATCTTTGTTCAGCTTGGGAATCTCTCTTCTGTAAGACATCCTAATCTTTAGCTTAGGTCCTTGAAACCTTCTCTACAACCACCAAAAGCTCTAATAACAATTGTTGAAAATATAAGTAGACTAATTGAGGGGCGAGGGGTGAATCAGCTACCAAAAAATAAATCCCATATCCCTTAGATGTCAATAAAAATTAAAACATAAACTTTGGTGAAATTGATTTACTGATGTAATGTGGTAAGCACACTGGCACTCAATTAACACTAGTAGAATTGTGTAACTTAGTAATAACTAAACATGTAGATCTTAAGATATTTAGTGTGATTAACCTTAATTAACATAGTTGCATACACATGAAAGAAATAGCATGAATACAAGTGACACCAAGATTTAACAAGGAAACCCAATTTGGGAAAAACCACCAATTGCAACTAGTTATTGTTTTTCACTCTTCTAAAGTGAGCCTTGTTAGGAGCCAACCATGTTAAAGGTCACAAAAACACACTATTAGTGTGATCCTATTGAAGGATTTAATCACCCTATTAGGAGTGGCCTTGTTAGAGGTCTTCAAGACACTTTGAGTAGAAATGCCACCTTGTTAGAGGATTTACAAATAACTATTAAGCCAACTCTATTAAGAGATTTAGCTCACTAGTACAATGGTTAGAGAGTAACAATGATATGACCTACTTGTTGATGCAAACTTATCTTTTCTAATTTCATATCTCTATTATGTCTTTAATATGTGATCCTTCTTGATCTCATGTATCTTTATAGCTTATTAAGGATATTTTGATTATACTTCCAATTCATTTCCTCTAAGCATCTTCTTATCTTCACACTTGCTCACATTCAATCCCACAAACTTGAACTTTTACTTATATCAAATAGATTATCAATTTGACTTGAACATAACTTAAAATAGTATATATCAATCTCCTCAGTCAACTAGAACCATCAAATAAATCTATTACACTCAATATGCCAAAACAAGAAAAAAATTTATTAGCCGACCCTGCTCGATAGACACTAACCAAACTAGATTTTCCTATGTTAACCAAGTGATTTCGATTAACACTACAACTTTGTAAACTTTCTTTGGTAACCATTTAAGCTCGACTAACACTGGTTCCATGCCAACATTACTTTGTCTTCTGAGTGAACTTAGTAGACACTATCTTCTATGAATTCACTTTGGTAACCAAGTGAGCTTAGTTAACAGTCATTATTTTTCCATCTTTCCTTTCTCTCCTAAGTGAACTCAGTAGGCAGTATCATTTGAACTTGGAAAACATTAGAATACTTTATTAACACAAGAAACTATCTTCATCACCTGAGTGATCTCAACAAACATTGGTTGGTGAACGTATGGCATTTTCTATAACATCAAAGACAATAAACAATTGATCAGTTATATTCAATAGTGTATAATGGTGTAAATCTAACATTTTCAAAGAAAAACTATATTCCCTTGAGAGCCAAGTTCACAAAATATATTCACATATATCCAACTAGTTAAACTAGTATAAATATGTTATTATAGACATAGAGAAATAACATTTTAGTTGTGAAAAATGGGAAGACTATATGATAGTGTCTTTAGTACAAATCTAAGTGTCTTGGCCACAAATATCAATATAGTGTGTGGAAAGTTATGCAACATGTTGTCATCTTGTATGGACTATGACAAAAAGGCTCATGATGGTAAAATAATATATCTTCACTTTAGATAACTTTGTAAACTCAAAACAAAAAATTAAAATGAATGTTATTTAAAAACATAAATGAGTATACAAGAAATAAATAGAAAATAAGAAAACCCTTATGTAATCAAACACTGCCTCTAAACCTATAGACAATGATGAGAGTAAAAATGCTAGTCTATGTCCCTATTTCAGGGTTTCCACCTCCACAATATCTAGATTGATAGATGGATTGAGAAGACAAGAAGATAAATGACAAAACATAATATAATCAAACCTTTTAGATGGAGGACAACCTTATTACATGAGATATGAAAAGAGAAATTAACCCCACTAGTGGACGAAAACCTTTATTGTATAAAATAAATTATAGAAAAGGGATGTGATGGATCCCAAGATAATCAAAGAGAAAAGTGAAATAGAAGGATTTTACCAAACATGTTATAAGAGATTATTGCAGAAAGTAGGAGAGTGGGAGAGTTAACAAAAGACAAATTTTTCCCTAAATGAGGGAGAGAGAAGTTTTCAAGAAAGTGAATGGAGAGAACTTGGACAAATAAATATAATGGGTGTAAAGGGGAAAATATCCTTTCTTGTAGTTCTAGAAGATTCTAATGACAAAAGAAAGTAACAAGTGGAAAGAATGAGTAAGATCAAAATTTTGAATATTAATATGTAAATAGATGAGGGCATGAAGTGTATACATTTGTGTGATATGCTAGTTTTCAAATGAATCTCACTAAACAATGACAGGTAACAAAGGTGACATGTAGGTATTGCAAAAGTTATAATGGAAGATGGTAATTTACAATGACTCTTAACATCATGAGGCACCTTCTATCTTTCCACAAGGTCAAAAGTCACCATATCTATAGAGAAGGAAATAAAGGTGTTGACTTCATGGCTAATTGGGGTCTAAATTTTTAAAATTAGACCCATGTTTCCATATTTGAATGCATAGAAGAACTAAAATTTATAGTTTTAAATGAAGATAGGAATTCTCAAGTTCAAGGATAATAATTATGGGAAAGATTATCCCACTATCATTAAGACTAAGGTTATGAAGAATAAAAGTACTTATGTTTTGGTCTTGTTGTTTTTTATTAAGAAAAGCAACAATTAATAGGTGCTAACCCAAAGTACAAAAAGAACATTACTAGTGCATAATAAATAAAGATCTAGACAACCCAAATCTCCCTCTATCAAAGACAAAGGTACACAAGTGATTGACCCACCAACCATGGTCAATGCTAAAAATGAAAAACTTGGGACAAGCCCCTATAATAACTGTAGACTTAAACTAAAAACAACAAAAAAGGGCTAGAGTGTGCACTTTAAAACTTCCAGCAATTAATTGATCACAAGGAAAAGAAAAACTAAGAAAACACATCACCATAAGAACAAGTGAACAAACTCAAGCCATCAATTCCTATTAGAACATTAAGCAAATAAATAGGACCAAACAAGACTATACCTTTAGCCTTAGCAAACACAAAGCATATCAGCCAACCATAGCTCCAAGCAAGGCTCCAACCTTGGCACACATAATCAAAAGTCTTTGCCCACTCCTGTCGTCCCCCACCAACCCACCACAAACTCCCAAAGTACCATACTAAGAGGAGGAGGGAGGAGGAAGCCCAAGCCCTAGAGGTAAGAGAAACTCCCCCTTCCTCCATTAACAAAACTACTAAAAGTATTGCAAGTATTCATTATTTCAATAGGAATCTCCTCTTCTTCCCAATGCCCAAATATGATCTCCACCTCAATAAAATATTTCTCCACCTACATAGGAGCAATGAACTTAGAAGCTAAGAGTAAAGCCTGACCCATCTCCATAGGATGTAACACACATGTCCACACCAAAGTGTTTAGCTGCGAAGTCATCTTTTCTTCACTATTTGAAGAACATTGTCTATACATGCTCTCTCTAGAGACATCTATTATAATAAAGAAGAGATATACAAAAAAAATAGGAGAATACCTATTGAATGCATTCATAACCACTTTCCTCTAGCAACCAGCTACCTCCATAAGCTTTTCCCACACCTTAATAGGGTCCTCCACCTCAATAGGAAGCAAGAGAGTGAAATAATAGAATAGAGGAGACCTCCACCACATGTGCATCCAAAACTCTGAAATGACTACCATAACCTAATTTGAGTCCCACATAGAGGAAGCATGCACCTCAAAGCAAGCGAAACCAAAGGATATTCATGAGAAGTTCAAATTGGATTTTGAGTGGAAAACTTAGCGATACTAAAATTTTTTAACTTTCGGTCTGTATCAAGCTAACCTTACTAAATTTAGTGAAGAAACATTTTTACATCTTAATCATTAAACTTTTTCATATAGAGTTATGATGTCTAATCTTGTGACACATTTTATTGGCAAATTTTCCAAAAGAAAAACAAATCTTGATGAATCATTTGAAGTACATCCTCCATTTATGGGATTGGGAAAGTGGCTTAGTGTGTAATAACATTTGGCTCCTTACTCTTAAAGAGCTCAAAAGTTTCCAATTTTAAAGTCAAGGGTTTCTTGAGAAGAAAGGAAGATAGCATGAGAAGTATTGTATTTATTATGAGTGCTTTGAAATTAATTCATAACCACATTACTCAAGCGGCTCTTTAGCTCTCTAAAATTTTATTCATAATTAGTTTGGTTTCTTTGAAAGGTTTGAGGTGGGAGTTTATAATGCCAAAAGATATTGTCAATCAGGATGAACTGTGAGGTTTAATACTAATCTTCTTGAAGAAGCGCAAATGTTTTATAAGTCTTACATTACAGGAGGTCCTCTGAAGTTGGTAGAGCTAAGAAGTAGCAAGTAATTATTGCAAAACAAAGAAATATGGAATTACTTTATGAGGACAAGTATGGACAAATAAATTGAGGCTATGAAAAGCCATAGTCTAATTCTCTTGACAAAGTTTCCCAACTCTTGGTACAAAGGTGAGGTCACCGTTGGTAGTGTTAAGTTTGTTGTGACCCCTCAATTCATTGACGAGGTGACAGGCATGAATTGTGAAGGGGAGAAGGTTGAGAGGAAGTGGGTAGTGGATTGCAAAAAATTCAAGCATAAATTCTTTGAGGGCATAGAGAAGTTGTTCAAGATTATATCTAGTAATGGGTATGATCATTTAGCCCTCCCTAGCCCCTTTTACAATTGCTTTCTTGTGGGTTATGTGTTATTTCACTCTAGAAGGGTGTTTACCACTTACCATGTTACCACTTCCTACTTCTTCATATGTTAAGACATGGTGAAAAGATTGAAATGCATAATTTTGTACTCGTTTGTGGCCAATAGTACTAAAAATGGTGACAACCCACCCATTCATATGGGTTTTAATTTTGTTGTGTACCACCATGTGTTTTCCCACCACCTAGGTCTTGGAAGGTGTCTTACTAGTAAGAATAGTCCCCCTTAGCCTCCTAGGAGCTCTATTGTTAAATGGGAAATTGAGCTTGAGAATAACATAGATAATCTCCCTGGTGTGACTGGTGAAACCAAAAATCCCAAGCGCAAACCCAAAAACCATAAAGGTAAAACCCAAACTTTAGAAGAATCTCTATTGTTTGAAACTCTAGCTAAATGCAAAAATGCATCTACCAAAACTTCTTTGACCAACACTTTGAAAAAAGGTAAAATCCTAAAGGAAATAATTGAGGTGGACACGTAGGATTTAGAAGGGTTTGAAGGTAAAGAAGAAGATAAGAAAGCTAAGGCTCAAAAAAGGCTGAGTGTTAAAAAAGCAAAAAATTACGAGGAAAACAAAGATCACACACATGATAAACAATATGAGGAGACTTATGAGACTAAGGTTGAAGAAATGCCAAAGAACTTTGATATGTGCTAGAGTGAATAAGGTGTGCTAGGCTTCATTTGAGAAAAGATTAGCCTATTTTACTCAATAACTATTAATTTGTGGAGATATTTCTGAAGAAAAAAAGAGCAATAGTTGGCATCTTGGACATAGAGCATATTTTTCTCTATTTAGAGCATAGTTATTCTTCTTTGGTTACCTCATGTCTAGCACAATTTGTGGCTTTGTTAAAAACAATTATGATGATTGTAAGCTTTTTTCACCAAATTTCATTTATCTTCTACATAATAATTAAATAGTCATTGTTATTTTGTTTATTTATTAGTTTTTTTTAATGTTTGATGTGATTGTATTCAAGCATTTCTTCTTTTAAAGTTAGGTCTAACTAAAAGACCACTTATTCTCACCCTCCTAATATTAATCAATTATCAAGAAAAGAATAAAATTACACTTTTTTCAAAAGCTTGTCAACTGATCTATTATTTTTATTTTATCACAATAAATCTAGAATGCTTTTTTAATATTTTACTTCTATCATTAAAAAAAATTCAAAATACATCTATAATTAATCACCATGACTGATGAGCCATCATTCTCCTACTCAGGCCTTCAGATTGAGTAATTAATTTTCTCTTCTTTATCTTAAGGAAAACCGACTATATATGCGTACTCGTGTAACAGGAATAAAAGTCATTTGCCAATTACAAGGATAACGATAATGAATGAATCACCGACTTAATTCCCTATTTTTAATAGACTGAGAGTCATACAAGAAGCGCAGAGGATAGTCCACACGTTTGGACAGAAGATGCACGACAATAATAAAAAGTGTTGTTGACAGTTTATGCAAATAAGCTCGTGCACATTCAGAATGGCGCTCAAAATGGTCCATGCAATTACGATTCCTTCCACACATGATGAATGCAGACACTGGCAAAATTGGAAACAGAAATATATAATATATGGGAATAACTCACTTGTGTAGCCAAATGATGCAAAATCCATGAAGCCACTTGAACTTTTGCAAGTGGAACAATTAAATAAGCTTACTCGATTTGGTAAATAAGGCATGGGGAAAAGAGAATTTAATAAAATATTGCAATGTCTCAAGCAGAGATCATGCAAAGCTCATGTAAAATACAGGTAACTACACTTTAATATATCATAAAGGAGGCTTATACAGGTCCGAATCTTTCGTAAATAAACTGAAATATCCAAATGTTCCAATAATGGTCCCACGTTGCGAGAGTGGGTGTGCTTTATAGGAACTAGGAGAGATGAAATAAACAAATTAAAGCTCGACAATGGTGCCTGAAATAGTATACGTCCCAGCTTAATATAATCCTATTTATACCATGCCCTCTAACATTCGTACCCGTCTCTTCTTCTCATCACTTGAAAGATTTTGAATCCAGCAACAACATGTCGATGGGACTAGCTTCCGTCCTTGTGTTCCTCTTGGCTTTTATAATCTGTACATCATTCTCAGACGGAGCAACGACATCTAAATGACCAAGTAGTATTGTGATGAAAGTCACCCGGGACTCAAAAACTTTGCACTATACGACTGAAGTCGAGGAAGGGACGCCGCTGAAGAAGAAACGTGTGGTGGTAGATCTTAGCGGAGATCGGGTGTGGGTACAATGTGGAGGCGGCTCGCAGTACATCTCCTCAACCTTTCGACCTGCTTGTTGTAACTCAGTGGTTTTTTCATCAATAAAAACACATGGATGCAATAACAACACATGCGGCGTAACCGTTTGGAACCCCTTCATTCTAACTGGCACAGACGGTGTGTTGAGGCAAGATGCTTTGGCGCTGTCTTCCAACACCCATGGAATAAACCTATTCAAAGTGCCCCTCTTCACCTTCGCCTGTGCCGAGGAAGCCTTTATTCGAAGGACTTCCCCGAGGAGTCACTGGTTTGGCTGTGTTAGAAATAGTCAACAGTCATGCTGTTATAACCAAATAGCAAGTATGCCACACATTTCCTATTAAATTGGTAACAAGATAGGAATGTCCTCTATGAAACTAGGTTATACAACATTATCCTAAGAAGATATGAATGTCCTCCTTGATACTAGGTCATACAACCTTATCACCTTATCTTCTAGAATCATCTTCTCATCTCATGGGCTCTCTATATATAGAGGCCATTGCATAGCCTTGTAGCAATTAATTTTGATGAATAAAATTTGCTTCTCTAAGTGTTTATTTCTATTTTTTCCATTGCCAAGTATTTGTGCTTATTTCAGATCTTAGTGAATCTTAGATCTCTTATTTTTATCATGGTATCAGAGCCAGGTTTAGCCAAGTTCAGCTGGAGATTTATTTAGAAATTCAGCTAGAAATATTGCTAGAGGGTTTTGCTGCAGGCAAATAGTGTGCTGAAAATGGTTTGTTTGCAGGGCTGATTTTTTTTTTTGGAGTGATATTTGGTTGCAGGGCTGTTATGCTGCTAGAGTATTGCTAGATTTGTTTGAAATTGATCTTTTTGCTAACATGGTTTCTTCAAATGAAGTTTTGCCTATCTTTGATGGAAGTGGTTTTGCAGATTGGAAGATTGTAGTCAAGAATGCTCTAAGAGAGAAGGCTTTATGGAGGATAGTAAATAAAGAAATTGGGGAACCTTAACAAACTGATAAAGAAAAGGAGTTGTGGAAATGCAAGTTGGAGCAAGCTAGAAGTATTATTGGTAAAGCTTTGAGCCCCAATCTAAATAGAAGATTTGTTGATATTGATAACCCAATAGAGCTGTGGGAGACCTTAGAAAAAGATTATAAAGATGTAGACATGGCTAGCACGTTTAGTATAGAAGAAAATTTGATGAATTTAGATCCATCTTATTTTGAAAAAATGTCTGATTACTTCAATGAAGTTAATTTTTTAAATACTCAGCTAAAAAAAATAGGTGTTGAATATGCAAAAAAGGATTTTCAGTTGATTGCAATGGTTGAAAGTAAGCTTCCCCAGCCATATAAAGTTTTTATGGAATCAAGGAAAAGGGTTCTTCAACTAAATCCCAATACCCCCCAGCAAACTTTTGATCAATTTTGCAAATTTGTTTTAGATGAAGAAGTTCGGCTTATTAAAGAAGGGCATATTAAGAAGAATTATGCATATACAGCCAAAAGTAAATTTTTTAGAAATGATGGAAAAAAGAATTGGAGAGGAAATAATAAATTTCAAAATCATGAAGGTTCTAATCATTTCTCTAGAAATGATGGTACAGAAAAGCAAGCTGGAAGAAAGCCTTTTATTTGTAGGTATTGTGGAGGTGAGAATCACATGGAGAAGTTTTGTTTGAAGAAGAGGGACAATAAAAGGCACCAATATAAGCCCAAGCAAGAAAGGTTTAAGGATGGAAAGAAGGATAATCATAGTTTCATAGCTATCTCTCTAAAAAGGCAAGGAAAATCAAATGAGGAGGTAATTGCTACACCCAAAAGTAAATCTAGTGTTAAAGGGGGATACTTTGCTTCAGATTTTAATAAAGAATGGATTTTAAATTCAGGGGCATCATCTCACATGATTGGGAATAGATCTTTGTTTATTGATTTTTATGAAGGAAAGAATTCAGATCAAGAAATTTCTATTGGCAATAAAATGAAACTTCCAATTTTAGGAACAGGAACTGTTAATGTAACACATGGGTCTTTGAAAAATGTTTTATTGGTTAAAGGATTGGGGGTGAATCTTATTTTAGTATACAAAATATTTCAAGCTGGATATAAGTTTGTTGTCAATGCTGATCAAGTTATTGTTAGAGATAGAAAAGACCCAAGCAATATAATTGCTATTGGTAGAGTTGATCATGAAGAGAATCTATTTAAATTTGTGGAGTTTCTTGATGATAAATATACACTCTCTCATGCTTTTATTGCCCAGACTGATTATATGTCACAACTTTGGCATGCTAGACTTGGACATTTAAATTATAGAAAATTACAAGATATGGTTAGAATGGATATGGTTAGAGGATTAACAAAAATTTTAGCTTGTGAAGGTGTGTGTGAAAGATGTGTGTTAGGAAAACATCATCGAGATCCTTTTGATTCAAGTAAAGCATGGAGAGCTAATCATCCATTGCAACTTATTCATAGTGATTTATGTGAACCAAGATATCCTTCACTTTCAGGTGCTAGGTACCTTCTCACTTTTATTGATGATTATAGCAAGAGAGTATGGGTTTATTTTCTTGAAAGGAAAAAAGAAGTGTTTGAATTATTTCAAAAGTTTAAGGCATTAATTGAAAATCAAAGTGGTAAAACAATTAAATGTTTAAGGATAGATAATGGAGGTGAATATTGCAATTATGCTTTTGAGTCATTTTGTGAAAATTATGGTATTAAGGTGCAAAGAATAGTTCCTTATACTCCTCAACAAAATGGGGTGGCTGAACGAATGAATAGAACTCTTTTAGAAATGGCTCATTGTATGTTGCATTTTAAAAGTTTGCATAGTAAATTTTGGAGTTTGGCTATTTCTTGTGTTGCACATATTATAAATAGAATCCCCACCAAAGCTCTCACAAATGTCACCCTTGAAGAAGCATGGAGTGGTAAGAAACCTCACATTGGATATTTTAAAGTATTTGGGTGTATTGCTTGGGCACACATTCCTGATGCACAAAGGGAAAAGTTAGAACCAAAGAGTCATAAGTGTTTGTTTATGGGTTATAGTGAAGAATCAAAGGCTTATATGTTATATGATTTAACAACAAACAAGGTCTTTGTTAGTAGAGATGTGAAGTTTGATGAGCATTCACAACTTATAGCCACTCCTCACTCTAGAACAACAAATGCTTCTCATTTTTCAGATATTTTAGGAGGAAATGGAGACTACATTGATGAGGATGAGTTGTGCACTTCTAAAAATGATGAAAATACTAGTGAAAAAAACACAACTAATGCTTGTAATCAGACATTTTCTGTAGGTAGTAATGATGAAGAAGATAACTTTTCAGCTAGCCAAAAGACAAGGACTGTTGAAGAAATATATAGGCAAGGCTCAAAGATCCAAGGAAGGAATGGTAGTGCTCTCATGGCCAAAGTATTACAAGTAAATGACCCAAGATCATATGAGGAAGCTAGAGGGAAGAAAGAATGGGAGCAAGCTATGGAAGAAGAATATGATGCTTTGGTGAAAAATAAAACCTGGCAACTTGTGCAACCTCCCAAAGGTAAGAATGTCATTGGTTGCAAATAGGTTTATAAAACAAAATTTAAATTAGATGGTGCTATAGAAAAATTTAAAGCTAGATTGGTTGCTAAGGGATTTAATCAAAAAGAGGGTGTTGATTATGAAGAAACTTTTGCTCCTGTCATTAAAATGAATACAGTTAGAATTATTCTTTCTTTGGCTGCAAGTCTTGGGTGGCATATTCATCAAATGGATGTAAAAAATGCTTTCTTAAATGGAGATTTATATGAAGAAATATATATGAATCAACCACCAGGTTTTGTAGATCAGCAACATCCGAATCTTGTTTGTAGATTAAATAAGTCACTTTATGGGCTTAAACAAGCACCAAGAGCATGGAATGAGAAGATTGATAGGTATTTTCAGCTTCATGGGTTTAAAAAATGCAAATCAAATCCAAATCTTTATGTGAAGAGAGTGCAAAATGAAATTATTCTTGTTGCAATTTATGTGGATGATTTACTCATAGCTGGACCAAATATTGGGTTAATTAGTGATTTCAAATCAGATCTTAAAGGGGCATTTCATATGAGTGATTTGGGTAAGCTAAATTATTTTCTTGGCTTGCAAATTAGTAGACTTCATGATGGGTTATTTATCTCTCAAGCAAAATATGCTTTGGATCTTTTAGATAAATTTAACATGCTTGAATGTAAGCCAGCCCCTACTCCTTTTCAATCTGAAATTAAGCTTACTAAAGAATGTATTTTCAAAAAGGTGGATGCTACTTTATATAGACAGCTTGTTGGTAGCTTGGTTTATCTAACACAGTCTAGACCAGACATTTGTTTTGCAGTCAATTTGGTATCTAGATTTATGCAGGAACCAAAAGAAACTCATTGGTTGGCTGCCAAAAGAATTTTACGATACATTCGTGGCACCATTTACTATGGCATTCATTATAGTTACAAGTCTTCAATTTCTTTGACTGGCTTCACATATTCAGACTAGGGAGGTGACATAGATGATAGGAAATCTACTGGTGGTTATATTTTTCAGCTCGGGTCAGGTCCAATTACATGGAGCAGCAAAAAACAAACTACTACATCATTGTCCTCATGTGAAGCAGAATATAGAGCAACAAAAGAAGCTGGAAAGGAAGCAGTTTGGATTCGCAACCTTTTATTTGAGCTTGGTTTTGCACAAAGTTCAGCTACTCCTTTGTATTGTGATAATCAAAGTGCTATTCAAGTTGCAAATAATCTTGTTTTTCATGCTAAAACAAAACACATTGAGATTGATGTTCACTATATTCGGGATCTTGTTCAAGCAAATTTTGTTACCTTCTCTTTTGTCCAAGTGAAGACCAAGTAGCAGATATATTTACTAAAAGTATGCTTGAGGCCAAATTTTTGAAACTACGAGGCATGCTAGGTATGATTGAGGTGAACATTAAGGGGGGATAGTCATATCATGTTCCCCTCTCTTTCTTTTTTTGTAAATAAGTACCTAACAAGGCTTAATGCCAAGACCTATTCTATCTATATTTTTTATTGTAATTTCTCCCATACATTATCATTAGTGGTAGAAATTAAGGGAGGATGTTAGAAATAGTCAACAGTCATGCTGTTATAACCAAACAGCAAGTATGCCACACATTTCCTATTAAATTGGTAACAAGATAGGAATGTCCTCCATGAAACTAGGTCATACAACATTATCCTAAGAAGATATGAATGTCCTCCTTGATACTAGGTCATACAACCTTATCACCTTATCTTCTAGAATCATCTTCTCATCTCATGGGCTCTCTATATATAGAGGCCATTGCATAGCCCTGTAGCAATTAGTTTTGATGAATAAAATTTGCTTCTCTCTTAAGTGTTTATTTCTGTTTTTTCCATTGCCAAGTATTTGTGCTTACTTCAGATCTTAGTAAATCTTAGATCTCTTATTTTTTATCAGGCTGCACTCGGCAGAACTCACGAGGGTCTCCCCTCTCAGTTGTCCACCTCCTTTATTTTCCCTCGCACATTCGCCATCTGTCTCCCCTCCTCTACCGCACCAGGTGTCCTCTTCATTGGCAAGCTGCCCTACGCCTTTCTTCCCAGGAATAAAGACGTTTCTCAGAGCCTCACTTTCACCGCTCTGCTCAAAAAGCCTAACCTTACTCCAGAACTGTATTTCATTCCTGTTACAGCCATACGAGTGGGTGAAAAGACTATCGCCATCAACTCCACCAAATTGAAGATCAACATAAGCGGCACGGAACTCACCACCGCGGTCACGTACGCCACTGTTGCGAGATCTATGTACAGAGTGATCCGTGACGCATTTGTGAAGGAAGCGGAGGCGATGAACATCTCCCACGTGGGTGCTGTGACACCGTTTGACGCCTGCTTCGATGCGAGCACCGTGAGGACCACCAGAGTTGGGCCGGGTGTACCAACGATTGATCTCATACTGCACAACAGTAAGATGATGTGGAGAATAATGGGAGCGAATTCCATGGTGCGGGTGAGCGAGGGAGTTTTGTGTCTTGGATTCGTTGATGGAGGGAAGGACGAGGATAACATTTCTACCATAATGATCGGAGGGCACCAGATGCAAGATAATCTCTTGCACTTCGACTTGGCCAATTCTCGCCTTGGATTCTCCAACACCTTGCTCGGTGTGCAGACCACGTGCTCCAACTTCAACTTCACTTCCATATCTTGAAACCCGCATGGTTTCTGTTTCTGTCAATAAAATAAGGTGCCAGTGTGCCGGTTGTACTCTCCGTCGGGACGGAGTCCTGTCCTTGAAGTTGGGCGACGCAGTGCCATGGATATTCTTCATGTTCTAGTCCATTTGCTTTCGGAGTTTTTGAAAGTGTGTTTTGAATCCTTGTATTTGGATCTTGATTTAGGGTCCGTTTGGCAAGCGGAATAGGACTGGAATAGGCATATGTCTATTCTTAAAATTATCGAATTCTCTGTTTGCGTAAGGCAGGTAGAAATATGGAATAAACATACGATTGGAATACGTATGCCATTTTGTACCAGAAAAAGAGTATTTCAATTCCACCCAAAAAGGTAGAATTGGAATACTTATTCCAATCCCACATTTCTATTTCCTACAAAACTACAAAATTTCGGGTCCATCCGTGAAGCCCGCTCATCTTTTGGCGCTCAACCACATTCTTTCTTGTTCGTCGATTTTATTCTATTGCTCAAAGCTAGAGGCAAGGTTTTCGTTTGGTTTTTTTCGTTATTTGTTCTGCTTTGTTCGTTTCGTGTCGTTTTTTGTTTGTTTGACAGTGGTGGCTTTGAAATGGTCGTAGGAAGTGGATTTGAAACGGTCGCAAGAGGTATTTCTGGTGGATTTGAAATGGTCGCAAGTGATTTGAAATGGTCACAGATGACCATTCCATTATGCTTCTACAATATCACATGCTCCTCCCTTCATTATCATTATTATTTATTATTATTGAACATTTCTGTGTTGGGTCAGTTCATCATTGTTGGGTATTGTTGAATAGTTAGTTTGTGCATATACTAAGTTAATGAAGAAAGTACATGGGCACCGCTTGATTTTCTCTATGATTTCCTTCATACATATGCAGACAAAACAATGCTAAGGGCTTTAAGGGTAAATTTTTTTTTAAAGACATTTCCTCCAGCAACTCGCAAGCTTTATCAAAAGCCCTCATTCTGACCAACATGTGGAGCATCCTTTTGTATGCCCGAGAGGTGTGTTCAAGACTAGGGTTTTGTTGGGTTGTCCAGTGAAAAAATTGCAACGCTAAGGCAATTTTGCCGTACTTTGCTAAGGCAATTTGTGGCATTTAGTTACAATGCTAGTTTGGTAGGGAAGTATGCAGAATCAAATATGAAACCAACTACAAAATTTAGGACTGTCACAGACCCAAGTCACCGTCTTCTAGTTGAATCCTTATTTCTAAAACTGTCACACCCTCCAGCATGTGGGTTTTTCTTTTCTCAAACCTTGGAAGATAAATATTCTTTTACTCATGAGCACCAGCAACTACTTCAACAATTTATAATTATGTTCAATTATCTAAGACATACGATTTTCAAATTTTTTTATTTTAAAACTACCAAAGAAAATAAGAAAAAAAATTCTATTTATAAAATTGCAAATAGATGTATCATTTTTTTGGTAGGTTGAACTGATATGATTAAAACAAGCAGCCTCTTCATTAAAAAAAAATATTGATGCTTCTTAGACCTTCCACATGTATCATAGATAGAAAGGGGTAACAAAAAAGATTGGTTTATTCACTATTTCTTAAAGATAAGTCATCTATAGATTTATATTTTTAATAGTTGTCATGTGTTGTGACTTATAATTCTTAGCAGATTCTAACAATGTCCTATAGCCCCAACTCAAAATCAGTTGGAAAAACTCAAGAATCTAGTTAGGCATATATGAAAAGATATATAATATAATTATTCTTCAAGTGTGCTTAATCAAATTGTCAAAATAGATGTGATGTACAACTATAATAAAGGGTCTAGTTATAACTTTTAAATTTCTCTAATTGCCTACATATTTTGGCTATTACAACAATGCTACATGTTTTTTCTCCCTCTCTGTTTCTATCAATTTGAACTGGGATTTATTTTTCATTTTAAATCAATTCCTCAAAAACAAGATAGCTATGTTAATTATGACTTATAATGTCATAAGAAGTTGATATAATAAACTTAAGATTTTTGGTCAGATATTGAAGTCTGGACCACATTTGTGCATACGCTCAATATGTATGTATAAAAGACCTTAACTTTGATGCTTACAATAGTGCCTAAATAAATTGGGAATGGATTAGAATTAGATTATTAGGGTTAATTCTACATACTATCTAATGCTAAGTTTTATGAAGGAGATTTCAATACTAAATCCTTACTACTCTAGTGCTGTTAAACCCCTTTCAAATTTGACCATGCTCAAAACTTTGTTAGTAGGATTTTCTATATTTGAAAAACATTAATACATCTGCCTTAATGTTTGAATGCTACCAGATCTAAGATGATGTGGAAAATTGGATAACTCTTTTTTCTTCTTCATGAAACTTAGCACTCTTTTTGCCTGATACCTTGACTGTGTCATGTAGCATGTTCTTTGAAGTCTTTGCAACCAAAATTTAACAAAAATTTTGTGGGCCTTGCCTCTAGCAATAGACATTTTTTTTTTTGAATGGTAGAGTTAAGTTATTGCGGGCCTACCACTACTAATGTGTCAACACACCATGAGTTCTCTAATATAGCTTCCTTGTGAGAGCTTCAATTCTTTGATTGCTCATGTGGGCATCACTTTGTTACAAAGGTTCACTCATCGGCAAGAATTTTTGGTGAATTGGGGTTTTTCAATTCAATCTTCATATGGCCCTGCATTCAGCATTTGGTCATAAGGATTCGTTACTTATCTAGGCTTCCTCAAATTTTCACATTTTGTTTTTGAGATTCATTCAGCATTTAGGTGTCACAAAATTCTGCTCTAGAGGTTCATAGAGTACCTGAAATCCTTGGATTATTTAGGCTGAGGAGAAAGCTTGGGTTTGAGTATCAAGTAGTGACAATAGGACTAAGTTGGGGTTTTTCTGAATTTTGTATATGAAAGCATCTGGTGTAGTAATTTTTTTTCTCTCAAGACACATTCATCACGCTCATCACAACCATCATCATGCTCAAGACCACCATCATGCTCAAGACAACCCATTTTCTCTCCCTGTTCCCATGATTTGTTATTGTTCTAATAATTATGCTATGTTGTGGGTGGCCTAGTTAAACAAACCTAAATGTGCTCCCCCCTAGAAGTTTTGGATTACTTGTTATTGGTGAAACACACCAATTTTTTTCATAGATGGTAGATTGAAAATACCTCATTCATTACTATGTCTTGTAGTTATTTTTTTGCTTCCAAGAAACTTCCTAAAATTAGATATTTCTTCTTTAATTTAATAAAACTTATATGCCTTCTATACTTCCTTGAAAATTATCAATCTTGACTCTCAAATTCAATTTCACTATTTACTAATCAACTAGATTGTTTGGATATTTAATTATTTTCTAGAATTCAAAATAATTAAGTTCAGAATTCAAAATAAACCACCTAAAAAAATGACCAATAGACAAAGCTTACCAGAGGAAGCCTTCCTAATACAAACCTAATTGCTAAAACTACTCTCATAAGCTTTCTAATTCTCAGTGTTGATGGACCAAAATCTATGAACTAAAGAGCTGACAGACAAAGTTTTTACAAGCTTGCCAAACTGATAAAATTGAGTTCTACTATAGACCTCAAAGACATGTAATGATCTAGTACTAAACACAAGCTAAAACCACCATTACAACATTATTTATTAAGGCTCTATTTGGTAGCATCCACCAATTCATTCTTGCTAGGATATGGTAAATATTATTTATTTATTTTTAACAAGTTTATAAATTTGCTCTCTAACCATGTTTATGTGTCTCTGTTCATTAATTTAATGTATGTATTCTCCTTAGTTTTTTATTTATTTTTCAAGTGGTATATCTAACATGCATCAATTTCTAGTATGATAATATATTGACACCGTGAAGAGATGAAGCTTTGTAAAAGGCTCTAGGATTACTGCTTATGAACTAGAGTAATGACGGTCAGCTTCATAATTTTGAAAGGTAATATAGGAAGCCTTTTTGGTTTGTTTGTTGGATATAAGAGTGGAGAGTATAAAAAATTACTATCTATGCAAGTTTCCACATTTATTTTTCAGAGGATGAAATTTTGAACCTGTTGAGAAGTAGACTACAGGGGATATTAGTATAGGAGATCCAAATTGTGAAAGAGTGGTTTAGTTATCTTATTTATTAAAATCAAACAGATCTACTGATTTTCAGCATGAAACATAAAATCGATAGGCAAGAGTTCAATTTTGATGACCATACATTTCAATAATATGAATTATATAGCCAAACTAGTTGTGTATCAGATTTATTACTCAAAAATGTGTTTCAATCTAAATTAAATATATATATGTGTTTATAGGGTGTTTGATAGATCCTTATATTGATAAAAGAGTTTACAAAAGCATTGTTAGGAAGATCATGCTCTTGTGTGTACTTGCAATTTTGCTTGCAAACCAAGCAGTACTCATAGTAGCATCTTACGAAGATGCTAGAAGACAACGACACAAGCAAAGAAGAGCTACTTGTCCTTTCTTTAAATGTATTATATATTCTAATGACATGGATTGCCATGACCAAATACACATGACTAGAGGAGCTTTCTTCAAACTCACCAATATTCTAAGGGAGAGAGGGACCACTAAAGATATGATAAACATAAAATTGGAAGAATAACTAGTCATGTTCCTACATAACCTTGGCCACAATCTAAGGAATCGTAAGATTGGCCATAACTTTGTTCACTCAGGAGAGACTATGAGTCATCACTTCCACAAGGTCTTGAAGGCAATCTTATTGCTCCATGGCAATTACTTTTTGTCCCCTTCTATAACTACCCCTCCAAAAATTCTTGGGAAGGACCGTTTTGATCTGTACTTCAAGGTAAATCTATTGGATTCATGTACTTTCTTGCTTGAGTATATTGTTACATATTTGACTATAATATTTTTCATGTTCTAGGATTGTGTTGGAGCAATTGATGGGATCCATACACCATTTACCATTGATGTGGACAACCAAGAAAAATACGGTGATAGAAAAGGAAACCTATCACAAAATGTAATGGGTGTTTGTTCCTTTGACTACAAGTTTCAATATATTCTTGCTGGTTGGGAAGGTTCAGCTACAGATAGTTATGTTCTTGCTTCATCTCTATCAAGAGTAGATCCACTAATAGTCCCCCCTGGTATATTTGATCATATTTCTAATGATTATATAGTCATTATTGTAAACCATAGTCTTTATGTTATTTCAATCATAATACTTATTGTTCTTTTGTATAGGAAAATTCTATTTAGTTGATGTTGGCTATCCAAATGTTCCTGGATTTCTCGCCCCTTATCAGTGTATGCAATACCACCTAAAAGAGTTTTCCAAAGAAAATGTGATCAACAATGCTCATGAGCTATTTAACCACTAACACTCCTCTCTTAGGAATGTGATTGAGCGCACATTTGATATTTTGAAGCAACATTTTCCTATCTTGAGGCATGTGACATCTTATAGTATCATGACTCAAACAAAGATCATGTTAGCATGTTGCATGCTACACAATTTCATTATGATAGAGGATGGTGTTCCACACATGTAGAAATTGAAGAGGGCGTTGATCATGGAGGGATAAATGTCCCGATTCTTGAGACTTTTGGGATGACTCAATGAGATAGAGATGATTGGGGAAATTTTTGAGATGAACTAGTAGAAAAGATGTGGGAGGACTATAGATCTCGACATTAGTTGATCCCTTTACTTGCATTGATACATTCTATTTCAATTTTGAATAGCTAGATACTACAAATTTTTTGTACCTATTTATTTCAATACAAATCAATAATTTTTGTTAAACTTTGATAAGATCAAAGAGATTTTCTTTCATATTTAAACAAATACCTTGGTCTAGACACAATCACTTTATTTGTTTTTCAAGGCACCATACTTTCAACTATCATGCTTTCATGAGAATGTGGCACCTGAATATTTAGCAAATCCATAGAAAACATATGCTCTGCCATTTTATTGGGATGATAGGGATTCTTTTGCTTTAGTCTATGTAAAGAATTTCGAATTACGGGTATTGTTTTTCTTTGATCAATGTAAATTTTTGAACTTCGGTGAAGGGATAGAATCACCCCTACTCTTCAATTCTTTAATTTATTATCCATGAGTTTGTTCTGCTAGCCAAATTTATTCAAATAAAATTTGACTACTTCAGGTTCTGTAATAAGATTTTCTTTGTATAGTTTTTTCAAAACATTATTTCAAAAAAAATCCCAATGCTTCAGGCTCTGTTAACAATTCCACAAGTAAAAGTAGTGAGAAAGTACAATTCTAGGTTGAAATTCATTGTTTCATTCTATATAGATCTATAATTCCCTAAAGCATAAGGATCTCATTCAAGCTAATTAATTAGAGGATAATTTCTATTCAAGAAATAGATCACTAAAAACTACACAATTAATCTACTTTATAATGAGTTTTCTTTATGTTTATGAATCCTAATTGTGTATAGTTCCGAGTCAATATTTCAGATCACATTGTGTGTATTAAATCTAATTGTTGATTCTATTAATTGTAGCTATTGTCTGTCAATTTACTTACTTAAGGGTGAGTTTACTAGATTTAATGAGCCACTTTCTTTTCCTCCTAGATATGGCTTTCAAATCTTGGTTCTCGTTTATCTCTCTATTATAAGAGATGTTAAATGAAGTAATAGATTGAATACTTTTTGGGCCTCTAATTTTAACATGTGCCTTTTTTTTCCTCTGTTCCCAAATATCTGATATTGTGAACTATCCTCAATACATAACAAATCTCAATTATACAAAATATTAGAATAATTTATTTTCTACAATACACCTATTCCTAACAAATCATATGTTGCTTCACTCTAGAGATTTGTAAGTTGTTCAAGAGATTCTAATATAATTCCTTTCCTACCATATATGATAGTTAAAAGAATGCACTTAAAAGTAAGCCTTTAAATTATATAAGCTAACTATGGAGGAGACTTGTCTACCAACTTAACTTTTCAATTAAGGATTTCATCACAGGTCTCCTACCCTGCAACACCAACATATAAAATATAGCTAGTGTTCAATAGTACCGCATTATTTCAATACAAATTTATTTCAATAAAAATCAATATTTTTTGTTAAACTTTGATAAGAACAAGGAGATTTTCTTTCATATTGACACAAATACCTTGGTTTGGACACAATCATTTTATTTTTTTTCCAAGGCACCCTACTTTCAACTTCCATGCTTTCATGAGAATGTGGCACTTGAATATTTTCTCAGATTTCAAATGAATTTCTCTAATACCACGGGCCTTTTTTCTTTCCTTTCTTTCCAGATATATGCTCTTTATTTGCACCAATGGACGAATGCTACTGTTGTGTTTCTTTAGTAACTACATTCTTCATTCTAAATGATTTTTGAAAGATTTCATTTTGGTCTATGAAAGGTCCTTTGTATTGCTTATTGAGCTTAGTCGTACATTAGCCAACTGCATTTTTTTAAATGTCAAAACAAACTTTTAGCAAATCCATCTTCTACATATCATGTGTGCTATGCACTTATGAAACCATATTTCTATGAAGGATTTTGTTAAATCAATTCACATGTTTGGTTTCATATCCACATTTCGCACCTATTGAAGGATTTAGTCAAAAAGCTCATAGAGAAACCTTTGTTCATGCTTGTTGACTAGGCCACACCAACTACAACAATATGTGACTAAAATTCCCTTTTAGTTGATGCTTTGATAGATGAACATCCCATTTATAAGCTGCCACTTTGGTAGAGGTAGGGGAATGTGTGAAAGGTTGAGGGATTTTCCTTTACACAAATCAATTTCATATGTTACAATCACATATTTACATGAAATTTTATTTGTGAGGGTATATCTCTGCACTTTTTTGTTGTTATTAACATGAGAATGTTGGAGTGATGCACTCAGAAAATAGAGGAAATAACATGAAAAATACCTATTAACTAGAAACCAACCATTGAAGTCAATACTAGTTATCAACATTTGGGTATGCCTAAAGATAAAAGGGTTTTGATTGATTCTGAGATAGAATTCTCACCCTACATTAGCATATATACCAAGTTTGAGTCTTTAGAATGGGCATGGTCTACCAAAACTTTAATGCCAGATGGAAATGTTTTCTTTTTAGCAATAAGATTACCTTGCCAATCAATGAGGTTCTCAGTTGCTCCTAAATATCTAGAATCAAATCTCTTGTCTGGAGATCACAGAGGTTATATTCTACCATAAATTTGAGAGATTGCAAGGAAGAGTTGTACACACAGCCATCATTATTGCATGGTAATATTGTTATATCAGATACAAAATCTGACTGTGAGCTGCGTTATAATGAAACCTCATAATTACATATTATTTGTAATTTGAGTATATTTGTTAAGTCATCATATATTCTTATATCACATCACATACTTATAAACTCCTACATAGTTGTTATCAGAAAAACATTTACTTGTACCGAATAATTAGTCCATGTGAATGAATAAATAGGTTTGTTAAAGGGTTATTTTAGAGTATGGTTGATATTTGGTGATATATATTTTTAGTTGTTGACAATTTATAATGTGCACTTTTATTTTATGGATTTTTTCCAGCAATATAACAATTGCTTATTGCAGCAATATGTCTTTCACAAATCTTTTGACGAGCATACATGAGGAGGTTAATATGCCCCCCATTGCCACCCCTATTGCTACACCTATTTCTAGTCCTACTTTAACTTCATGTAGAAATCCAAAAGTTTTATGGACTAAAGAAATATGGAGAAAATTGTTGGATTTTCTCCTTGAGCAAGTCAACCTAGGAAGGAAAGGTGAAGGAGGTTTTTGTAGAGAAGCATGGAGTGCTATCGAGAGGAGATTCAATCAAGAGTTGAAATTGAACCTTGGAAAGGAAAATTTTAGAAATAAGTTGAAAACATGGAAGATGGGATATAGAATAATGAAGGAGTTATGAAATACTAGTGGCTTTTCTTGGAATGAGGTAACTTAATGTGTGGATGCTGAGGATAGTGTGTGGGATGAACTTTTGAAGGTAATGTCCTCTTCAAAAAAAAATTCAATACTAATGTCATAAAAAATATCTAATTATTTAATTTTGGCAACGTGTATAGAGAAAAGAATTCATAACTGCAAAAGTGTATAGGAGGCAGCCATTCAACTATTTTAATGATCTAGCTATCATAGTGGAAAATGACATGGCAGAAAGAAGTGTAACTAGAACACCACAAGATGATGAAGATGGTAACCTTTATGATGATTTTGTTGATCTAGATGATGATGATGATTTGAATACACCTATGAATGATGCTACTGATTTGGATGAAGATTTCATTTAGTCAAATCAGTCCACTACATCTACTAGAAGCATTCTTTCAACACCAATGACAAGGAGGCCAAAGAGGAGGAAGGCAACCATGACCACTTCTTTGGATGTTATATCTAAAAGCATCCATGAGATACAGGAGGGAATCAAAAAGTCATACACCATCAAATTTGATAAAGAGGATACTAGGAAAGAAGCTACAGATTTGTTTGCTACCTTGAAAGCCATCCCCAGAATCAGTCAACAAACTATGACTATTGCATCTAATAATTTTATGCAAGAACCAACAAGAGCTATTTGGTTCTTAGAGATGGATGACACAGTGAGGGAAGATTATATTAGATATAAATTTTGAGGATTGTAATATTCTCAGGGATAAGGAAAATAGTATTTTATATTATATTTAGTCTTGTTTAGAACTATTTAGCACTCTATATTGAGTGTTCACATTTTGTTGAGCATCTGTGCTCTTACTCAAAAAACTTATGTTGAATCTTTCTATAGAAATATGATGTTCTCAAAATTGTTGAATAAATAACTTTTACTTACAATAAATAACTTTTAGTTGGAGAGATGTTGAAGGAGTAATAGTTATTATTTCAGTAGAGCCCCTACAACAAAGAGTAGCCTATTTCACACCTGTGCATATACAGAGGCTAAGTGTATCATAGCCTAGGATATGATTAGACCCATGCATGGAATAAACCAAACAATGTGTAATCAACTATTTTGAGCAAGTGGCAACATTCAATATTCAACTTGTACTAGTAATAAGTGTTTGCACACTTGTAAATTCTGAGAACAAAAGCAACAATTATGAATGTGTCAAAGCTCAACCAAAGATCTAGATTAAGGGGAAAATATATATCCAGCTATGTTGATTATTTGTCTCACATATGTGCATGAATTGCATAGAAGAACTTCTCAATATAAATTGTCAAATGAACATTAGATTTTTGATAAACTCAAACTTATATAAAGTCATACTGACAAATCAAAAGAGAAAGGAAAAACTTTTGGTTTATCTTACATGGTATTCTCCACCATGAATGTACCCACTTCCAATCGATAAAAAATTTATCTTCAACATTCTCCTTACAAAACTTGTACTTATATAATAAACTTTTAAAAGTTATCCAATTTTCCAAAAACATTTAATACATCTTGTTTTCAAAAGAATGTTTAGTTGAAAAGAGGAACATAGGAGAAATCAACAGATGCAAGAAATACAATAAAATCTCTTTTATTTTTTACAACATGACTGTCTTTCCCTACAATCAAATACCCCAGGACATAGGGGACAACTATTCTTAATTTTGGTAATTCTCACAATATAGTACTTGTTATGATATATATGTTTGCATGGAAACTACTTTATTTCCTCACAACTATCCTCCAAAGAATCAAGGAAAATCACACGCAAATTCTCCACATCACAATTTTTTCCTTCATTGGGTAATCCCAAGATCTCTGTAGCTATAATTGAATGGGTAAGACAATCTCGGGAGGAACATAAAGTTCACAATAGAGTGGCTCAGAGTAGATAACAAGGCCAAAATAGTTCAAATGGGGTGGAGCTCAACGAATAAGGAAGGCCATGCTTTTGCACATGGATTATACATGTGGGGTCCCTAAGAAGAATACATTACTGGCTTTGGCCTTGAACTTGCTATTTTAAAGCATAGAAGAGGGTCTGATCAAAATTGTTTGTTTTGTTTCCTGAAGTGAGCATTTGTAGTGAGGGAAATGCCATTTTCTTGAGCTGAGTACAAAGAAAGCAAGGTTTATTTTCAATCAAAAGTGTAGATTAGAATGGATTAGAGGAGAAAAGGTTGGTTTCTTGAGGTGGGCATAGAGGAAACATGGCTTTTTTGAATCAGTGGGGGCAGATTACAATGGTTTAAAGGAGATGAGATTGGTTTTTTTAGGTGGGTATAGAGGAAATATTGCTTGTTTTCCTTTTTTGGATCATCAAGTGTATCTTGTAATAGATTAGAGGAGAAAAGATTAGTTTCTGAAGTGGGTATGGAGGAAACATGGCTATTTTGAATCAGTGGGGGTAGATTATAGTGGTTTAGAGGAGATTAGATTGGTTTTATCAGGTGGGTATAGATGAAACATGACCTTTTTGGGTCATTAGGTGTAGATTGTAGGAGATTAGAGGAGGAGAGATTGGTTTATTCAGTTGGGTATGGAGTAACCATTATTTCTTTTGAATTGGCAAGTGTAGATTGGATGAGACTAGAGGAGGAGAGATTGAGTTTTTGGCTAGGTATATTGAAAACATTGGTTTTTTTTGGGATTACCAAGTGTAGATTGTAGAGATTAGAGGAGGAGAGATTGGTTAATTGAGGTGGCTATACAAGAAACATGGTTTTTTGAATGAGTGAGTCTAGATTATAAAGGATTAGAGGAGAAAAGATTGTTTTTTTTTTGTGAGGTGGGTGTAGAGATGGGAAACTCCCTAAGATGTTGCATTGCATGTATGCTTCCTTGTGGTGCTCTTGATGTTGTTAGAGTTGTTCATGTGAATGGGCATGTGGAGGAATTTAGCAAGACTACAAGTTTCAATATGTGCATTTATCTCTCCAACTAATAATGAAGATTGCTTTTGGTTTCAATGGTTTCATTATATATATTTACAGGTTTAAAGCTAACTAATTTTTAATTAAAGTGAGTTTTTGTTTTGCAATTACCTTCGTAGATGTAGGCAGTATAGCTCTTAATCTTGAATACAACAAGTTCAAATTCCTCTCTCATCTTCCTTTCAGGATAATCTGGCTGAGAATCCTTTTGTATAGTGAGAGTTTTATTTTTTTGTTTGGTGAGCATTGAATTTTGGATTAAGTTAACACTCTATGCGTATTGCTTGTCCATCTTCCTATATAACAGCATTCACAATTGGATAATTACATATAATATTTTACTTGAATAGTCATTCATTCTAATCAGCCTCTATCCCATAAGGCACGAAGATTTTGTATTGCTGTGTTAAATGTTCTTAGAACATATCACAGTTTATGTACTCATTTAGAATCTTAGATGATTGTTCTCACTAATATTTAGCTCAAAAATAAATGGTTTTTTTGTTTGACTATCTTGGTTTCTTCTTCTATGCACTCCAAGTTGAATGTGTTATAATTCAGCATTCATAAGGACTCCCCCAATGGTTTCCTCTGCTTCTCAAATGCTTTACTTGGATCACCAATAATTATTGGATAAATAGCCTAAATTTGGAGTGGGGTTATGCAGATTATACAGAGCAATTGTATATAAACTAATATATCCTTCTAATTGAATGTTTCATTTTATTTGTATTTGTTCATATTTTATACAAGCTTGATGGATTTAAATTTGCTAGTGTGTGAGTGTGGCGCTGGCATAATAGTGAAGACCTCACACACTAAGGATAATTCAAAATGTAAATTTTATTCTTGTCCAAATGCAAGAAAGGTTATTACTAATTTTTGTTGTATGAACTTGCATTTTTGTACCAACTAATTGTTCTGGAAACTACTAATTTAGAATTCGTATTGCAGGGGGATGGTGGTTGTAATTTCTTCCCGTGGGTCGATTAGGTCCCCCCAACATTTGTCGTAGCTAAATCCGTAGCACATGAAAGTACTTAGTGCAAGTTGTACAGGATCTGAGAGAGTGAAAACATGTTTCTTCAAGGCATGTTTGGACGCATGTTGGGAATTATAATTGTTTCAATTGTCCTAGTCTTTTGGGACCATATCCGTAAATGCAGTTAAAAGCCAAAGCAACTATTGTAATTTATTTTATAATTTTGAATAGAAATGGTGGACATATTTAATAACAATTTGACTATTTTATTGTTTGGAACTTGTTTCTAATCATATCGTGGTGACTAATTCTATTAAAATGATGAATAAATTATACTAATTTCATTACTATTTCAATTGTTTGACTAATTTAAAAAAATCCATATTTTAACTTGTTTTTTCATGTTTCCTTATTTTGGAGACTTTAGTTTTGATTAAGAATTTGTTACATTGGAAATAATGATTTTTAATTTAAAAGAATTTAATGGAGTATTTTATTTTTCATATGGAAGAAATAGGTTTCACGTTGAATTTAATGGAAAAATGGTGTTTTTAAAAATATTTTATTAATAGAAGAATTTGGCTAAGGATTTTATTGTTTTAATATAATTACTTACTATAATGTGTTAATGAAGTTTGAATCTTACTTACAAAAATTATGATGACTAATGATCTTTCAAAAAATCATTTCAACAATTTATTTATTAGCTTAATAATATTTATTATATTATAGGTTGTGCACAAATGATAGGCAACATCTATGCAGCCAACCAAATCTACCATTTGTTATTATTTAAAATTACAATAGAAGTTTTCTAGTAATTTTTAAATAATTTAAAAATGACATTAACCAACCATTCCATTGGCTAGATAGTCATTTCGCAAATGATAAGGCCATAAGTTTTTCATGTTGGAAAGTATATGTGATCTAAATTGAAAAACATTTTTTAAAAAAAAATCTTAAAAGTAATCTAACTCATTCAAATGTATAATGAAAAAAATATTAAATAACAATAAAAAATAACCTTATTCCAATTCCACTTTTGCACAACCAAACATAGCTTATATATATTTCCTATCAAATTTTGGGTGAACCAAACAGAGAATAGGAATACATATTCTATTTTTGTATTCCCAGAATAACAAACCCAGAATAGGTATTCCTATTCTGCTTGCCAAACGGGCCCTTAAGGTTCTCAATTTTTACTGTTGTAAGAGATGCTTACTGGATTTAAACCTATTCCCATGTTGGTATAATTTCTTTTCTATCGAATATTGTTGTTAATTTTGACCCTGACTTAAATTTTGAATCAAATATTGCTCCTATTTCCATATCGGTATATTGGTTGTTAATAATTTCTTTTCTATCAAATATTGTTGTTAATTTTGACCTTGACTTAAATTTTGATAAGCTTATTATTTTCTATTTGAAATTAGGATATGGAGATCTTATATATTAAAGATATATATGTTTTGTTGTATTTTGTGAGTTTGTCGATAAATTGATATTTTTTGAGACACAAATCGTCTCTTTTAAATGAACATATTTGGTGTTGTTTTGGATGTTAAGGTCAAAATATAAATGAGATATTATATATACAATGGGAGTTTAAGATGGGCATGGTTCTAATGTTTGGATTTTTTTATACAAAATATAAGATTTTTAGATTTTGTTGTTATTTAGGATTAGTTTGTGTGTATACAAGGAATTGAAGTTAATATCACAATCTTTTTGTCATAATTCTTTTTTTTATAAATTATAGTTCAACCTAAATAAAAAATTAAATTTTATATATATCTATGGTATTTGCACTTCCTTAAGAACCCAAACAAGTCATGTCACTAAGGCCACAACTATCTAAGTAGGCCTAAGTGTGGATAAAGATAGGGGGTTCACTAAGGTTTGGGTAGGGCGTGACTCTCTAAAAATTTTATTAGTTCTAAATTAATGATTAACTTCACCTAGTTGGGTGATTAAACACTTAATCAATGACTCCAAAGTCATTCTTTCCACCTTTGTGAATTGTTGTGTTTCTCATGAGTACCATGATGGTAATTGTGTTGTGGATTTCCATGTAAATGTAGGTGTGATGACTCATCATAGTTTATGTTGGGATTATTAGAATCAAATCCAAATGGATCTTAGTTGACACTTAAGAAATGATGTCTAGGAGTGGTCATAACAAAATTCTTTCCTTCTCATTGCTCTTACTTTTTTATGAAAATGGCCCCTTTATGGAGGTATGGTTAACTAATATGTGGGTTTTTATCATTGCTTGGGTGGTTTACTCTGATTTATGCCTGCATATTGCTTTGTGTTCAAAAATGGGTGGGGAAAGAAATAGGTTTAGACCTAGTGTAAATATCATAAATAGTCAAATATGGACATAGTTTGAGAGCATTTGTCTTCTAGTGGTCTTGCTCCATGTATGAAAGCCTTGCATTGTGTGAATGCCCTAGTTACTAGGCATTTGAGGATGGGTAGGATAAATCCATTCTCAAGGTGTATGGTATGGAGTTGTCATTCATGAAGAGTTAGTCATGAAGGTTTCTAGGATGGATGGAAACAATAATAAGTTCTATAGGGATAAGAAAGATGTTTTAGTTGGTTTGGATTACTTCTTTCTACCTTGGGAACATGAGGTGGTCACCAAAACTATTAATGGTGGCTATGAGCGCATGAATTTACAGAAGCTTTGGTTGGAGGTTGTTGAAATTATTATGCAGTATGTTATTGGTGATGATAAATTTGGAATCTTTTTCAATAATCAGTTTATGATTCTCAACCATTTTTACCATGATAAATCTATTTCTATCCCTTCCTTTCTAGTTGGCCTTTTCCCTTAGTCATATTATGGAAGCCCATGATAGGCGACCTTGGGCCTCTATTCTTCATGGAGTTTGATTATGCTTATTATTGAAAGTGCCAAATCTATCAATATTGGTTAAAAAATCCTCTTTGAAGACCAATGTGGAGTTTAAGAAGAGTGCTTGTATGCATTATGAAAATGAAGGGGCAGATCATGAATCAATCTATATTTATGGGGATGAAATATATCACATGTAAAAGAAGAGAAAATATCCTCCATTCATTTCTCCCTCATCATCTTACAAGAAGAAGGTGGTTTCTTTTGAAAAGGAGGACTTGGATTATGATTAATGTAAGGACTATGTCCCTAACTTGCTAGATCAAGAGAAGGGATGGACAAAAGAAAAAGGTCTCACCCAAGGGAAGTCTAAATCTAGGCACTATGCAAGAGGGATGTTAATGGGCTCCTCTAAACCCATAGCTAGAAATAGTAATTGGCCCCCATCTCTTTTTTATTTAAAATCAAATTAGGAGAAGAATAAACAAGGAAAAATTATTCATATTGATATTCTAGTGGATATAGGTAAGGATACTCCTCTTGTCAAGGGATTTAGTTATAGAGATGAGGCTTCAGTGAGCTGAATATTGAGTAGTTTTCTTATTAGCCAAGAAAAGCAATTTAACTTTAGTTTAGATGAGTTAAAGGCTACATCAACAAGATGTGCGAGTCCTCAAGTTCTCAGAAACTTGGTGATATTCTAG
This sequence comes from Cupressus sempervirens, assembly GCA_028749045.1. Taxonomy (NCBI): domain Eukaryota; kingdom Viridiplantae; phylum Streptophyta; class Pinopsida; order Cupressales; family Cupressaceae; genus Cupressus; species Cupressus sempervirens. Next base: position 124,701,118 of record CM053784.1, read on the forward strand.
CTAGTACCAAGAATTTGACTTCTAGTGTTCATAAGCTAAAGGAGGATCATGAATCCAAAATGGAGAAGTTGGAAACTAGTTGGTAGTTTCAAGTTGCACTCAACAAGGTGGTCAATGTTAGAAAGTCTTCTCTGCTAGACACCAGTTAATCACCTTTCCAAAGGTTTTTCTCCTATTTCTAGTTCTAAATCTTTTACTACAAATACAAGTTTTAATCAGGGTAAAAAGAAGAAAAATGTTGCCAATATGAGTGGAGAGGATCCTAATACTAATGTTTTGACCCTAAATTTGGTTTGAATCCTACTACGTGATTAAGGAATAAGGACAAGGTCCTACTCCTCTTGATAATAGTATTATGAAAGTTGAGAATATAAACATCATTTCCATTAAGAAACTAAAATCTTTGGCTAAATGTCTTTAGTTATGTTAGGAGATTTTTTCTCTATTTTTTTGTCCATATTAGTGGCATGTGATTCGTATTTGGGTTTTTGTTTTGTCTGTTTTCATAATATATTTTTTTTTAACAATTTGGGTTTCTAGTCCTTGTAAAATTAGTTTTCCCATAGTCGAAAACAAGATCAAGTATCTATCAAACACTCAAGTTAACAAAATTCATATCATAGTTCTTGCATATTATTATTTAAGAATTTATCTACTTTTTAAATTTTAGTTTATTGTGAATATTGATATGACCTTATTTTTCTTCCAAAGTCCTTTGAACCATTTTAATAAAAATGACCTTTCATATTTGTAATTGTAAGACTTGGAATGGGTTAATGGAGCCAAGTTTGTGTAGAATTCCAACATGAAGACTAAATCTAGCCAAGGGAGGAGAGATTTAATACTCTCAACAGCCTTCAAGTACACTATGACAAGGGATGCTTGATAAATTGGAGAGAGGAATTATAGGAATCTAAATTTTTGCAAGAGGAAAGATCTTTTGGTTTCTTTTAGTCTAAGCACATAATGTCCTTTCACTTATCACTATTGGTGGGAATTGCATAATCATTTTGAAAGGATTTCAATATAAGTTATGTTGGAGAGAAAAGTGATAATAGACCTTTGAACTAAATGAATCCAAAACAATAAGAATTCATGAGCTAAATATTTTCTTAGAAAATATATGAAGTACATGCATAAAATAATTAAAGGTATCCTTTACTTGTGAATATTTATTTGCCATTAGAATAGGTATTTATTTTTTAAGATGAAAATCTCAACCTCTTTTATCATATTTTGTTCACCCATTATTTATTAAATGCTTGGTTTAACTTGTATTATTTTTGAAGATGAAAATCTCAACCTCTTTTATCATATTTTTTTCCACCCATTATTTATTAAATGCTTGGATTAATTTGTATTATGTACTCTAGTGCAAAATAAACTATTGTTTACTGAAGATTGAGTCATCAATTGATATATTGCATATGAATACAAGAAAGAGACACTATTGAATTGATAGAAAAGAGCTCAACAAAGAGGACTTTGATAGACTAGTACATGAAATGAGTCGCTAGACTTCTATCACTCAAGCTTGATTTTTTAAAAAGAAGTAAATGTAAATATTGGCTAAAAATTGGAATTCAATTGGAAATTTATAAAAACCCTCGATTCTCATAAATAGATCATGGATGAGAACCTTTCTTCTCAGTCAAGATTGGGATGCCATGTCATACCTAGACATAACAAGTCGAACAGTACAAATTTGAAAAGTAACTTCAAATGAATCCTAAAGTTTAATAAAAACGATGTGTATGGGATGTTGGTCCTACGAATAACCTCCGACCGAGTGTCCAAAACATGAATCTACATCTCCATAAAGGTCATTCAGACGCATGAAATGCTAAGTAGGTATCACATTCAAAGATGCTAAAGTCATTGTAATAATATAGTTTAAGCATTGATGGTGTTCTTTAAATCACATCAGTGTGACTACATCGATTTGAAAACAGGGAAGCTGTAATGTCAGGCAAACACGATATTGGAGCAGGCCGTGTTGGAGGCGAGCAACGATGAGCTGAAATAGAGCTTAAACTCAATCAAGTCGAACTGCAGCAGGTTGTCTACCAACTGATGACTTCCCACCACAATCGACTCAGCCGAGTATTTCCATGCCTCTACAAAAGCCAGACACAACACTCCCTCTTTCACTTTAACCACAGAATTGGCCCCGTGAATCCTCCAAAACACGTACTCGTTATCCAGAACCAGATCGATGAGTGGCACGGTTGGTCCAGTTTTAGTGGAACCCGCTGTTGTGGCGTCAAAGCAGGCTTCAAATGGCTTTACCGACTCCACGCGTGAGATGCCCATGGCTTCCGCTTCCTTAATGAACGCGTCACGAATGGCGGTGTAGATGGGCTTAGCAGCCTGCGTGTACGGCACCACGGTGCTCAGCTTTGTTCCGCCGCTGCCCTGCAAGCTTAACCTCAGCAGCTCCGGATCGATGGCCAATTTCTTTCCGTTTACCTGAATGCTATGAACATTCAGGTAATATTCCGTGGGGTATCTGACAGTGCGGAGGAAGGTGTAGTTGAGCTTGATGTAAGGGAATTCCTTGTCGGGGCCTTTCAGGTAATTCGGGGTACCGAAAAAGACGCCTCCGGGAGCGTCGCCGGCGGGGAGGCAAAACCCGAATTTTCGATCTAATTCGAGTGCCACGGTGGTCTGAAAGGGCAGAGCCAGCCGCGCCCAATTCAAGCCCGCCATTCCCACCGCCCCCTCTGCCAGTCCCTGCAACAAACTCGACGGAGCGCAGACGAAGGCGAATTGGGGAACGATTATTTTGGAAGCCAGGGAGACCCTCCTTCCATCGCTCGGATACACCGCAACATTGTCTTGAGAGAGCTCTGCGTTGAATATCTCTTTTCCCGTCACTCCAATCGTCAACGCTTCCCGGCACGTGTCGTTTTCGCAGGATTTTGTTCCCAGCGGCACGTTCGAGCAGTCCCCGCAGCCGTGGAGGGCAGATCCAGAGGCGGTGCAGAGAGGAGTGTGACACGGGATGGTAAAGTACGTGGAGGAGTTGTATGCCGAGGTTTTGCAGTTGAGCCACAGGAAGTCTCCCGCCAGATCTACGACCACTCTTACTTTCTTCAGGGGAGTCTGGTGTTCGAATTCCATCACGTATTGGAGTGTTGTGGGATCCTTCCAGAGGGGAGCAGCCACAGTGATTACGCGGCTTCTGCAGCTTGGTATTGAAGAGACCCAGTACACAGAGAAAAGAAAGAACGCCCAAAGACAAGTCATGGTGCAGGACTGGTACATTATGTGAATGATCATTTTTAGCAATTGGTTGTAATATAGGCACTGAAAGTGGAGAGCAACCCATTAATGATGACGATCACAAAAGCAGACAGTACATCATTATATCTTATCAAAAACTAGTGAGGAGCTCTTAGTGGCACACTGAATTCATAACTAATTTTATAACAGATTTTATAATTTGGTTTCCTTTGTGATCATCCCACTCAGGTGGAATTATGAAGAGTTGGAAACACGTCACACCTTATCTCCTTGATGCATTCGGTGCGAGGGAAAACGTGGCAGGAAAATAGACCTGTAAATTGCCACGCTGAAGAAAAAGAGGGCGCTGCACTGTCTTATTTTAATATAATATATAGCATTATTAATTTAGTTAATATCTTAAATATATCTACGAGTATATATAGGAGCTCCACGGATATGCGGATATAGTATTAAAGATTAAAAATTGAATATACATGTATTTTAATATTGATTAATTATTTATACAAAAATTTATATTTATATATAGTTTAATTTATTGTTTAAGTATGATTGCTATGCAACTTTTAGAGTTATTGGTCTGAGGTCTGCTTTTTACTTGAGATGTATGGACTTTTGAAAAAATGAATCATTGAGATTGTCTTTTAAGTGTGCAAGATGATTAAACTAATCTTATTTGTTCATTTTTTTATACTAAAATTTCTTTTATCGCACATAGTTATTTTTAGAGTACAAACTACTATTACCATGAACATTTTCTTACTTGATGCTTTCAAATAACTTTGTGTGCTTTCAATTGATCCCTTTTTTTTTTCTAGTGCTTTTAATTATCATTACACAAAGAGGCACAACCCTACAATTGTAGTAGACCTTATAGGAACCCAACAAAAGTAACAGTGTAAGAAAAAAGAAATGCTTTGCATTCTCATAATAGCTAGATTGACATGATTTGTGCGATGAGTTAGAACTACAAATAATACCATTTCACCTTTGTAATGCTTTTTTAAAAGAGAATTTGTCTCCACATATAGAAAGTGGCAGAGGTGAAATACCAAATATTGTGGAGATTCTTTCATTGAAAAAATGAAGCGTGGCATTTCCAATTCAAATGAATTTAAGGCAAAGATCTAGTCTTTCTTCATCTTCTCGATTCACATCGGGTTCCCTCATAGATACCGCTAGAGAATCAAAGTTAATTTATGATATTGCTATCAAGTTGTAATTGTGTAGTTTTTGAGTCAAACTCATTGACTCATATTTCATGAGTACTAATTCACATGAATCCATCCCTCATGAGAATAAATGGAACACTTGGCACTCATTAGATCTAGGTGATGCTCAAAAAGGTAAAGTATCAAGACCTCCTGGGAGGTTAGCCATCCCAGTACTACTCCAATTGAAAACCTTCACCAAGTGTTGTGCCTTATGAACCGTTCATTAGAAAACCCCTTAAGCTCATCAATTGATACGTGTATGAGATATTTTCCACAACAAGTTAAATTATGATATTGTTATCAAGATCTAATTGTGTATTCTTTTATGTTATTTTATCTTAAAATAAAGGGATATTATCATCACTATATGGTAGAGTTCGAGACAGGTGGTGACATGAAAGAGGTTGCAGAAAGCACATTGCTTGCCTAAAAATCTACTCAAGTATTGAAGTTTGTTTATGTTTTTAGGTGTAGAAAACAACATTAATTTAATATAGATTTCAAGATTGCCTCTATCACTATAAATAATGATAGCCTATTAATACTTGTATATCCTAATTTTTGCTTCATTTTGCAAGATATCACAATGGTAGAATTGGCTTCAATGCATCCTATCAAGTGAGGGTTAGCTCTCAATTTCTATGTATTTTATTATGAAATTATGAATCTACCAAATCAAGCATGTGCCAATTCTAAATTCACTTGATTAAGCATATGCTCTTGCCAGCCAGGTGTTTTTTTATTCACAACAAACTTTATGATAATAATCATACTAATAATAATTTTTTTCCACTTTGATAAACTATACATACATACATATATATAATTCATTTTGACACACACACACACACACACACACACACACACACACACACGTGTGTGTGTGTGTGTGTACACATACATACATACATACATACATACATACATACATATATAGATATAGATATATGTATAAATTTTAATGTTTAGATTTATTTTTGTTTCCTTATCTTTTAGTTTTTTCAACTTTCGTTATATATATATATATATATATATATATATACTTTTTCATTTTTCTTGTATTTCCTTCTATTAGTAGTCATGTTATGTGTTTTTATCTTTATTATTGTTTTCATTATTGTATTCCTTATTATTAGTTTTGATTTTACTTTCTAGCCTATTTTTTCTATAAATAAACTTATTGTTCTAAAAATTTGACCCACCGGTTGTCTTGAATGTTGTGCCCCCTTCTTCCTTATTTATCCTTTGTTGGGCTTGCAACAACTCATTTTATCTCCTCTACTCTTCTCATTTTGATGATGGATCACTGAGTGTGATTCGAAACATTGATACAAAAAATTTACACATAATCTAATCCAGCAATAAAGCTCTCAAATAAAATTATATTTGTTTGGTGAATTTTTTTTGAAAGGTTAATGCTTTGTTTCATCTTTCATGATGATGAATACCTATTACATATAGATGAAATTTGCATTGATAATATTATAGTATTTGATTATTATTTCTTAAAGTTTTTCATACATAGTTTTGACTATCAGTTTCTTTTGTACACTTTCTTTCTCATAGGTTTCTATTTGACCATCAAGTTTGTTCCAAAATGAATTCATACTCTCCAATCCATAGATTGTTTGAGTAGATGTTGTCTTGAGGTAGAAATCTTTATTAAAAAAAAATTACTTTCAATGGTGTTGAGATTATATTATTTAAGGTTAGTACCTCATGAGATATTGTAATTAAATAATATCCAACTTTTCAAAATGAAGAAAAATAGAAGATCCCATTCTATATTTTAGTAAATATTTTTAGGAAATCATTTTCAATGGTATGGTTGGTCTGTAAGTCTTTGACTATATAGAAATTGTTTAGATCAAAATTTGAAATATTTTTTTTTTTTAAATATCACAAAAAGTACAAAATAAAGCTAATATATAATTGAAAACAAAGTTTATTTTACTATTTATTTTTCTTAGTGATTTATAGCATGAACATAGTGCTTATTGATGTGCAAGTTGACATTTCCAAATTTACATATAGGTTTTATAATATGTAGGGCTTCATGCTTTTTACCGATCAAAAAAAAAGTTTTACATATAGGTTTTCAATTTTAATTTAGTATTTTAATTTTTAAAATTTACCATGTTTTTTAGAAATACTAAATAGATTTCTTCAAGTAATTTATTTTGTATCAGAACAATATAGGTGGAGCTTCTTTGTTAGCGATTTTGGATGCCTATATTGAATAGAACTTCATCATTTTTTCCGCTTATAATGTTCTTAAGTAGACTATTTAATGAATTATTTTTTAAAATAAAAATTAATTGTTTCTATTATGAAATGTTGAAAAGTAAATCTCACTTGTTGTCTACTCTTTTAAAATTTTCCAATTATAAGGATAGAAATAACATGCACATGTAAAAAAATATAATAGAAATATTTCTTGTATATCTTTAAAAAATATAGGATTTCAATTTGTTTAAATTAGAAAATAGAGCTTATTAGGTTAGTTTTAAACTTTGAAATAATTTGCATGAACAACAAGTGAAATAGAAATTTTGTTTTCTACTTTTCTTCAATTTTCTAAATATAAGAATAGAAATGGCATGTATGCAAAACAAAAAGTTAGAATAGGAATAACATGCATACAAAATAAAAAGTTAGAATAGAATTTTTTATAAATACCGAAAAAATAGATAGAAAGTGTTGGTTCTAAGTGGTTAGATTGCTCAAAGGGGGGTGAATCAATAATCATCAAAATAAACAATTTTTTTTACCTCTTTAACCTCTAACTAATAATCAACTTAAATGCATCAAATAAAAGCATCCATCACATGAGATCATTCCCATATTTGAAAAATATATTTTAGTTATGTGGAAACTCAACTTGATTCAAAACCATGGTGGGGATTAATACCCACAAATAATTTGTACTCTTTTAAAGTATGCCTTGTTAGGAGCTTAACCTCATTAGTAGTTTCAAAGACACTATTAGGTGTCACTATAATAGGGAATTTACCTTTAGCCCTTTTAGGGGTTTTACCCTATTATAAGTGGCCTTGTTAAAGAACTTTGAACACTAGCAAAAGTGTCACGTTGTTACAATATTTACAATAACGATTTGTTAGGATCCATCTAGTTAACAGATTTCATCTATTGCAACTATTGGGGAACAACAAAAATATTGATTTATAAAACAACACTACCTATTCCTGGTCAAATCTACTTAGGCTCTTTGTCTTTTCTAAACTCGCATCTCTTCTTCCTAGCTGGACCACAACTTCCATTTCTTCACTCATACAAAGTAGACCACAATCAATAACATAAAACTGCTCCTTCTTTTTGTTAGTGTAAATAATTATTATCTGCGCTTTACTTAAGTTTACTTAGATAAATACATTATTTTATTATTTCTTAGGTTAGAAACCTAGGAGTTTGTGCACTCATTTGAGTTGTCATGTTGACAACACTAGAGTAAGCCACTCTATTTAGCACACGGTGCCTACAACACTAGAGTTTGCATAAAAAATTAAGTCATCATGTTGACAACACAGTCGTTCACACTATTATTTTTGCACGTGGCATCTACAACATAATTGTGTGTGCTACACCTTTGTAGGTTTATCCTCTCATCGTCACACTAACTCCTATGCTTAATGGAGGATAATCCACACCTAGTGGACATGTGTCTAGTTGTAAGACTTATCATGTTGCTAACTCCTAGGCATTCTAGATGCATCATAGAGGCCTTTATATAGAGGCACCTCTAGTGTACTATACAATTGAATTGAATACTATATTGTTATTTTGATCATACTTTGTTGGTATTTTGTGCTAGTTATTGTGCTTCTTGGTATTGGGTGAATTTTTCCCTAAGGCAAATTCTTACATGGTATCAGAGCCATAGAGGCATCATTTCATAGCCATTGGAAACTGATCTTGCTTCACTTATCCAAGGACACCTCGACTCAAATCCAAAGTATATACAAAAATTGGGAGCATCTAGAACCAAAGCAAACCCCACCATTGTGTTCAGAGCATTGATTTGGTGAAAATCAAATATAAATTTTCCTATGCTAGGTCAAAGTCGATTTTGAGGCAAATTTTTTTTGCAAATCAGCACCCGAAGGCCTCAATCTAAAAATTTGGTATGATCTATTAGATTTGCAATTTATTTTATTTTTAGATCTGTAATTAATTTTTCTCTGCAATTATTTTCAAATTTCTGTATTTTCAGAATTTTTTTGGCCAATAGGGCCTATAGAGAAAATTCTTTTGTAGGAATTGGGTGGTGAAATCTCAACCCCTATAGGTGGAATATTTCGTGAGAACTCAGCATATTCCTTTTACCATTAAATTTGGTGAACTTCATCACATATTTTCCATCAAATCTCATTTAAACCGGCAGTCTGGCCAACACTTCACGGGAATTCGACAATAATACCTCACACTGGAACTTCTTCCAACTCTCCTAGCAATATTTGTTTTGAGTTATGTGGCCTTTTTCTTTTTATTCACCACACAAGGCACACCCCGAATGCATGTCGGATCATTGCCAATTAACATTTTAAAACTTGGCCCTCGGCAACACCTTTGCTAGTGACTGCAGACTACTCGCAACTCCAGCGATCACGTGCAATAGTAAACGCTCTTGGAAATGACTGCAAATTACATCCTTCAGCCTGCATTGACCTACCACAAATGAAGAATATTCTGGCAATGGCACATGTAGATCGCTCCATGCAGCAAGTGCTGAGAATGCCACACGACCCCTTGTTGATCCACCACATGGACAACCACGTAGAGACATGTGGAAACCCACATTAGGCCCACAACATGTCATCAAGACATGTGGCCTAAACCTCACCCACCTTGTTAGCATGTACGACATTGCCACATCATTCACCGTACCTTTCCATACACTGCTAACATCATCCAAGGGCCAATTTTTTACTGACATCACCATTTTGCTATGTTAAAATTGACAGTCATACGACTGTCATCTACTTGCAAATTATAACTGCTATGATGGTTGTTTGACCATCAAATTTAACCTTGTGATTTTTTGATCAGACCCCTCTTCAGATTCATTTTTGATTTGATAGTCTAACTTTGGGAAGCTACATCTCACTCATCCAAGCTTCAAATCAGGTGCAATTTTTCTTTTTTTTGGTAGAAACTCCTAAACTTTTTAGTGGTGTAGTTATTCTGGCTTTAGTGCATGGATTTGTCAAAAATTGTAGTTTTTGGTGACTATACCTATCCAATCCTACATTTTGCAACTTCAAATTCTTTGTACGGGCTCATCTAGACTCGAAATTAGGTTCCATGTTTTTTAGAGTGTTTTTTTTTGTCTACTTTCTAGATCTGCAATCAGATTATAGGCTTGTGTGGACAAAACTATCACTTTTAGAATTAGGTCCTTTTTTGCATTGTAATTCTTTGATATAAATTCAAAATTGTTGTATATCTAAGATACATTATAATGTTCCAATTTTGAACTCCAAAAGGAGGTTGTAAATAGAAAATTAGAAGACCACTAAGGCCAAAATTGGCAAGTGGCTATTGTAATCATACTAGGTATAAAGTGCCAAAATCTTTCATTTTGTGGTGGTTTCTTCATTAAGCAAGGGAGTGTCTTGGTGTTGTGTTCCTCTTTTTCTACTGATATCTTTCATTTATTGCATAATGGGAAATATTGAGTTTCAAAAATTAACACCACATAACTATTCTACATGGTCTATCAAAATGTGGTGTCAATAAATGCATAATGAAGTTTTTCAATATGTAGATGGTACCCTTCCTAAACTAACAGGTGATCAAGTATCTAAAAGTGAAATCTCTACTTGGGAAATGATAGATAGGAAAGCCCTAAGTGATATTATGTTTGGGGTTGAAGACAAAATCTTCTATCAGATTGAGAAGTATAAGACATCCAAGGATGCTTGGGATGCCCTCAAAAACCTATATGGTAAAGTGAGTGAAGAGGATGTTTACAAAATAGAAGATGAGCTTGTCTCCCTAGATCCTAACACATTTGATTCTATACAGGATTTCATCATTAAGGTGAATGAATTGAGAACAAAGCTTGATGATTTTGGTAGTCCTATTAAAGATGACAAGTTAATCTATCTCATTCATAATAAGTTGCCATCTGAGTACTCCACATTTGTTTATTCTTACAACACCACAAAGACTACATTAGGGGCTATCTATCAGAAAGTCACTTTTGATAATTATGCTCAACTATTGGAGGATGAAGAAAAGAAGTTACAATCAATGGGAGTTCTCAAGTTGTCTAAGTCTAAGGCATTGGTGGCTAATAATGCGGGTTCTCAAAATTTAGCTACTCAAACTTCAAATAAAGGAAAGGACAAAAAAGAAGTGGAAGAATAACAAACAAGAGGATACAGAAAAGACAACACCACCATCAAATCAACAAGGCAAGTCTTCCTCGAATACAAACAAGAAGGGGGACTCTAATAAGGAGAAAAAAAGTGTGCTTATTGTAAAAAGATGGGTCATAATGAACATGAGTGCTATCATAAATAGACTGATGAGTTGACGAACATCATGAAGAAGCACAATGTTCCACTACATAATGCTTATAAGAACAAAGGAAATTCATCTTCAAATTCTAAGGGCAAAGAGCATGCTTTATTCACAAACACTGTTAGTTAGGGAGATTGGATCATTGATTCAAGTGCCACACATCATATGGGTGCATCAAAGCGAGATTTTTCTTCCATGCCACATTCTGAGGTACCACACATCTTTGTTAGTGATGATACTAAGGTAGAAGTTGAAGGTAAAGGTGAAGTTGAAATGAACAATGGGGCGTTCAAGGATGTTCTATATGTTCCCAATCTTACATCTAATCTTCTTTTTGTCTACCAAATGACTCACTATGGAGATGGAAATAAAGCTGAATTTCTTCCCGACTCAGTGGTAGTGAAAAGCATTAAGGATGACTCTATGATTGCAAAAGGAAAAGCCAATCATGATTCAAGGCTTTACACTTTCTCCTCCTTTGTGCCAACATAAAATGCACAAGCCTTGTTATTACATTCAAATGCAGAAAGTAAACTATGGTATGAGAGATTTGGACATCTCAACTACAGATATCTTTAGCAGCTTAGCAGCAAGAATATGGTCAATGGTCTACCTCAAATTTAGTTTTTAGAAGGTGTTTGTCTAGGTTGCTCACTTGGAAAACATCCAAAAAAATTGTATGAAAAGGGAAAGTCTTGGAGAGCACAATGTGTTCTTGAATTGGTTCATAATAATGTGGAAGGACCATTTCTAGTGCCATCATTTTGCAAGTCACAATACACACTCACCTTCATAGATGCCTACTCTCACTTTACTTGGGTTTTCTTCATGGCTCACAAGAGTGAAGTATATGAAAAATTTCTCAACTTCAAGGCTCAAGTGGAAAAACAATCAGGGAAAGTTATCAAAATTCTTTGAACAGATAATGGCAGGGAGTATGTGAACTCAAGACTAATAGAATTTTGCACTCAAGAGGGTATTGATCTTTAGCATTCACTACCATATACACCATAGAAAAATGGTTTTGTTGAGAGGAAAAATAGAAATCTCAAAGAGATGACCACTTGCATGCTAGAAAACAAGTCTCTTGATCAAGTCTTTTAGGCAAAAGCAATGAATTGTGCTGACTATATCCAGAATAGAAGTCCTCACGAAGATTTGGATGGTGTAACTCCTTTTGAAGCATGGACCGGTAGGAAACCTATAGTTAAGAACTTCAAAGTCTTTGGTTGTCCCACATGGGAAAGAATACCTCCACAGAAACACAAGGAATTAGAAGCTCAAAGAAAACCTTGCATTTTTGTCTGATATGTAAACTCACATAAGGCCTACAAGTTAATGGATCCAAAGACACATGATATATTCTATGAGAGGAGTGTAAATTTTAAAGAAAGTTGTCCAAGCTTCTCTTCTTCAACTCCTCCTAATTCCTCCTTCATTGAAGAGAGTGATAGTGAAAATAGTGACTTGGAAGATGTGCATCCCCAACCAAAACAAGGGCATCAAACAATTGAAATTGAGGATACTCCTACTACATCTTCTTCCAATAGACCTAGATGGGCTAAGTAGACATTTGATGTGGTAGGACCATTGGCAGGGAATCCTTCTAATACAAGGAGGACAAGATCACAACACAATTCACTCCCACATGCTTATATTGCAGTTTCTTTAGATCCACAATCATTTAAAGAAGCATCGAGTTTTCCTAAATGGGATAGAGCAATGGAGGAAGAGTATAACTCTCTAATGAGAAATGAAACATGGGACTTAGTCTCTCTTCCTAAGGGAAGAAAATTGGTTTGATGCAAGTGGATCTATCAAACCAAATTTGTAGCAGATGGAAGTCTTGATTAACATAAGGCTTTCCTTGTTGCAAAAGGTTTCTCTAAAGTACCTAAAATTTGTACCCACATCGATCCCCATCCATGCAAGCATCTTTTATACCTACCTTGGGGAACATAGGTTGGACTCCTACATATGCTTTTTGGGAGTTTCTTTGGGCCACAAAATGTTAAAGTGGAGATGTTAGTCTCCTCATTGTGGGGGTTCTCCTTAGCTCCCTATGTGGTATCAATGGTTTTTTGTGTTTTCCTTCCACAAGGTGAGTGGGAAGATCCAGTTGTAGGCTCTGGACTAGCACCACAAGCCCTATCATGTGATCCCTGCCATGTTCTGTTGAAGCCTATGATCATGAGAATGTGACTTAGTGCCCTATTGCCTGTATGGGGTCTAATATGGTGTGGTATGATATTATTGTTCTTGTCCATGTGTTTAGTCAAGACTTGCTCCATTGTAAATGTGACATAGCAGATTTGGCTATGTTTCTCACCATGTTTCTCATGCCTTTTTTTGGCACATGCAAATGGATTAACACCTTGTTTTCTTTGGGTGAAGTGTAACTTTTTTCACTAACCCATCTCACATCATGTGAGTGCCACCTCATCTCCCTCTTATAGTCCCTCCTTATTGGTTTGGCACTGAAGGCATTTTGGAATGATCAATGGATTTTTGGAGCTGGTGTCCTATTGCCACGTGGAAATAGCTTGTTTGTTTGAAGTGCGTGGGCCCATTTTGTAGATGTTATTTTATTGGATCATGGGAAAATTTATTGGGCTCATCCTTTCTTCCCTTCATGCTTGGTGTTTTTAATTTTTTGGCAGATTCTGGTGGCTTCTTGCAGTTCTAAGTTCCTATTGGACATCGTGAGTTCATCAAAGGAGGCAGAGAGATCTCTGGCATTTTGGTTTTTGATATTTTTGCTAGTTGATGGGCCTTTCAACCATAAATTCCCTTGCTTTGTTGGTTGGCAGTTTTTTGACTCATGAGAATTTGTGGCATAACTTTGGGCTGACCTTTATTGATCCTATTCTTCTAGCCACTATGCGTCTCCTTGGTTCCACATGACATTGACTCACCGTTCTTTGCACCAATCCATGTGGTTAGTTGAAGTAGAAGGCAAGGTTCCAGATCTGTTTGGGTGCATTAACTCCTATGCTATGCATTAAAGGGTATTAACACCACCTTAGCGTATTCCTTCCGCCATGTCTATGTATGGAAGAGGCTTCATGCCACCTTACATTATGTGATTTGATTTCCACACTCAAGTTTTGTGGTGTTATTTGAAGTTGTTTTGGCCTCTACCACATGCAAGGCTTGTGATTGGCTCCTCCAAATAGTCCTCTTCCAATCAACGAATTGTGATTTGTACAACCTAGGTTTCTTTTTTACTTAAGCAAATTTTCTCCCTATTTCAAGGCAGATTTCTATGAGGACACAAGATTTTCTTCAAACTCAATGACAGGGTCAACTCATTCATGACGTACTCTCCAATAATAGTGCCTTGGGGCCACAAGCATATTCTTTCTAGTGTTCTTTGGATTTTTTTATGGTTTTTGTTATTCCATAGGGGTTTTATGGTGTTTCTACATGTTTTGTAATTTTGGTTCTTGGTTTTGACTGATTTTATTTGCCACATGATGCTCTCCATTGACCACTAGATATTTTTCTTGCATTGGCCCTTTCCTCAACTCTATGTTTCTTGTGATCAAATATTTTTTCTTATAGGGGTCATTTTCTTGCTTTTTTTGCCTCGATGGTCATTTGACCATCAAATTTGGGCTTGTCACTTATTGACATCGATGCCACATCAGCATTGCATCAACATTTCCTATTACCTCCTTGGCCTCTTTTGAGACCTACCTTCACATTTTTTCTCGTGTCTCGAGCATACAGACTCCATTTTTTGCAAACCAGATATCATCAAAACGCTGGTTCTGAGCCCATCATAGTGGTATAGTTAGCTTTTAGGTTTAATGCTTTTTAATGGCTTTTTCTATTGTCAAATTCAAGAGTTCACTTTTGCACTCTTGGAGACATATCTTAAGTATCCAATCTCTAATTTGGTAATTATTTGTATCATTTCAAAGGTCTTTTTGAGCTTTTTCCAATGATGTTGGTTATTTTTCTAGATTCTACTCCAGGCACATTTTATTTAGTCTTCTACATTTTTGTATTTTGGTGAATATCTTGGTTATTTCGTTGCTTCAGATGATTTTTCATGACTTGTACTATCTATCGTACTAGTCTTATGTCTCTTCTGGTCTATTTAGACATCATTTGTATGCATTCCTACAAATGCACTAAGATAAAGTGTCATATTGCATCTATATTTTTGTTTTAGTTGTTTGCCTTGTTTTTCCTTTTGATTCGAGCAGTGTCATCTGAGGACACTCATGCAAATTATTGTATTATTAGAATTCATTGTTTCTTTTTCCTTATTGTACATGCGCTACTCATGATTAAAGTGCCATGGGGGGTTGATGTTTTTTCTTTGTTTGTCATCTTCCTTTGTCTAGTGAGTGTCCCTTCCATGACATTAGCCTCATGATATGTCTAAGATTGATCACCTCAATACACATATATGTACTCTTTTATGCATCTTGATCGTGGTTCCTTGGCATGTAGTTCATTTGGCCCACTTCTTCTTGTTTCTTTTCACGTACTCTTGTCTACATTAGGGGGGTTCTTCTATTGTTTCTCATCCTTCCTTGGTTTGATTGATCAGCTCTTCAAGCTTTGGTGTTTCATGCCATATGTATTTTTGAGTTTAGTTGTTTGCCTTTGTGTGCCTCCTACTTTGATGCAAATTACAGTCTTCCCTACCTGGTCAAGTTCTATTTCTGTGGCAGACTTTTTGTATCAGGGATTCCTTTTGGCAAAGCTTTGTAACTTCTACATACTTCAGTGGTGTTCTTCATGATCATCTTCTGTTCCTATTTTATGGAACATTCCCTAGTTTGGAGGCTTCTTTAGTGCTTCACTAGTTTCTTTCAACATTATTTCCATCTCTTTTCAGAGTAGGTTTTTTCCCATGTAGTTTTCTATATTTTTCCCTTTTGAAAAATTTGGTTGTGCTTACGTACCTCATCAAGCTTTGTTTGTTGGGACCCAAATCTACTTTGAGTAGTAGTTTCTAAGTTTTTAGCTACTCCCTTAGTTTATCTAATGTAAGTTAATATGTTAAAGAGACATGCGTCTTTATTTCACACATATATTCATTCATATAGTAACTTGGAAAACACATAAAATATCCACAAGTCCTATTACAAGTTACAATCCCATTTCACCAACAATTTGGAAACATGTTTTCCCATAGTCAAAAACAAGATCAAGTATCTATCAAATACTCAAATTAACAAAAATCATATCATAGTTCTCACATATTATTATTTAAGAATTTTCTACTTTTTAAATTTTAGTTTATTGTGAATATTGATATGATTTTATTTTTCTTCCATTGTCCTTTAAACCATTTTAAGGAAAATGGCCTTTCATATTTGTAATTATAACCTTGCAATGGGTTAATGGAGCCAAGTTCATGTATTCCCAACATGAAGACTAAATCTAGCCAAGGGATGAGAGATATAATACTCTCGACACCCTTCAAGTACACTATGAAAAAGGATGTTTGACAATCAGACAGAGGAACTATAGGAATCTAAATGTTTGTAAGAGGAAGGAGCTTTTGGTTACTTTTGGTCTAGGCACATAATATTCCTTTCACTAATCAATATTGGTGGGAATTGCATAATCATTTTGAGTAGATTGAAAGGATTTCAATATGATTTATGCTAGAGAGAAAAGTGATGATAGATTTATGAACTAAATGAATCCAAAGCAATACAAAATTCACGAGCTAAATATTTTATTAGGGAATCTATGAAGTCTGTGCATCTAATCATTAAAGGTATCATTTACTTGTGAATTTTGCATTGTCATTCAATTAGGTGCTTATTTTTCAAGATAAAAATCATAGCCTTTTTTATCATAAATTCTCCACCCATTATTCATTAAATGCTTAGTTAAATTTGTATTATGTACTCTAGTACAAATGAGCTATTATTTACTAAATATTGAGCCATCAATCGATATATTGCATAGGGATACAAGACAAAGACACTATTGGATTGATAGAAAAGAGCTTAACAAAGAGGGTTCTGATAGACTAGTACATGAAAGTTGAGTCACTAGACTTCTACCATCCAAGCTTGGTTTTGTTGTTTCAATTGTCAGTGGCTTCCATAATGAGTGTCAAATTATAGAGCCGTGAGTGATAGATAATCAAAATTTTGAAGTGATGTTAGTCAATGTACTGTGAAGTATATAAAATAAGAGGATGTAAATGTAACTACTGAATAAAAATTGAAATTCAAATGTTAATTTATAAAGACCATGGATTCTTATATATAGATTATGGATCAAGAATGGGATGTCATGTCATGCCTAGACATAACAAGTCGAAGAGTAAAAATTTGAAAAGTAACTTCAAATGTATCCTTGCAGTACTAAAAAAAAAAAAAACAGCAATTTTCTTGCAGTTAGTGCAATTTTGTAATTCAAATTTTTTTAATATAAAAAGAAAAACTTCAAATGTATCCTCCATCATTGGAGTATCAGTTAAAGATTAATAAAAATGATTTGTATGGTATGTGTGCCCTATGAATAACCTTCGACCGAGGGTCGCATGCACACGCATGAAATACTAAGTAGGTATCCCATTTAAAGAGGCTAAAGTCATTGTAATAATATAGTTTAAGCATTGATGGGGTAATGTCAAAATGGAAAAGTTGTAATGTCCCTGAAAGACGATGTTGGAGCAGGCCGTGTTGGAGGCGAGCAAAGATGAGCTGAAATAGAGTTTAAACTCTACAAAGTCGAACTGCAGCAGGTTGTCCACCAGCAGATGACTTCCCACCACAATCGAGTCAGCCGAGTATTTCCATGCCTCTACAAAAGCCAGACAACAAACTCCCTCTCACTTTAACCACAGAATTGGCCCCATGAATCCTTCAAAACACGTACTCGTTATCCAGAACCAGATCGATGAGAGGCACAACGGGTCCAGTTTTAGTGGAACCCGCTGTTGTGGCGTCAAAGCAGGCTTCAAAAGGCTTTACCGACTCCACGCGTGAGATTCCCATGTCTTCTGCTTCTTTAATGAACGCGTCACGAATGGCGGTGTAGATGGGCATCGAAGCCTGCATATACGGCACCACCGTCTTCAACGTTGTGCCGCCGCTGCCCTGTAAGCTCAACCTCAGCACCTCCGGATCGATAGCCAATTTCTTTCCGTTTACCTAAATGCTATTAACATTTAGGTAATATTCCCTTGGGTACCTGAGAGTGCGGAGGAAGGTGTAGTTGAGCTTGATGTAAGGGAATTCCTTGTCGGGGCCTTTCAGGTAGTTCGAGGTACCAAAAAAGATGCCTCCGGGAGTGTCGCCAGCGGGGAGACAAAACCTGAATCTCCGATCTAATTCGAGTGCCACGGTGGTCTGAAAAGGCAGAGCCAGTGGAGTCCAATTCAAGCCCACCATTCCCACCGCCCCCTCTGCCAGTCCCTGAAACAAACTCGACGGAGCGCAGGCGAAGGCGAATTGGGGAACGATCATTTTGGAAGCCAGGGAGACCCTCCTTCCATCGCTCGGATACATCGCAACTTTGTCTTGAGAAAGCTCTACGTTGAATATCTCTTTTCCCATCACTCCAATCGTCATCACTTCCAGGCAAGTGTCATTTTTGCAGGATTCTGTTCCCAGCGGCACGTTAGAGCAGTCCCTACAGCCGTGGAGGGCAGATCCAGAGGTGGTGCAGAGAGGAGTGTGACACGAGATGGTAAAGTACGTGGAGGATTTGTAGGCCGAGGTTTTGCAGTTGAGCCAAAGAAAGTCTCCCACCAGATCTACAACCACTCTGACTTTCTTCAGGGGAGTCTGGTGTTTGAATTCCATTAGGTATTGGAGTGTTGTCAGATCCTTCTAGAGGGGAGAAGCCACAGTGGTTATGCGGCTTCTACAGCTTGGTATTGAAGAGGCCCAGTACACAGAGAAAAGAAAGAACGCCCAAAGACTGAAAGGATTTAAACAGAGAAATAAAATAGACGCAATAAGAAAAATAAGCAACACTAGATTTATCTTGGTTCATCATAATAGTGGCTACTCTAGACTGCAGAGTATTGGATTAATGTAACGCCCTAACAAGGGATACAAAAGAAATAACCTAAAGTTTGACTAAGTTTGATAGCATTTTTAAAAAAAAATAAGAAAGTATAACACACACATCAAAGAGAAAGTAGTGGAAGCAATAACATACATAACAGGTTGCATTCCTTAAAGATCCCATGATGTTGAATCACATTTAAATCTAATCTAAAACTAAGTCCGCAAATTACTACATCCATATGAAAGAATAATGAAAAGTCCAATGTCCATATAATATACAATTGTTCCGAATGCCTCTTGGCAAATTAATTCGGAATGCTCATTCATCCACTGTACATGTCACAGGGTATGAAAGGCTTAAAAGAATATACATAAGCAAGATAAATAGACATCATCCTCTTCGGATCCATGATACATGTGCAATAAAATAAATGAAACCATCCATCATACATAATAAATCCATACATCAAGAGATATACATCCATCATAAAATGATACAACATCCAACATATAATATAACCATCTATCATAATGATCCATGAATAGAATGAAGGTATATGCCAACAAGAATACTACAGCCACGGTGTCTCGGACAGATCTCAATGGTAAGAGTACATTCATATAAATTAGCCCCTTTTTTAGGGTTAAGAAGTGAGGATGGTACTATAAAAATTTATAGTTAGTCTTCACAACATATTTAGGTTTAGGGATAAATTTTGGATTAAAATGATATAACTTTAGGTTTAAAAGTTTATGTTTCTATGGTACAACTTAGATTTTATTATTGTTGTTAGAATCAACCTGCCAATTCTAGAGTAAATATATAATGTTTAGAGTTAAGATTAGGATTAAATTTACATGAGGGTAGCATTGTGTTACATGACATTTCTAGGGTTAGGATTGCATGATTATATTTATCTAAATTAGATTAGGTTAAATAGTCAAGGTTTAATTAGACTTTCAAGGTTAGGGTGAGGAGGTCACTAGGTGAAGTTTATATTAGGGTTCATATATGTGACCAGAATCCGTTGGAACTAATGTTAAAGGGTTAGTTCATTGAAATTAAATTATTAGAGGTAAGGTGAAGATTTTAACACACAAACACACGCATGTACACATGTATATATGAACTAAAATTCTAATATATTACAAGTTCGCCGAGTAGGATTTATAGCCGGTATTGCAAGCTTATCGGTCTAACCTGGTTATTAGCCAAGAACAAAACAACCTACATTCCCATTGTTTCATATGTTTTTAGGGCCTTATTCTACAATGGTTTTCACTACTCCAAAGATAGCTTTAACTTTGCTATTTGGCATTTTCCATGTGAATTAAATAGAGCTAATATAATTTCTATATGCCAGTAACCAAATGCCATTGTCTTTAGAAGTCACAACCATATCTCCAATGGTAAGGTAGTCTTGCCGAGCACTTGAATCTGAAAATATTATCAAATAGAAAAAAGTCATAACGGGAATAGGAATAGCTATTCCAATAACAGATATTTTTAAGAATAGAAATAAATTCATTTTAAGATCAAAATGAGAATATATATTCCTATTCTCGATTCTACTGCACCAAATAAATTCTAATTATCTATGCTTATTCCTGTTAGTATTCCAGCGACCAAACGGGCCCTAAATGAATTACAACCTTTATTATCTATTTCGAATTGACTGGGAATCATACGAGAAGCGGCAGAAGACAACGCGTTTCAACAAAAGATGAACAGCAATTATAAAAAATGTCGGCGACAGTTTATAGAAATAAGCTCGTGCGCATTCCAAAGGGCGCTCAAACTGGTCCACGCAATTAGAATTCCTTCCACGCGTGATTAATGTGGACACTCATAAAATTGGAAACACAGACATATATTACATTATATGGGACGAACCCATTTGTGTAAACAAATAAATGCAAAATCCATGAGGAAAAAATTAATTAAGCTTATTCGATTTGCTAAAACATGACGAGAAAGAAAATTTATTAAAATATTGCGATGTCTCGGGCGGAGATCATGCAAAGCTCACGTGAAAGACAGGGAACTACACTTTAATCTTTAGTAAACAGTGAAATTTCCAAATGTTCCAATGATGGCTCAGCGTTGCGAACGTGGCTGTGCTTATCGGAAACAGGAGACATGAAATAAACAAATGAAAGCTCGACGATGGTGCCTGAAATAGATTACGTCCCTGCTAAATTTAATCCTATTTAACTATGTTTCTTCACACTCGTACCCATTTCCTCTTCTTATCACACATAGATTTGAAAGCCAGCAACAAGAATATGTCGATGCGACTAGCTTCCATCCTTGTGTTCCTCTTGCCTTTTATAATCTGTGCATCATTCTCAGACGGAGCAACGCCATCTAAACGGCAAAAGTGGTATTGTGCTGAAAGTCACTCGGGACTCTGAAACTCTGCAATATACGACTGAAATCGAACAAGGGACGCCACTGAAGAAGAAACGTGTGGTGGTAGATCTGGGCGGAGATCGGGCTCGTACAACTCGTCCACATACCGACCCGCTCACTGTAACTAAGCGGTTTGCTCATTAATAAAAATACATGGGTGTGGCGATTGCTTAGCGCCTCGTGAACCCGGATGCCGTAATAACTGGCATAGGCAGTGAGTTGGGGCAAGACGTGTTGGTATCCCATTCAAAGAGGCTAAAGTCGTTGTATTAATATAGTTTAAGCATTGATGGTGTTCTTTAAATCACATCAGTACATCAATTCGGAAACAGGGAAGCTGTAATGTCAGGCAAAGACGATGTTGGAGCAGGCCGTGTTGGAGGCGAGCAACGATGAGTTGAAATAGAGCTTAAACTCTATCAAGTCGAACTGCAGCAGGTTGTCCACCAACTGATGACTTCCCACCACAATCGACTCAGCCAAGTATTTCTCTGTCTCTACAAAAGCCAGACAGATCACCCCCTCCTTCACTTCAACCACAGAATTGGCCCCATGAATCCTCCAAAACACGTACTCGTTATCCAGAACCAGATCGATGAGTGGCACGGCTGCTCCAGTTTTAGCGGAACGTACTTGAGTGACTTGGCACATGAGTGATTCACTCATTGCAACTCGGTATGATCTTGTATTTAAATATTATACTTGACATGTATTACTAGTTCGGCATGAACTTAGTAAATGACTTAAGTGGACAAATTGAGTGTCAACAAGTTTAAGATGGACAAGTTCTAATGTTTGGATTTTTTTACACGAAATATAAGATTTTTAGATTTTGTTATTTTTAGGATTAGTTTGTGTGTATACAAGGAATTGAAGTTAATATCACAATCTTTTTCTCATAAATAAATATTATATTATAGTTCAATCTAAATAAAAACATAAAAATTTATATATCTATGGTATTGGCACTTCCTTAAGGGCCCAAACAAGTCATGTCACTAAGACCGGAGCTATCTAATTGGACTTAAGTATGGATAAAGATAGGGGGTTAAATAAGGTGTGTGTAGAGAGAGACTCTAAACATTGTTAACTACATTAACAATTAACTTCACCTAGTTGGATGATTAAACATTTAATCAATGACTGCAAAGTCATTCTTTCCACCTATTTGAAGTGTTGTTTTTCTCACAAGTACCATGAACACACTTGTGTTGTGGATTTCCTTCCAAATCTAGGTGTGATGACTCATGATAGTTAATGTTGGGATGATCATAATCAAATCCCAATGGAGCTTAGTTGACACTTAAGAAACAATCTCTATGAGTGGCCATAGCAGGATTATTTCCTTCTCATTGCTCTTACCCTTTTATGAAAATGACCTCATTGTGGTGGTTTGGTTAACTACTATATGGTTTTTTACCATTGCTTGGGTGGTTTAGTATAGTTTATGCTTGCATAGTGTTCTGTGTGTGAAAATGGGTGATGATAGAAATAGGTTAGGACCTAGTGTTTATGATAAATGGTCAAATATGCACATAGTTAGAGAGCATTTATACTCAGGTAGTCTTACTCCATATATGAAAACCTTGCATGGTGTGGATGCCCTAGTTATTGAGACTTTTGAGGATGGGTGGGATAAATGCATTCTCGAAGTGTATGGTATGGAGTTGTCATTAATGAAGAGTTAGTCACGAAGGTTTCTAGGATGGATGGAAACAATAATAAGTTCTATAGGGACAAGAAATATGTTGTAGTTGCAGTGGACCACTTCCTTCTTGCTTGGGAACATGAGGTGGTCACTAAAACTATTAATAGTGGCTATGAGCACACTACTTTATAGAAACCTTGGTCAAAGATTGCTAAAATTATTATACAAGTATGTTACCCGTGATGGTAATTTTTGAATCCTTTTCAATTATTATTTTATGATTCTCAACCTTTTTTACCATGATAAATGTATTTCTCTTCCTTCCTTTCTATTTGGCCTCTTCCCTCAATCATATTATGGAAGCCCATGAGAAATGACCTTGGGCCCCTATTCTTCATGGAGTTTGATTTTGTTTATTATGGAAAAGGGAAAAATCTATCAATATTGTTAAAAAATCCTCTCTAAAGAAATAGAACTAGAAATTTGTATTAGTCAAAGAGAACAAATTTGAACTTTAGAACTAATATTTGTATATTGTATTTGTCAAAGAGTAAAAATTTAGCCGAGCTTTGAATGGGATACCTACTTAGTATTTCATGCATGTGCATGCAAGACTCGGTCAAGGTTATTCATAAGACCCACATACCATACAAATCATTTTTATTAATCTTTAACTAATACTCTAACGATGGAGGATACATTTGAAGTTACTTTTCAAATTTGTACTCTTTGACAAATACAACCTTTGTTAGAGAGAATGATAATTAGAGCAGCACGTACAGTGAGGAAGAATTGGGACAACAGATACATAATCAACGTGACAGAAAACTTGAGCAAAAAAGTTATTAGGAAAGATCCTTTTGATCCATACATCAAGATAACTCTCCTAGTGTACATATTTGTTCGTTGGATTATAAATCTTATTATTGCACATGACACAACAGTTACATAATTAATGAGATAGAAAAATTAAGCAATAATTTATTAAAGGCTATGATGATTAAATGGAATGTTAAGAACCAAAAATAAAACAAAAAACAAAAAAATTGAAAATCATATGCCTGTGACCCATTTACTATGTCTTCAAGAGTACACTCATGATCGAGAAAAGTTGGTCCAAATTGATCTTCTTTATATTTTGTTCACTTTTATGGTTGGTACAATTCTATCTCCCATGTAGAGGAATAGGAAGTTATTGAATCTATAGGCCTATGCCAATGAAAGGGGCTGCCTAGCCTTGGCAAACAATAGGGATGCCATAGACCCAGTTCTTGCTGGTGCTCATATGATCGTTGTTGATTAAGTGGTTCTTGATAAGGATTATGAAGTCTGAGAATGAGATAGGCAAAGACAAGTGATCATAGAGGATTATAAACTTGTGGTATGTTCTGGCCATCTATTACCAACTATGTTAGAGATGAAGTCTATCATATATGATGAGATGCAAAATATGTTCAATAATATAAGAGTGGGAATCTAACATTATAAGGGGGAATGATAACCAATGTTCTATTCCCATTTGAACCATCCTTATATGGGAATAGAAAAGATGTACTCAAATTGTTTGACAAATTCTTACATGGAGGCATTTCCTGATTTGATGCATGTGGACCTTCATTGGAGAAACTTGTTGATGTGCAAATAAGCATTTATTATCCTTGAGTATTGCATGCATTTTCTCTTTGTAGTATCTCTCTTATTTTGTATTTCTATAATTACTATAAAGAGCTATTTGCCTTGATCTTTTCCTTTGTCTCTGAGGATGTTCTTGCAAGAAAAGAAGATTGGCACATTAGGTATTCTACTGAATATTGTGTAGGACTCAATCTTATGACAATAGCTCTAAAGAAGTTTTTGATCGAGAATTCATTAGTCACTTGATGATCATGCTAGATAAAGTAAGGCTTCTTGAAGTGAATATATTTGATTATTGAGATTATGAGTAACCTTCTATATGAAGAGGGAGTTTTGGCAGTTCATTGGAGACAATCTTGGACAAAGAAAGGGAGCAGATAGGTCAAAAGACCTTATGCTATTAGGATACCCATTGAACTGGTGAAGCATGACATGACTTGATTCCAAGAGGTTAGAAGGATGATAGCAAATTCAAAGGAAGTCTGACACTTGATTGGAGATAACCTTGTGCTAAGAGGTCAAAAAAGTTGATATCAAACTAAGAGGGATAAACTGTATTCTCTGATATATTTTATGGTGAATGTTGTGACAACACCACATGACAGTATTCATGGAGATGTCATACAAATTTTTGATGTCATACATGTATGAGCCTATCCCCTGTGTACATCATGAAGAAATGATGACTTTTAAATTATTATCACTTGTATTAGGAGAAGTTATTGAAAGGAGATGACCTTACAATAACTTGTATCATGAAATAGATCATGAAAGACTTTATCTTATAAATCAACAACTAGGCATTAGATGTTATTAATTTAACTATCTACATGTTGTTTGTATAGATATATTTTAGGTACTTGGAGAATATCTTGCCTTGATATTCTGATAGGCCATTACCACATTGAGTACTTGGTGGATATCATTTAGTTGATGTTCTGATAGGCCATTACTCAGAGTATTTGGTGAATATCATTTGATTGATTTTCTAATAGGCCAATGCTCATGTTACCAAATATGATATCAAATAGTAATTGGCAAATATCATATGTTGATATTCTGATATGCCAATACTTACATGATATCATATACTAGAAATCTTCTGATCAAAGATCTCCTATATGTATTATTTTCGAAATATTACCTATGGTGTAATATCTATGTGTTTTATTCTTCTTCATTAAGAGGGAATGTTAATGTTATAATTCTGTCAGATAAATTATATTATATATATGAGATATATAATATATATATGGGATAATTAACTTTTATACACACACACACAAACACACACATCTTATTATATAACCATAACCATTATAATATGTTAAAGATATATTACTTGTGTTATAACTTTAACTAATGTAAGTTAATATGTTAAAGAGACATGCCTCTTTATTTCACACATATATTCATTCATATAGTAACTTAGAAAACACATAAAATATCCACAAGTCCTATTACAAGTTACAATCCCATTTCACCAACAATTTGGAAACATGTTTTCCCATAGTCAAAAACAAGATCAAGTATCTATCAAATACTCAAATTAACAAAAATCATATCATAGTTCTCACATATTATTATTTAAGAATTTTCTACTTTTTAAATTTTAGTTTATTGTGAATATTGATATGATTTTATTTGTCTTCCATTGTCCTTTAAACCATTTTAAGGAAAATGGCCTTTCATATTTGTAATTATAACCTTGCAATGGGTTAATGGAGCCAAGTTCATGTATTCCCCACATGAAGACTAAATCTAGCCAAGGGATGAGAGATATAATACTCTTGACACCCTTCAAGTACACTATGAAAAAGGATGTTTGACAATCAGACAGAGGAACTATAGGAATCTAAATGTTTGTAAGAGGAAGGAGCTTTTGGTTACTTTTGGTCTAGGCACATAATATTCCTTTCACTAATCAATATTGGTGGGAATTGCATAATCATTTTGAGTAGATTGAAAGGATTTCAATATGATTTATGCTAGAGAGAAAAGTGATGATAGATTTATGAACTAAATGAATCCAAAGCAATACAAAATTCACGAGCTAAATGTTTTATTAGAGAATCTATGAAGTCTGTGCATCTAATCATTAAAGGTATCATTTACTTGTGAATTTTGCATTGTCATTCAATTAGGTGCTTATTTTTCAAGATAAAAATCATAGCCTTTTTTATCATAAATTCTCCACCCATTATTCATTAAATGCTTAGTTAAATTTGTATTATGTACTCTAGTACAAATGAGCTATTATTTACTAAATATTGAGCCGTCAATCGATATATTGCATAGGGATACAAGACAAAGACACTATTGGATTGATAGAAAAGAGCTTAACAAAGAGGGTTCTGATAGACTAGTACATGAAAGTTGAGTCACTAGACTTCTACCATCCAAGCTTGGTTTTGTTGTTTCAATTGTCAGTGGCTTCCATAATGAGTGTCAAATTATAGAGCCGTGAGTGATAGATAATCAAAATTTTGAAGTGATGTTAGTCAATGTACTGTGAAGTATATAAAATAAGAGGATGTAAATGTAACTACTAAATAAAAATTGAAATTTAAATGTTAATTTATAAAGACCATGGATTCTTATATATAGATAATGGATCAAGAATGGGATGTCATGTCATGCCTAGACATAACAAGTCGAAGAGTACAAATTTGAAAAGTAACTTCAAATATATCCTTGCAGTACTAAAAAAAAAAAAAAACTGCAATTTTCTTGCAGTCAGTGCAATTTTGTAATTCGAATTTTTTAATATAAAAAGAAAAACTTCAAATGTATCCTCCATCATTGGAGTATCAGTTAAAGATTAATAAAAATGATTTGTATGGTATGTGGGCCCTATGAATAACCTCTGACCGAGGGTCGCATGCACACGCATGAAATACTAAGTAGGTATCCCATTTAAAGAGGCTAAAGTCATTGTAATAATATAGGTTAAGCATTGATGGGGTAATGTCAAAATGGAAAAGTTGTAATGTCCCTGAAAGACGATGTTGGAGCAGGCCGTGTTGGAGGCGAGCAAAGATGAGCTGAAATAGAGTTTAAACTCTACAAAGTCGAACTGCAGCAGGTTCTCCACCGGCAGATGACTTCCCACCACAATCGAGTCAGCTGAGTATTTCCATGCCTCTACAAAAGCCAGACAACACACTCCCTCTCACTTTAACCATAGAATTGGCCCCGTGAATCCTTCAAAACACGTACTCGTTATCCAAAACCAGATCAATGAGAGGCACAACGGGTCCAGTTTTAGTGGAACTCACTGTTGTGGCGTCAAAGCAGGCTTCAAAAGGCTTTACCGACTCCACGCGTGAGATTCCCATGTCTTCCGCTTCTTTAATGAATGCGTCACGAATGGCGGTGTAGATGGGCGTCGAAGCCTGCGTATACGGCACCACCGTGTTCAACGTTGTGCCGCCGCTGCCCTGGAAGCTCAACCTCAGCATCTCCAGATCGATAGCCAATTTCTTTCCGTTTACCTAAATGCTATTAAAATTTAGGTAATATTCCCTGGGGTACCTGAGAGTGCGGAGGAAGGTGTGGTTGAGCTGGATGTAAGGGAATTCCTTGTCGGGGCCTTTCAGGTAGTTCGGGGTACCGAAAAAGATGCCTCCGGGAGCATCGCCAGTGGGGAGACAAAACCCGAATCTCCGATCTAATTCGAGTGCCACGGTGGTCAGAAAAGGCAGAGCCGGCGGAGTTCAATTCAAGCCTGCCATTCCCACCGCCCCCTCTGCCAGTCCTTGAAACAAACTCGACGGAGCGCAGGCGAAGGCGAATTGGGGAACGATCATTTTGGAAGCCAGGGAGACCCTCCTTCCATCGCTCGGATACACCGCAACTTTGTCTTGAGAAAGCACTACGTTGAATATCTCTTTTCCCGTCACTCCAATCGTCATCACTTCCAGGCAAGTGTCATTTTTGCAGGATTCTGTTCCCAGCGGCACGTTAGAGAAGTCCTCGCAGCCGTGGAGGGCAGATCCAGAGGTGGTGCAGAGAGGAGTGTGACACGAGATGGTAAAGTACGTGGAGGATTTGTAGGCCGAGGTTTTGCAATTGAGCCAAAGAAAGTCTCCCACCAGATCTACAACCACTCTGACTTTCTTCAGGGGAGTCTGGTGTTTGAATTCCATTTGGTATTGGAGTGTTGTTGGATCCTTCTAGAGGGGAGAAGCCACAGTGATTACGTGGCTTCTACAGCTTGGTATTGAAGAGGCCCAGTACACAGAGAAAAGAAAGAACACCCAAAGACTGAAAGGATTTAAACAGAGAAATAAAATAGACGCAATAAGAAAAATAAGCAACACTAGATTTATCTTGGTTCATCATAATAGTGGCTACTCCAAACTGCAGAGTATTGGATTGATGTAACGCCGTAACAAGGGATCCAAAAGAAATAACCTAAAGTTTGACTAAGTTTGATAGCATTTTTTTTTAAAAATAAGAAAGTATAACACACACATCAAAGAGAAAGTAGTGGAAGCAATAACATACATAACAGGTTGCATTCCTTAAAGATCCCATGATGTTGAATCACATTTAAATCTAATCTAAAACTAAGTCCGCAAATTACTACATCCATATGAAAGAATAATGAAAAGTCCAATGTCCATATAATATACAATTGTTTCGAATGCCTCTTGGCAAATTAATTCGGAATGCTCATTCATCCACTGTACATGTCACAGGGTGTGAAAGGCTTAAAAGAATATACATAAGCAAGATAAATAGACATCATCCTCTTCGGATCCATGATACATGTGCAATAAAATAAATGAAACCATCCATCATACATAATAAATCCATACATCAAGAGATATACATCCATCATAAAATAATACAACATCCAACATATAATATAACCATCTATCATAATGATCCATGAATAGAATGAAGGTATATGCCAACAAGAATACTCCAGCCACGGTGTCTCGGACAGATCTCAATGGTAAGAGTAAATTCATATAAATTAGCCCCTTTTTTAGGGTTAAGAAGTGAGGATGGTACTATAAAAATTTATAGTTAGTCTTCACAACATATTTAGGTTTAGGGATAAATTTTTGATTAAAATGATATAACTTTAGGTTTAAAAGTTTATGTTTCTATGGTACAACATTGATTTTATGATTGTGGTTAGAATCAACCTGTCAATTCTAGAGTAAATATATAATGTTTAGAGTTAAGATTAGGATTAAATTTACATGAGGGTAGCATTGTGTTACATGACATTTCTAGGGTTAGGATTGCATGATTATATTTATCTAAATTAGATTAGGTTAAATAGTCAAGGTTTAATTAGACTTTCAAGGTTAGGGTGAGGAGGTCACTAGGTGAAGTTTATATTAGGGTTCATATATGTGACCAGAATCCGTTGGAACTAATGTTAAAGGGTTAGTTCATTGAAATTAAATTATTAGAGGTAAGGTGAAGATTTTAAAACACAAACACACGCATGTACACATGTATATATGAACTAAAATTCTAATATATTACAAGTTCGCTGAGTAGGATTTATAGCCGGTATTGCAAGCTTATGGGTCTAACCTGGCTATTAGCCAAGAACAAAACAACCTACATTCCCATTGTTTCATATGTTTTCAAGGCCTTATTCTACAATGGTTTTCACTACTCAAAAGATAGCTTTAACTTTGCTATTTGGAATTTTCCATGTGAATTAAATAGAGCTAATATAATTTCTATATGCCAGTAACCAAATGCCATTGTCTTTAGAAGTCACAACCATATCTCCAATGGTAAGGTAGTCTTGCCGAGCACTTGAATCTGAAAATATTATCAAATAGAAAAAAGTCATAATGGGAATAGGAATAGCTATTCCAATAACAGATATTTTTAAGAATAGAAATAAATTCATTTTAAGATCAAAATGAGAATATATATTCCTATTCTCAATTCTACTGCACCAAATAAATTCTAATTATCTATGCTTATTCCTGTTAGTATTCCAGCGACCAAACGGGCCCTAAATGAATTACAACCTTTATTATCTATTTCGAATTGACTGGGAATCATACGAGAAGCGGCAGAAGACAACGCGTTTCAACAAAAGATGAACAGCAATTATAAAAAATGTCGGCGACAGTTTATAGAAATAAGCTCGTGCGCATTCCAAAGGGCGCTCAAACTGGTCCACGCAATTAGAATTCCTTCCACGCGTGATTAATGTGGACACTCATAAAATTGGAAACACAGACATATATTACATTATATGGGATGAACCCATTTGTGTAACCAAATAAAAGCAAAATCCATGAGGAAAAAATTAAATAAGCTTATTCGATTTGCTAAAACATGACGAGAAAGAGAATTTATTAAAATATTGCGATGTCTCGAGCGGAGATCATGCAAAGCTCACGTGAAAGACAGGGAACTACACTTTAATCTTTAGTAAACAGTGAAATTTCCAAATGTTCCAATGATGGCTCAGCGTTGCAAACGTGGCTGTGCTTATCGAAAATAGGAGACATGAAATAAACAAATGAAAGCTCGACGATGGTGCCTGAAATAGATTACGTCCCTGCTAAATTTAATCCTATTTAACTATGTTTCTTCTCACTCGTACCCATTTCCTCTTCTTATCACACATAGATTTGAAAGCCAGCAACAAGAATATGTCGATGCGACTAGCTTCCATCCTTGTGTTCCTCTTGCCTTTTATAATCTGTGCATCATCCTTAGACGGAGCAACGCCATCTAAACGGCAAAAGTGGTATTGTGCTGAAAGTCACTCGGGACTCTAAAACTCTGCAATATACGACTGAAATCGAACAAGGGACGCCACTGAAGAAGAAACGTGTGGTGGTAGATCTGGGCGGAGATCGGGCTTGTACAACTCGTCCACATACCGACCCTCTCACTGTAACTAAGTGGTTTGCTCATTAATAAAAATACATGGGTATGGCGATTGCTTAGTGCCTCGTGAACCCGGATGCCATAATAACTGGCATAGGCAGTGAGTTGGGGCAAGACGTGTTGGTATCCCATTCAAAGAGGCTAAAGTCGTTGTATTAATATAGTTTAAGCATTGATGGTGTTCTTTAAATCACATCAGTACATCAATTCGGAAACAGGGAAGCTGTAATGTCAGGCAAAGACGATGTGTGAGCAGGCCGTGTTAGAGGCGAGCAACGATGAGCTGAAATAGAGCTTAAACTCTATCAAGTCGAACTGCAGCAGGTTGTCCACCAACTGATGACTTCCCACCACAATCGACTCAGCCAAGTATTTCGCTATCTCTACAAAAGCCAGACAGATCACCCCCTCCTTCACTTCAACCACAGAATTGGTCCCATGAATCCTCCAAAACACGTACTCGTTATCCAGAACCAGATCGATGAGTGGCACGGCTGCTCCAGTTTTAGTGGAATGTACTTGAGTGACTTGGCACATGAGTGATTCACTCATTGCAACTCGGTATGATCTTGTATTTAAATATTATACTTGATATGTATTACTAGTTCGGCATGAACTTAGTAAATGACTTAAGTGGACAAATTGAGTGTCAACAAGTTTAAGATGGACAAGTTCTAATGTTTGGATTTTTTTACACAAAATATAAGATTTTTAGATTTTGTTATTTTTAGGATTAGTTTGTGTGTATACAAGGAATTGAAGTTAATATCACAATCTTTTTCTCATAAATAAATATTATATTATAGTTCAATCTAAATAAAAACATAAAAATTTATATATCTATGGTATTGGCACTTCCTTAAGGGCCCAAACAAGTCATGTCACTAAGACCGGAGCTATCTAATTGGACTTAAGTATGGATAAAGATAGGGGGTTAAATAAGGTGTGTGTAGAGAGTGACTCTAAACATTGTTAACTACATTAACAATTAACTTCACCTAGTTGGATGATTAAACATTTAATCAATGACTGCAAAGTCATTCTTTCCACCTATTTGAAGTGTTGTTTTTCTCACAAGTACCATGAACACACTTGTGTTGTGGATTTCCTTGCAAATCTAGGTGTGATGACTCATGATAGTTAATGTTGGGATGATCATAATCAAATCCCAATGGAGCTTAGTTGACACTTAAGAAACAATCTCTATGAGTGGCCATAGCAGAATTATTTCCTTCTCATTGCTCTTACCCTTTTATGAAAATGACCTCATTGTGGTGGTTTGGTTAACTACTATGTGGTTTTTTACCATTGCTTGGGTGGTTTAGTATAGTTTATACTTGCATAGTGTTTTGTGTGAAAATGGGTGATGATAGAAATAATATAGGACCTAGTGTTTATGATAAATGGTCAAATATGCACATAGTTAGAGAGCATTTATACTCAGGTAGTCTTACTCCATATATGAAAACCTTGCATGGTGTGGATGCCCTAGTTATTGAGGCTTTTGGGGATGGGTGGGATAAATGCATTCTCGAAGTGTATGGTATGGAGTTGTCATTAATGAAGAGTTAGTCACGAAGGTTTCTAGGATGGATGGAAACAATAATAAGTTCTATAGGGACAAGAAATATGTTGTAGTTGCAGTGGACCACTTCATTCTTGCTTGGGAACATGAGGTGGTCACTAAAACTATTAATAGTGGCTATGAGCACACTACTTTATAGAAACCTTGGTCAAAGATTGCTAAAATTATTATACAAGTATGTTACCCGTGATGGTAATTTTTGAATCCTTTTCAATTATTATTTTATGATTTTCAACCTTTTTTACCATGATAAATGTATTTCTCTCCCTTCCTTTCTATTTGGCCTCTTCCCTCAATCATATTATGGAAGCCCATGAGAAATGACCTTGGGCCCCTATTCTTCATGGAGTTTGATTTTGTTTATTATGGAAAAGGGAAAAATCTATCAATATTGTTAAAAAATCCTCTCTAAAGAAATAGAACTAGAAATTTGTATTAGTCAAAGAGAACAAATTTGAACTTTAGAACTAATATTTGTATATTGTATTTGTCAAAGAGTACAAATTTAGCCGAGCTTTGAATGGGATACCTACTTAGTATTTCATGCATGTGCATGCAAGACTCGGTCAAGGTTATTCATAAGACCCACATACCATACAAATCATTTTTATTAATCTTTAACTAATACTCTAACGATGGAGGATACATTTGAAGTTACTTTTCAAATTTGTACTCTTTGACAAATACAACCTTTGTTAGAGAGAATGATAATTAGAGCAGCACGTACAGTGAGGAAGAATTGGGACAATAGATACATAATCAACGTGACAGAAAACTTGAGCAAAAAAGTTATTAGGAAAGATCCTTTTGATCCATACATCAAGATAACTCTCCTAGTGTACATATTTGTTCGTTGGATTATAAATCTTATTATTGCACATGGCACAACAGTTACATAATTAATGAGATAGAAAAATTAAGCAATAATTTATTAAAGGCTATGATTATTAAATGGAATGTTAAGAACCAAAAATAAAACAAAAAACAAAAAAATTGAAAATCATATGGTTGTGACCCATTTACTATGTCTTCAAGAGTACACTCATGATCGAGAAAAGTTGGTCCAAATTGATCTTCTTTATATTTTGTTCACTTTTATGGTTGGTACAATTCTATCTCCCATGTAGAGGAATAGGAAGTTATTGAATCTATAGGCCTATGCCAATGAAAGGGGCTGCCTAGCCTTGGCAAACAATAGGGATGCCATATACCCAGTTCTTGCTGGTGCTCATATGATCGTTGTTGATTAAGTGGTTCTTGATAAGGATTATGAAGTCTGAGAATGAGATAGGCAAAGACAAGTGATCATAGAGGATTATAAACTTGTGGTATGTTCTGGCCATCTATTACCAACTATGTTAGAGACGAAGTCTATCATATATGATGAGATGCAAAATATGTTCAATAATATAAGAGTGGGAATCTAACATTATAAGGGGGAATGATAACCAATGTTCTATTCCCATTTGAACCATCCTTATATGGGAATAGAAAAGATGTACTCAAATTGTTTGACAAATTCTTACATGGAGGCATTTCCTGATTTGATGCATGTGGACCTTCATTGGAGAAACTTGTTGATGTGCAAATAAGCATTTATTATCCTCGAGTATTGCATGTATTTTCTCTTTGTAGTATCTCTCTTATTTTGTATTTCTATAATTACTATAAAGAGCTATTTGCCTTGATCTTTTCCTTTGTCTCTGAGGATGTTCTTGCAAGAAAAGAAGATTGGCACATTAGGTATTCTACTGAATATTTTGTAGGACTCAATCTTATGACAATAGCTCTAAAGAGGTTTCTGATCTAGAATTCATTAGTCACTTGATGATCATGCTAGATAAAGTAAGGCTTCTTGAAGTGAATATATTTGATTATTGAGATTATGAGTAACCTTCTATATGAAGAGGGAGTTTTGGCAGTTCATTGGAGACAATCTTGGACAAAGAAAGGGAGTAGATAGGTCAAAAGACCTTATGCTATTAGGATACCCATTGAACTGGTGAAGCATGACATGACTTGATTCCAAGAGGTTAGAAGGATGATAGCAAATTCAAAGGAAGTATGACACTTGATTGGAGATAACCTTGTGCTAAGAGGTCAAAAAAGTTGATATCAAACTAAGAGGGAGAAACTGTATTCTGTAATATATTTTATGGTGAATGTTGTGACAACACCACATGACAGTATTCATGGAGATGTCATGCAAATTTTTGATGTCATACATGTATGAGCCTATCCCCTGTCTACATCATGAAGAAATGATGACTTCTAAATTATTATCACTTGTATTAGGAGAAGTTATTGAAAGGTGATGACCTTACAATAACTTGTATCATGATATAGATCATGAAAGACTTTATCTTATAAATCAACAACTAGGCATTAGATGTTATTAATTTAACTATCTACATGTTGTTTGTATAGATATATTTTAGGTACTTGGCGAATATCTTGCCTTGATATTCTGCTAGGCCATTACCACATTGAGTACTTGGTGGATATCATTTAGTTGATGTTCTGATAGGCCATTACTCAGAGTATTTGGTGAATATCATTTGATTGATTTTCTAATAGGCCAATGCTCATGTTACCAAATATGATATCAAATAGTAATTGGCAAATATCATATGTTGATATTCTGATATGCCAATACTTACATGATATCATATACTAGAAATCTTTTGATCAAGGATCTCCTATATGTATTATTTTCGAAATATTACCTATGGTGTAATATCTATGTGTTTTATTCTTCTTCATTAAGAGGGAATGTTAATGTTATAATTCTGTCAGATAAATTATATTATATATATGAGATATATAATATATATATGGGATAATTAACTTTTACACACACACACACACACACACACACACACATCTTATTATATAACCATAACCATTTTAATATGTTAAAGATATATTACTTGTGTTATAACTTTAACTAATGTAAGTTAATATGTTAAAGAGACATGCCTCTTTATTTCACACATATATTCATTCATATAGTAAGTTGGAAAACACATAAAATATCCACAAGTCCTATTACAAGTTACAATCCCATTTCACCAACAATTTGGAAACATGTTTTCCCATAGTCAAAAACAAGATCAAGTATCTATCAAATACTCAAATTAACAAAAATCATATCATAGTTCTCACATATTATTATTTAAGAATTTTCTACTTTTTAAATTTTAGTTTATTGTGAATATTGATATGATTTTATTTTTCTTCCATTGTCCTTTAAACCATTTTAAGGAAAATGGCCTTTCATATTTGTAATTATAACCTTGCAATGGGTTAATGGAGCCAAGTTCATGTATTCCCAGCATGAAGACTAAATCTAGCCAAGGGATGAGAGATATAATACTCTTGACACCCTTCAAGCACACTATGAAAAAGGATGTTTGACAATCAGACAGAGGAACTATAGGAATCTAAATGTTTGTAAGAGGAAGGAGCTTTTGGTTACTTTTGGTCTAGGCACATAATATTCCTTTCACTAATCAATATTGGTGGGAATTGCATAATCATTTTGAGTAGATTGAAAGGATTTCAATATGATTTATGCTAGAGAGAAAAGTGATGATAGATTTATGAACTAAATGAATCCAAAGCAATACAAAATTCACGAGCTAAATGTTTTATTAGAGAATCTATGAAGTCTGTGCATCTAATCATTAAAGGTATCATTTACTTGTGAATTTTGCATTGTCATTCAATTAGGCGCTTATTTTTCAAGATAAAAATCATAGCCTTTTTTATCATAAATTCTCCACCCATTATTCATTAAATGCTTAGTTAAATTTGTATTATGTACTCTAGTACAAATGAGCTATTATTTACTAAAGATTGAGCCATCAATCGATATATTGCATAGGGATACAAGACAAAGACACTATTGGATTGATAGAAAAGAGCTTAACAAAGAGGGTTCTGATAGACTAGTACATGAAAGTTGAGTCACTAGACTTCTACCATCCAAGCTTGGTTTTGTTGTTTCAATTGTCAGTGGCTTCCATAATGAGTGTCAAATTATAGAGCCGTGAGTGATAGATAATCAAAATTTTGAAGTGATGTTAGTCAATGTACTGTGAAGTATATAAAATAAGAGGATGTAAATGTAACTACTGAATAAAATTTGAAATTCAAATGTTAATTTATAAAGACCATGGATTCTTATATATAGATAATGGATCAAGAATGGGATGTCATGTCATGCCTAGACATAACAAGTCGAAGAGTACAAATTTGAAAAGTAACTTCAAATGTATCCTTGCAGTACTAAAAAAAAAAAAAAACTGCAATTTTCTTGCAGTTAGTGCAATTTTGTAATTCGAATTTTTTTAATATAAAAAGAAAAACTTCAAATGTATCCTCCATCATTGGAGTATCAGTTAAAGATTAATAAAAATGATTTGTATGGTATGTGGGCCCTATGAATAACCTCTGACCGAGGGTCGCATGCACACGCATGAAATACTAAGTAGGTATCCCATTTAAAGAGGCTAAAGTCATTGTAATAATATAGTTTAAGCATTGATGGGGTAATGTCAAAATGGAAAAGTTGTAATGTCCCTGAAAGACGATGTTGGAGCAGGCCGTGTTGGAGGCGAGAAAAGATGAGCTGAAATAGAGTTTAAACTCTACAAAGTTGAACTGCAGCAGGTTGTCCACCAGCAGATGACTTCCCACCACAATCGAGTCAGCCGAGTATTTCCATGCCTCTACAAAAGCCAGACAACACACTCCCTCTCACTTTAACCATAGAATTGGCCCCGTGAATCCTTCAAAACACGTACTCATTATCCAGAACCAGATCGATGAGAGGCACAACGGGTCCAGTTTTAGTGGAACCCGCTGCTGTGGCGTCAAAGCAGGCTTCAAAAGGCTTTACCGACTCCACGCATGAGATTCCCATGTCTTCCGCTTCTTTAATGAATGCATCACGAATGGCGGTGTAGATGGGCGTCAAAGCCTGCGTATACGGCACCACCGTGTTCAACGTTGTGCCGCCGCTGCCCTGCAAGCTTAACCTCAGCATCTCCGGATCGATAGCCAATTTCTTTCCGTTTACCTAAATGCTATTAACATTTAGGTAATATTCCCTGGGGTACCTGAGAGTGCCGAGGAAGGTGTAGTTGAGCTTGATGTAAGGGAATTCCTTGTCGGGGCCTTTTAGGTAGTTTGGGGTACCGAAAAAGATGCCTCCGGGAGCGTCGCCAGCGGGGAGACAAAACCCGAATCTCCGATCTAATTCGAGTGCCACGGTGGTCTGAAAAGCCAGAGCCAGTAGAGTCCAATTCAAGCCCGCCATTCCCACCGCCCCCTCTGCCAGTCCCTGAAACAAACTCGACGGAGCGTAGGCGAATGCGAATTGGGGAACGATCATTTTGGAAGCCAGGGAGACCCTCCTTCCATCACTCGGATACACCGCAACTTTGTCTTGAGAAAGCTCTACGTTGAATATCTCTTTTCCCGTCACTCCAATCGTCATCACTTCCAGGCAAGTGTCATTTTTGCAGGATTCTGTTCCCAGCGGCACGTTAGAGAAGTCCCCACAGCCGTGGAGGGCAGATCCAGAGGTGGTGCAGAGAGGAGTGTGACACGAGATGGTAAAGTACGTGGAGGATTTGTAGGCCAAGGTTTTGCAGTTGAGCCAAGGAAAGTCTCCCACCAGATCTACAACCACTCTGACTTTCTTCAGGGGAGTCTGGTGTTTGAATTTCATTAGGTATTGGAGTGTTGTCGGATCCTTCTAGAGGGGAGAAGCCACAGTGATTACGCGGCTTCTACAGCTTGGTATTGAAGAGGCCCAGTACACAGAGAAAAGAAAGAACGCCCAAAGACTGAAAGGATTTAAACAGAGAAATAAAATAGACGCAATAAGAAAAATAAGCAACACTAGATTTATCTTGGTTCATCATAATAGTGGCTACTCCAGACTGCAGAGTATTGGATTAATGTAACGCCCTAACAAGGGATCCAAAAGAAATAACCTAAAGTTTGACTAAGTTTGATAGCATTTTTTAAAAAAAATAAGAAAGTATAACACACACATCAAACACAAAGTAGTGGAAGAAATAACATACATAACAGGTTGCATTCCTTAAAGATCCCATGATGTTGAATCACATTTAAATCTAATCTAAAACTAAGTCCGCAAATTACTACATCCATATGAAAGAATAATGAAAAGTCCAATGTCCATATAATATACAATTGTTCCGAATGCCTCTTGGCAAATTAATTCAGAATGCTCATTCATCCACTGTACATGTCACAGGGTATGAAAGGCTTAAAAGAATATACATAAGAAAGATAAATAGACATCATCATCTTCGGATCCATGATACACGTGCAATAAAATAAATGAAACCATCCATCATACATAATAAATCCATACATCAAGAGATATACATCCATCATAAAATGATACAACATCCAACATATAATTTAACCATCTATCATAATGATCCATGAATAGAATGAAGGTATATGCCAACAAGAATACTCCAGCCACGGTGTCTCGGACAGATCTCAATGGTAAGAGTAAATTCATATAAATTAGCCCCTTTTTTAGGGTTAAGAAGTGAGGATCGTACTATAAAAATTTATAGTTAGTCTTCACAACATATTTAGGTTTAGGGATAAATTTTGGATTAAAATGATATAACTTTAGGTTTAAAAGTTTATGTTTCTATGGTACAACTTAGATTTTATGATTGTGGTTAGAATCAACCTGTCAATTCTAGAGTAAATATATAATGTTTAGAGTTAAGATTAGGATTAAATTTACATGAGGGTAGCATTGTGTTACATGACATTTCTAGGGTTAGGATTGCATGATTATATTTATCTAAATTAGATTAGGTTAAATAGTCAAGGTTTAATTAGACTTTCAAGGTTAGGGTGAGGAGGTCACTAGGTGAAGTTTATATTAGGGTTCATATATGTGACCAGAATCCGTTGGAACTAATGTTAAAGGGTTAGTTCATTGAAATTAAATTATTAGAGGTAAGGTGAAGATTTTAACACACAAACACACGCATGTACACATGTATATATGAACTAAAATTCTAATATATTACAAGTTCGCTGAGTAGGATTTATAGCCGGTATTGCAAGCTTATGGGTCTAACCTGGTTATTAGCCAAGAACAAAACAACCTACATTCCCATTGTTTCATATGTTTTCAGGGCCTTATTCTACAATGGTTTTCACTACTCCAAAGATAGCTTTAACTTTGCTATTTGGAATTTTCCATGTGAATTAAATAGAGCTAATATAATTT
This sequence comes from Cupressus sempervirens, assembly GCA_028749045.1. Taxonomy (NCBI): domain Eukaryota; kingdom Viridiplantae; phylum Streptophyta; class Pinopsida; order Cupressales; family Cupressaceae; genus Cupressus; species Cupressus sempervirens. Next base: position 124,741,590 of record CM053784.1, read on the forward strand.
CTATATGCCAGTAACCAAATGCCATTGTCTTTAGAAGTCACAACCATATCTCCAATGGTAAGGTAGTCTTGCCGAGCACTTGAATCTGAAAATATTATCAAATAGAAAAAAGTCATAATGGGAATAGGAATAGCTATTCCAATAACAGATATTTTTAAGAATAGAAATAAATTCATTTTAAGATCAAAATGAAAATATATATTCCTATTCTCAATTCTACTGCACCAAATAAATTCTAATTATCTATGCTTTTTCCTGTTAGTATTCCAGCGACCAAACGGGCCCTAAATGAATTACAACCTTTATTATCTATTTCGAATTGACTGGGAATCATACGAGAAGCGGCAGAAGACAACGCGTTTCAACAAAAGATGAACAACAATTATAAAAAATGTCGGCGACAGTTTATAGAAATAAGCTCGTGCGCATTCCAAAGGGCGCTCAAACTGGTCCACGCAATTAGAATTCCTTCCACGCGTGATTAATGTGGACACTCATAAAATTGGAAACACAGACATATATTACATTATATGGGACGAACCCATTTGTGTAACCAAATAAATTCAAAATCCATGAGGAAAAAATTAAATAAGCTTATTCGATTTGGTAAAACATGACGAGAAAGAGAATTTATTAAAATATTGCGATGTCTCGAGCGGAGATCATGCAACGCTCACGTGAAAGACAGGGAACTACACTTTAATCTTTAGTAAACAGTGAAATTTCCAAATGTTCCAATGATGGCTCAGCGTTGCGAACGTGGCTGTGCTTATCGGAAATAGGAGACATGAAATAAACAAATGAAAGCTCGACGATGGTGCCTGAAATAGATTACGTCCCTGCTAAATTTAATCCTATTTAACTATGTTTCTTCACACTCGTACCCATTTCCTCTTCTCATCACACATAGATTTGAAAGCCAGCAACAAGAATATGTCGATGCGACTAGCTTCCATCCTTGTGTTCCTCTTGCCTTTTATAATCTGTGCATCATTCTCAGACGGAGCAACGCCATCTAAACGGCAAAAGTGGTATTGTGCTGAAAGTCACTCGGGACTCTGAAACTCTGCAATATACGACTGAAATCGAACAAGGGACGCCACTGAAGAAGAAACGTGTGGTGGTAGATCTGGGCGGAGATTGAGCTCGTACAACTCGTCCACATACCGACCCGCTCACTGTAACTAAGCGGTTTGCTCATTAATAAAAATACATGGGTGTGGCGATTGCTTAGCGCCTCGTGAACCCGGATGCCGTAATAACTGGCATAGGCAGTGAGTTGGGGCAAGACGTGTTGGTATCCCATTCAAAGAGGCTAAAGTCGTTGTATTAATATAGTTTAAGCATTGATGGTGTTCTTTAAATCACATCAGTACATCAATTCGGAAACAGGGAAGCTGTAATGTCAGGCAAAGACGATGTTGGAGCAGGCCGTGTTGGAGGCGAGCAACGATGAGCTGAAATAGAGCTTAAACTCTATCAAGTCGAACTGCAGCAGGTTGTCCACCAACTGATGACTTCCCACCACAATTGACTCAGCCAAGTATTTCGCTGTCTCTACAAAAGCCAGACAGATCACCCCCTGCTTCACTTCAACCACAGAATTGGCCCCATGAATCCTCCAAAACACGTACTCGTTATCCAGAACCAGATCGATGAGTGGCACGGCTGCTCCAGTTTTAGTGGAACGTACTTGAGTGACTTGGCACATGAGTGATTCACTCATTGCAACTCGGTATGATCTTGTATTTAAATATTATACTTCACATGTATTACTAGTTCGGCATGAACTTAGTAAATGACTTAAGTGGACAAATTGAATGTCAACAATTTTAAGATGGACAAGTTCTAATGTTTGGATTTTTTACACGAAATATAAGATTTTTAGATTTTGTTATTTTTAGGATTAGTTTGTGTGTATACAAGGAATTGAAGTTAATATCACAATCTTTTTCTCATAAAAAAATATTATATTATAGTTCAATCTAAATAAAAACATAAAAATTTATATATCTATGGTATTGGCACTTCCTTAAGGGCCCAAACAAGTCATGTCGCTAAGACCGGAGCTATCTAATTGGACTTAAGTATGGATAAAGATAGGGGGTTAAATAAGGTGTGTGTAGAGAGTGACTCTAAACATTGTTAACTACATTAACAATTAACTTCACATAGTTGGATGATTAAACATTTAATCAATGAGTGCAAAGTCATTCTTTCCACCTATTTGAAGTGTTGTTTTTCTCACAAGTACCATGAACACACTTGTGTTGTGGATTTCCTTGCAAATCTAGGTGTGATGACTCATGATAGTTAATGTTGGGATGATCATAATCAAATCCCAATAGAGCTTAGTTGACACTTAAGAAACAATCTCTATGAGTGGCCATAGCAGGATTATTTCCTTCTCATTGCTCTTACCCTTTTATGAAAATGACCTCATTGTGGTGGTTTGGTTAACTACTATGTGGTTTTTTACCATTGCTTGGGTGGTTTAGTATAGTTTATGCTTGCATAGTGTTCTGTGTGTGAAAATGGGTGATGATAGAAATAGGTTAGGACCTAGTGTTTATGATAAATGGTCAAATATGCACATAGTTAGAGAGCATTTATACTCAGGTAGTCTTACTCCATATATGAAAACCTTGCATGGTGTGGATGCCCTAGTTATTGAGGCTTTTGAGGATGGGTGGGATAAATGCATTCTCGAAGTGTATGGTATGGAGTTGTCATTAATGAAGAGTTAGTCACGAAGGTTTCTAGGATGGATGGAAACAATAATAAGTTCTATAGGGACAAGAAATATGTTGTAGTTGCAGTGGACCACTTCCTTCTTGCTTGGGAACTTGAGGTGGTCACTAAAACTATTAATAGTGGCTATGAGCACACTACTTTATAGAAACCTTGGTCAAAGATTGCTAAAATTATTATACAAGTATGTTACCCGTGATGGTAATTTTTGAATCCTTTTCAATTATTATTTTATGATTCTCAACCTTTTTTACCATGATAAATGTATTTCTCTCCCTTCCTTTCTATTTGGCCTCTTCCCTCAATCATATTATGGAAGCCCATGAGAAATGACCTTGGGCCCCTATTCTTCATGGAGTTTGATTTTGTTTATTATGGAAAAGGGAAAAATCTATCAATATTGTTAAAAAATCCTCTCTAAAGAAATAGAACTAGAAATTTGTATTAGTCAAAGAGAACAAATTTGAACTTTAGAACTAATATTTGTATATTGTATTTGTCAAAGAGTACAAATTTAGCCGAGCTTTGAATGGGATACCTACTTAGTATTTCATGCATGTGCATGCAAGACTCGGTCAAGGTTATTCATAAGACCCACATACCATACAAATCATTTTTATTTATCTTTAACTAATACTCTAACGATGGAGGATACATTTGAAGTTACTTTTCAAATTTGTACTCTTTGACAAATACAACCTTTGTTAGAGAGAATGATAATTAGAGCAGCACGTACAGTGAGGAAGAATTGGGACAACAAATACATAATCAACGTGACAGAAAACTTGAGCAAAAAAGTTATTAGGAAAGATCCTTTTGATCCATACATCAAGATAACTCTCCTAGTGTACATATTTGTTCGTTGGATTATAAATCTTATTATTGCACATGGCACAACAGTTACATAATTAATGAGACAGAAAAATTAAGCAATAATTTATTAGAGGCTATGATTATTAAATGGAATGTTAAGAACCAAAAATAAAACAAAAAACAAAAAAATTGAAAATCATATGGCTGTGACCCATTTACTATGTCTTCAAGAGTACACTCATGATCGAGAAAAGATGGTCCAAATTGATCTTCTTTATATTTTGTTCACTTTTATGGTTGGTACAATTCTATCTGCCATGTAGAGGAATAGGAAGTTATTGAATCTATAGGCCTATGCCAATGAAAGGGGCTGCCTAGCCTTGGCAAACAATAGGGATGCCATAGACCCAGTTCTTGCTGGTGCTCATATGATCGTTGTTGATTAAGTGGTTCTTGATAAGGATTATGAAGTCTAAGAATGAGATAGGCAAAGACAAGTGATCATAGAGGATTATAAACTTGTGGTATGTTCTGGCCATCTATTACCAACTATGTTAGAGATGAAGTCTATCATATATGATGAGATGCAAAATATGTTCAATAATATAAGAGTGGGAATCTAACATTATAAGGGGGAATGATAACCAATGTTCTATTCCCATTTGAACCATCCTTATATGGGAATAGAAAAGATGTACTCAAATTGTTTGACAAATTCTTACATGGAGGCATTTCCTGATTTGATGCATGTGGACCTTCATTGGAGAAACTTGTTGATGTGCAAATAAGAATTTATTATCCACGAGTATTGCATGTATTTTCTCTTTGTAGTATCTCTCTTATTTTGTATTTCTATAATTACTATAAAGAGCTATTTGCCTTGATCTTTTCCTTTGTCTCTGAGGATGTTCTTGCAAGAAAAGAAGATTGGCACATTAGTTATTCTACTGAATATTGTGTAGGACTCAATCTTATGACAATAGCTCTAAAGAAGTTTCTGATCTAGAATTCATTAGTCACTTGATGATCATGCTAGATAAAGTAAGGCTTCTTGAAGTGAATATATTTGATTATTGAGATTATGAGTAACCTTCTATATGAAGAGGGAGTTTTGGCAGTTCATTGGAGACAATCTTGGACAAAGAAAGGGAGGAGATAGGTCAAAAGACCTTATGCTATTAGGATACCCATTGAACTGGTGAAGCATGACATGACTTGATTCCAAGAGGTTAGAAGGATGATAGAAAATTCAAAGGAAGTCTGACACTTGATTGGAGATAACCTTGTGCTAAGAGGTCAAAAAAGTTGATATCAAACTAAGAGGGAGAAACTGTATTCTCTGATATATTTTATGGTGAATGTTGTGACAACACCACATGACAGTATTCATGGAGATGTCATGCAAATTTTTGATGTCATACATGTATGAGCCTATCCCCTATGTACATCATGAAGAAATGATGACTTCTAAATTATTATCACTTGTATTAGGAGAAGTTATTGAAAGGTGATGACCTTACAATAACTTGTATCACGATATAGATCATGAAAGACTTTATCTTATAAATCAACAACTAGGCATTAGATGTTATTAATTTAACTATCTACATGTTGTTTGTATAGATATATTTTAGGTACTTGGCGAATATCTTGCCTTGATATTCTGATAGGCCATTACCACATTGAGTACTTGGTGGATATCATTTAGTTGATGTTCTGATAGGCCATTACTCAGAGTATTTGGTGAATATCATTTGATTGATTTTCTAATAGGCCAATGCTCATGTTACCAAATATGATATCAAATAGTAATTGGCAAATATCATATGTTGATATTCTGATATGCCAATACTTACATGATATCATATACTAGAAATCTTTTGATCAAGGATCTCCTATATGTATTATTTTCGAAATATTACCTATGGTGTAATATCTATGTGTTTTATTCTTCTTCATTAAGAGGGAATGTTAATGTTATAATTCTGTCAGATAAATTATATTATATATATGAGATATATAATATATATATGGGATAATTAACTTTTACACACACACACACACACACACACACACACACACACACACACACACACACACACACATCTTATTATATAACCATAACCATTATAATATGTTAAATATATATTACTTGTGTTATAACTTTAACTAATGTAAGTTAATATGTTAAAGAGACATGCCTCTTTATTTCACACATATATTCATTCATATAGTAACTTGGAAAACACATAAAATATCCACAAGTCCTATTACAAGTTACAATACCATTTCACCAACAATTTGGAAACATGTTTTCCCATAGTCAAAAACAAGATTAAGTATCTATCAAATACTCAAATTAACAAAAATCATATCATAGTTCTCACATATTATTATTTAAGAATTTTCTACTTTTTAAATTTTAGTTTATTGTGAATATTGATATGATTTTATTTTTCTTCCATTGTCCTTTAACCTATTTTAAGGAAAATGGCCTTTCATATTTGTAATTATAACCTTGCAATGGGTTAATGGAGCCAAGTTCATGTATTCCCAACATGAAGACTAAATCTAGCCAAGGGATGAGAGATATAATACTCTTGACACCCTTCAAGTACACTATGAAAAAGGATGTTTGACAATCAGACAGAGGAACTATAGGAATCTAAATGTTTGTAAGAGGAAGGAGCTTTTGGTTACTTTTGGTCTAGGCACATAATATTCCTTTCACTAATCAATATTGGTGGGAATTGCATAATCATTTTGAGTAGATTGAAAGGATTTCAATATGATTTATGCTAGAGAGAAAAGTGATGATAGATTTATGAACTAAATGAATCCAAAGCAATACAAAATTCACGAGCTAAATGTTTTATTAGAGAATCTATGAAGTCTGTGCATCTAATCATTAAAGGTATCATTTGCTTGTGAATTTTGCATTGTCATTCAATTAGGTGCTTATTTTTCAAGATAAAAATCATAGCCTTTTTTATCATAAATTCTCCACCCATTATTCATTAAATGCTTAGTTAAATTTGTATTATGTACTCTAGTACAAATGAGCTATTATTTACTAAATATTGAGCCATCAATCGATATATTGCATAGGGATACAAGACAAAGACACTATTGGATTGATAGAAAAGAGCTTAACAAAGAGGGTTCTGATAGACTAGTACATGAAAGTTGAGTCACTAGACTTCTACCATCCAAGCTTAGTTTTGTTGTTTCAATTGTCAGTGGCTTCCATAATGAGTGTCAAATTATAGAGCCGTGAGTGATAGATAATCAAAATTTTGAAGTGATGTTAGTCAATGTACTGTGAAGTATATAAAATAAGAGGATGTAAATGTAACTACTGAATAAAAATTGAAATTCAAATGTTAATTTATAAATACCATGGATTCGTATATATAGATAATGGATCAAGAATGGGATGTCACGTCATGCCTAGACATAACAAGTCGAAGAGTACAAATTTGAAAAGTAACTTCAAATGTATCCTTGCAGTATTAAAAAAGAAAAAAAACTGCAATTTTCTTGCAGTTAGTGCAATTTTGTAATTCGAATTTTTTTAATATAAAAAGAAAAACTTCAAATGTATCCTCCATCATTGGAGTATCAGTTAAAGATTAATAAAAATGATTTGTATGGTATGTGGGCCCTATGAATAACCTCCGACCGAGGGTCGCATGCACACGCATGAAATACTAAGTAGGTATCCCATTTAAAGAGGCTAAAGTCATTGTAATAATATAGTTTAAGCATTGATGGGGTAATGTCAAAATGGAAAAGTTGTAATGTCCCTAAAAGACGATGTTGGAGCAGGCCGTGTTGGAGGCGAGCAAAGATGAGCTGAAATAGAGTTTAAACTCTACAAAGTCGAACTGCAGCAGGTTGTCCACCAGCAGATGACTTCCCACCACAATCGAGTCAGCCGAGTATTTCCATGCCTCTACAAAAGCCAGACAACACACTCCCTCTCACTTTAACCACAGAATTGGCCCCGTGAATCCTTCAAAACACGTACTCGTTATTCAGAACCAGATCGATGAGACGCACAACAGGTCCAGTTTTAGTGGAACCCGCTGTTGTGGCGTCAAAGCAGGCTTCAAAAGGCTTTACCGACTCCACGCGTGAGATTCCCATGTCTTCCGCTTCTTTAATGAATGCGTCACGAATGGCGGTGTAGATGGGCGTCAAAGCCTGCGTATACGGCACCACCGTGTTCAACGTTGTGCCGCCGCTGCCCTGCAAGCTCAACCTCAGCACCTCTGGATCGATAGCCAATTTCTTTTCGTTTACCTAAATGCTATTAACATTTAGGTAATATTCCTTGGGGTACTTGAGAGTGCGGAGGAAGGTGTAGTTGAGCTTGATGTAAGGGAATTCCTTGTCGGGGCCTTTCAGGTAGTTCGGGGTACTAAAAAAGATGCCTCTTGGAGCGTCGCCAGCGGTGAGACAAAACCCGAATCTCCGATCTAATTCGAGTGCCACGGTGGTCTGAAAAGGCAGATCTAGCGGAGTCCAATTCAAGCCTGCCATTCCCACCGCCCCCTCTGCCAGTCCCTAAAACAAACTCGACGGAGCGCAGGCGAAGGCGAATTGGGGAACGATCATTTTGGAAGCCAGGGAGACCCCCCTTCCATCGCTCGGATAATTCGCAACTTTGTCTTGAGAAAGCTCTACGTTGAATATCTCTTTTCCCGTCACTCCAATCATCATCACTTCCAGGCAAGTGTCATTTTTGCAGGATTCTGTTCCCAGCGGCACGTTAGAGCAGTCCCTGCAGCCCTGGAGGGCAGATCCAGAGGTGGTGCAGAGAGGAGTGTGACACGAGATGGTAAAGTACGTGGAGGATTTGTAGGCCGAGGTTTTGTAGTTGAGCCAAAGAAAGTCTCCCACCAGATCTACAACCACTCTAACTTTCTTCAGGGGAGTCTGGTGTTTGAATTCCATTAGGTATTCGAGTGTTGTTGGATCCTTCTAGAGGGGAGAAGCCACAGTGATTACGCGGCTTCTACAGCTTGGTATTGAAGAGGCCCAGAACATAGAGAAAAGAAAGAACGCCCAAAGACTGAAAGGATTTAAATAGAGAAATAAAATAGACGCAATAAGAAAAATAAGCAACACTAGATTTATCTTGGTTCATCATAATAGTGGCTACTCCAGACTGCAGAGTATTGGATTAATGTAACGCCCTAACAAGGGATCCAAAAGAAATAACCTAAAGTTTGACTAAGTTTGATAGCATTTTTTTTTAAAAATAAGAAAGTATAACACACACATCAAACACAAAGTAGTGGAAGCAATAACATACATAACAGGTTGCATTCCTTAAAGATCCCATGATGTTGAATCACATTTAAATCTAATCTAGAACTAAGTCCGCAAATTACTACATCCATATGAAAGAATAATGAAAAGTCCAATGTCCATATAATATACAATTGTTCCGAATGCCTCTTGGAAAATTAATTCAGAATGCTCATTCATCCACTGTACATGTCACAGGGTATGAAAGGCTTAAAAGAATATACATAAGCAAGATAAATAGACATCATCCTCTTCAGATCCATGATACACGTGCAATAAAATAAATGAAACCATCCATCATACATAATAAATCCATACATCAAGAGATATACATCCATCATAAAATGATACAACATCCAACATATAATATAACCATCTATCATAATGATCCATGAATAGAATGAAGGTATATGCCAACAAGAATACTCCAGCCACGATGTCTCGGACAGATCTCAATGGTAAGAGTAAAAAGCACTACCACCCGACCACGTTGAACCTAAATGGTCCACTCCCACCGCGCTGAGGAGATAGTCTCAAGTCCCAAATAGGATATCAAATCACCTGACACAAGAACTCTCTAAGTCTAGAAAATCTTATAAGTATGCTAACTCAAAGGTTCCTAAAATAGATCGACATCTAAACCTAGGAGGCACCACAAAGACATGTAAGTATCTACTATGTAAGCGGGAAGGTGTCATCGCACAAATCACATTCGGAGTTACCCAAGTAGTCCCTTAGGACTCCTGAGTCTCTAATGATCCCTGCGGCCACTAGTATTCTCTCGCATTGACAAGGCATACTACGGAATGCAAGGTCGAAACCAAGCATTCTCTCTACTCCCATCCTAGTCTATAATAGCACTCATGGCATGGGCGAGAACATACAATTATCTCTTATTAGCTTCATTTAAGTTAGTATTAAGTGTAAAGTTATCACTTATTAAACAACTTACAATGGGTTACCCCGAGGACCACTTAGGGTCCCCTGCCCCCATTGCAAGCCACTTCCTGACACTGCATAAAGATAACCTACCCTAAGCTCATAAAATCACAAATCATATAATCATAGAAAAATCACCTCAGTCCTATACAAGTGACTGGAAAGCATCATAAAGATAATCATAGTAATCACATCAGTTCTCTACGAGCAATAGGAAAGCAACAAGATAAATCAAAATATCCATCGATTCTCAACAAGCAACCGAAAGTAATCCAAAAAAACAAACATACTCATCATAAACATACCATCACATACATGGTTGAGCAATAATGATCAAGATCGAGTCAACATGATACCACACTCACAAAACCCCCAAGCCTCTGGTAGACGTCCTATAACTAATCAACACTCTAGTCAACCCAAAAATCCCAAACATAAATAACATAAGGAAAACAAAGTACAAACACATGTTTTCAGTTTTAAGTTAAATGTGGGGTTTCAATTTGCATTTTCGAGTTTTCTAACAAGTGATGGAATATTTTCATCATTTTTTCTTATAGTAAATTCCATTATTAACTTAAGTATAAACAAATATTTACCCCATGATCAATTTTCCAAATTTAGTAAGGTAAATATTATTATATTGACTTTTAAGTTGCTGATGATAAGATTCCCATTGATTCTCATTGATCTCGACTTAAATTAATGTTCATCTATTTTAAAACAATTAATTAATATCATTGATTAATAATATAGTTCACAATATAAATCTTATAAACAAAATATTATTAAATAATATTTTATTTAATATTTAGAATATATTAATAATATTAATCTTGTTAATAATTATTATTAATAAAAAATATATATTAAAAATTAATATATATTAAAAAAACTATTAACAAATTTTAATAAATTAACAATGATAATTAAATAAATTTTTTTTTAAAAATGCATTTAAATACCATGCGTTTATAGCCCGCGTGGCTAAAATACTGTTGGCCACAAGACAGCTGCAGCCGCAGCAACAGTATTATGTATTGTTGTTGCTGCCGCAGTCTGTACTGCGGTCAGCGTAGCAGTATATGTTGTGAAAGGTAAGTGGGGACGAGAATTATCTAAATAATCATTTAGCAAACATGAAGAAGACAGGAATTAAAAGAACGTATTTAAATTATGCAAATCTTCACAAGCGTCTACCTGGACATTGATGCTAATTTTCTACGCTCCAAAAATCTATAGAAAACAATTCCCCTTTCAGAACTTTCTCCTTCTCTTAAAATTTCCTTCTTCTCCTCCAAAATTCTCAGCCCCTTGAAAAATGAACCCCCAATTTGTGAAAAAGTAGTTCTCTCCCTAAAATCGGGACACTAATTGTGCATTCCCCAAAGAACTCTTTGTTCACACATTTTTAACTCTTTATTAACTTTTATTTATCTTTCTTTTATCTTTTCCATGCATATACAATAATCCATTAAATTAATTTATTTAATTTTTTTACTTGACCTCTTTTAAATTGATTTATTTAATTTAGTCTCATGCACGTATTATGCAATCATAAAACTTTTAATAATTTAATCTTTTTTTCCCACTTCTAAATTTATCTTTGAACAATAATTTTGATAACTATCCGTTAATTTAAATAATATTATTATTTAGCATTTATTTAAAAATGCACTCCAAATATATATATTATTATTAAATCAATTAAATATTGTCTCATTCAAATTTAAACTTATAGATTTATTCTCAAATTTAATTCTTTTATTTGACTCTTTTATATAATTAATTTCTCAATTAATTAAATAAAATATTAACATAACATATAATTTTCCATTTAATTAAGTTATTAATTAAATCTTTTTAATTAGACTTAATTAACAGAAAATTCACCAAAACTCATAAAGTAAAAATACGAAAACCCATCATAGTAAAACACATACAAAATTCAACTAAGGGTTTAAAATCATGAATTAACATCATCCGATGCATTCAAAAGGTACATGACTTAGATACTTGTCCTAATTGTCAATTAGGATGAATAGATCAAAGGTTTAGGATTTGGACTTAAGAATTTATCTCCCCTCTTTTACCATTGAGATAATGCAATAGGGTATGCTCATCCTAGCAATTTAGGGAAGTCGATACCCAGTACCTGCAACCTGCATAAAATCCACGCATGTACATACACAATATATACTAAGCTAAACAGGCAATGGCAGGAAGTGGTGCATCGTGTAGATCCCAACTAGTAGGTGACTACAACTCCCTTCCTTAACCACATCATAAACATCATACATAAAGAAAACAAACACGCACACCATACACATGCAGTATGGGGTAAGTATCCATTAGAAAAGACATTGGATAATGCATCTAACTAAACATCATCAATAATCTAACAACATTGTAATAATCATCATGCACACATGAAGTATAGAGTACCAAGTAATCTCATCATATATCAACTAAGCCTAAAACACTATCTAATAATCTCAAGATAATGCTACTAATTATCAAACATAAAACTTGGCTTAAAAGAGTTTGTCAATGATAGCAAAAATGTAACTAGAAAAATGTAGACTAGGGGCAGGCACTACAATTAATATGTAAAAGATGATTACAAATGAGCAAGAGCAGCATATAAAAAGGCTCCAATGATATTACATATGAAAAGTCTCTGGAAACCAAGAGACTAGCTTATTGGAGGGAAGAAAGGTGTGACTATTGGCCTTCACAATATCAACAAACTCCCACCTAAAGGACAACCAATGCTGCAACTGATCACCCAATACCTTGCTCAAAGAATGATCTATCTTGTCTTCACAAGCCCAAGAGAAGTTCTAGCACATTCGAACTTCTCTTTGGCAACAACCTTCGTGAATATATCAGCTAGATTGATTTTGGTGTCAATCTTGACAACTTTCAGCTTGCCCTCTTCGATTGCGTGATGAACAAAGTGAGCATGAGTGTTAACGTGCTTGGAGTGATGTTGTGATGAGTGATTATGTGCCATGAAGATCGCACTATGGCTGTCACAAAACAAATTATATTCACTTTGATGAACTTTCAAGTCACCAAGTAATCGTTGAAGCCAAATCATTTCCCTTGCACCTTTGGAAAGAGCTAAGTATTCAGCCTCAGCTGAAGAAAGAGCAATGCAATGTTGCAATCATGAAGCCCAACTGATCGTTGCTCCAGCAAATGTGAAGGTGTAACCTATGGTAGACCTTTGTTTATCCAAGTCTCTGGCAAGATCAGAATTAGTGTAACCTTGTAGTTGAACTTTGTTTCTGCCAAAACAGAAGACATAATTTGAAGTACCTTTTAGATACCTTAGTATCCATTTGACGGCTTCCCAATGAACTTTTCTGAGATTGCTCATGAACCTACTCACAACTCCCACCGCATGAACAACGTCGGGGTGAGTAGAAACCATAGCATACATAATACTACAAATGGCTGATTTGTAGGGAATTTTCTCCATAAATTCTTTTTCTTCTTGTGTTTTAGGACATTATTTAGAACTTAATAAAAAATGACCAACAAGAGGAATAGGAGTTACTTTTGCATCAGTCATGCCAAATCTTTCAAAAACTTTTTCAATATTTTTTTTTTGACAAAGTGATTTCCCTCTTTTTCCTATCCCTTGTGATTGTCATGCCAAGAATCTTTTTGGCCGCCCCTAAGTCTTTCATTGCAAATTTGCTTGCCAATTTTTGCTTCAACTCATTAACTATTCTTTTGTTTGTGCTAGCTACTAACATGGCATCGACATAAAGAAGAAGGATGACAAACTCATCACTCAAAAGTTTCTTGAAGTAGACACATGGGTCTGATTCACATTTGTGAAATTATGCTCAGCCATGAAGTGATCAAATTTTACATACCACTGTCTTGGGGCTTTTTTGAGGCCATACAAGCTCTGATTTAATCTACAATAAAGATGTCCATGTCCCTTCTTTATGAACCCTTGAGGCTGGTCCATGTAAATTTCCTCTTCTACATCACCATTTAGGAATGCGGTTTTCACATCAAGTTGTTCTAACTCAAGATCCCACATTGCTACTTATCCTAGAACAATTTAGATAGTTGTCATCTTGACAACTGGTGAGAAGATTTCATTGATATCTATCCCTTTTTCTTGATCAAATCCCTTTACCACCAATCTAGCTTTGAAGTGTTTGTTTCCTTCTGCTTCTTCTTTCACACAATATACCCACTTGTTCCTGAGTGGTTTTCGATTTGGTGAAAGAGAGACCAAATCTTAAGTTCGATTCTTGTGTAAAGAATCTAGTTCTTCATGCATCGCAGCTTACCATTTGTCACTATTTACATCTTTAAGTGCAGCTTTATAAGTGGTGGGTTCGAAGAATTCAAAAATTAAAGCTGAATACTCTGCCTCTTCAACAAATAACAACTCATAGTCTGAAAATTTAACTGGAATTCTCCTTTCTCTATTGGATCTTCTTAAATGAGTTTCAACATTCTCTATTGGAGCTTGAATTAATTTGAATGGAGAACCAGAGACAAAGGTTTTCCCATTCAAATGTTTAACTCCCTCTTTACTGATGTGACTAGATTTTATAGTTCCCTGCCTCTCTGTGTCAGCACACTCATGATCGTATATGAGTTCTATGGCATCCATGTCAATCTCAAACCTGCTATGATAGGGATAAGTGGAATCATTGAGGGGAGTTTTGACCACCTATGGATTAGTTGGACCATGTGAAATGACTCTAACAACCTGCGGATGGAATTCTCTACCCTGCAAATTGATTTCTATTACCTATGTATGCCAAATACCATTCTTATCCTACGGATTAGTTTGGTGTGTTGTTTTCATACTTTCATGCATATTGTCTTCAGTAAATACCTATGAATTACATGACATATTACCTTCACGGTTGAAGAGACTTTGACTACCATAAAACTATTGTGAAACTGTTCTCTTTGCATGAGTCTACTCTCATGGATTACCAAAATGATGGTCTGTGTTTGCACCATGGTCTGTGCTCCCACCATGTTCAAAGAGAAGGGGTGACACATGTTCACTGTAAGTATGATGTACATTAATATGGTTTCCCTGTGGGTCAATATGTATACCCTGCGCATTCCTTGCACCCTGCAGATTGACATGTTCAATCTGCAGTCTGTGTTCTTGTAGATTATCTAGTCATGAGTTTGCCTTGGTATTTTCTTTTATGGCTCTGCTTGTCCATTGGTTCTGCGGTAGCATAGGGCCCACCCATGTAATTGGGAACATTTTGTTCAAAAAAAGTTGAACTTACTGTTGGTTTTGAACATAGTGGGAATGAGCAGAGTCTTCAAGGTTGTGATGGATGAAGTACTCGGTCCCATGTCTATACTCCAACAATTTTTCTTTGTCTATGTCATCGTGCCTTATTCCTAGACAACTACCTTGGCAATGAATGTGCTTTGTTTCACGGACCTAAGGTTGTGAAGATATAGGCTGAGCATTTGATTGATTTATGGTAGTGAACTATTTTGAGTTTGCACTTTCATTGTGATAACTTCCTGAATTGAAGAGGGGATTTTTTGCCTAAGTATGCCATGTATCCTCTAAGGAAGAGATAGAGGCAAGAGTAAGAACTGATGTAGGAGAGAGATTATTTGTGGGATACAAAAATTGTGTATTACCATGTTGAGAGTGGATGCCATTACTCATCATATCAAATAAAGGAATGAATTCTCTATTAGGAGTCTCGTCTTTAGAATGAGGGAATACCTTCTCATTAAAGATGACATCTTTGCTCCTAATGATCTTCTTTTCAGTTAAACTCCAAAGCCTGAAGCCAAACTGATCCTCTCTGTATCCAAAAAATATGCAAGGCTCAGATTTAGGATCCAACTTGCTTCTCTTTTCTTTGGGCACATGTGCAAAAGCCTGACAACCAAAAAATTTAACATGAGAGTAAGAAATTCTTGTACCTTGCCATTCCTCTTCGGGAATTCCAAAGTTCAACCTTGAAGAAGGACTTTGATTAATGAGATATACAACTGTATTACATGCCTTAGCCCATAATTCCTTTCCCAATCCTACATTTTGAAGCATACACTGAGCTTTCTCCATTATTGTCCTATTGAGTCTTTTCGCTGCCCCATTTTCTTGAGGGGTGTAGGGTACAACTTTCACCCTACAAATACAATTATCTGCACAATAATTATCGAACTCCAGTGAACAAAACTCACCTCCATTATCCATTTTTAAACATTTGATCTTATGGCCCCTTTGGTTTTCAACAAGAGCTTTGAAAACTTTAAACTTAGAAAAAAGTTCAGATTTATTTGCCATCATATATATCCATACTTTCCTAGTACAATCATCAATGAAAGTAACAAAAAAATTTGCACCTCCTAAAGAGCTTACCTCAACCAGACCAAAGACATCTGAGTGTACAAGTTCCAATGGTTTTTCTTTGAGATTATATCCATCTTTCAAGAAGTTGATCCGCTTTTGCTTTCCGTAAAGGCAATTTTCACAAAATTCTAAATTTGCTGATTGGAGACGCGGTAGTTGATCCCTTTTGAGCATTAGCTCAAGGCCCTTTTTGCTCATGTGGCCTAATCTTTGATGCCAAAGTGTTGCATCGCTGCCCATGACTGTCATAGTAGCCCCTATTTTAGTAGGCTTCTCAAGAAGGTAAAGATTACCAAATTTTTTTCCCTTGGCAATGATTCTTGATCCCTTGGTAACTTTCCAAGCATCCGAATATAAGAATGGATAATATCCTTGTGCAAAGAGCTGACTGACAGAAATCAGATTTCACTTTAATTTGGGAATATGGTAAACATCTTTTAACAACCATTTCCCTCCATCTTCTAGCTATAAAAAAATGTCACCTTTGCCAACTATTTCACAAGATTTGTTGTCGCCAAGAAATACCTCTCCAAATTGACCTTCATGGTAATTTGTGAAACAATCTGTACATGAAGTGGCATGGAAGGAAGCTCCAAAATCTATCACACAAGAATCTGATTTTGAGTCACTTGTAGAAAGAACTAGAGCACTTTCATCTTTCTCATAGGTTTTATTTGCTTCAATGTTTCTCACATTTTCTTGTGCTTTCTTGTAAGCCTGACAATTTCTCTTTGAGTGGCCAGGCTTACCACAAAACCAACATTCTCCATTCCTACCTCTTGACCTTGAACGATTGGGTGATTTGGATTTCCTTTGATTGTTATGGTTATTACCTCTATGATGGTTCCTTCCCCTTCGCTCAGTGCTGACCATGGTGAGAGCATCACCAAATGAGGAGTCTTTGTTACTCCTTCTCATGTCTTCACTTAATAAAGTGGCAACAACTTCGTAGAGTTTGAAGTACTTATAGCTGTAACTATGGGATCCCAACTATCAGGTAATGAACATAACAAGATGATGGCTTGGGCTTCATCATCTTGAGTCATACCAACTAAGCTTGCTTGACATAATAGGGCATTCAAATCATTTATATGATTTGACATCATAGTCCCTTCCTTCATTTTTAGTTTGTAG